>CM041726.1:5952939-6295439 GCA_023373845.1 Nibea coibor
AATGAATCCAAACAATAAAAGAATTCATGCTAAGGCATCGCTGAATACGTGCCTGAAGCAAGATACAGTTTTTAGTAGAAAAGCAGAAGAGAGAGAGAAGTCCAGTTGTGCCTAAACTAAATGTAGAGACATGAAATGAAGCTCTTTTAGAGACCTACGAGATCATCTGCTCTCAGTACCGATGTACAGCTTTCACTAGAGCTTGTCAAGCTTCAGTGCAACTCACACATAAAGACACATGTGAACATATTCCCAGAGACATGCAGCACATGCAAACACAACAAACAACAAAATCACCATATGCACATTAGCATATGCTCAGATGAGCACACAGACACAAACTGTAACTAACAGCTGGAGAAAACACACACACACACACACACACACACACACACACACACACACACACACACACACACTATCCCAGGACACACCTTCAGCACAGAGCTGCAGCAGAAGGCAAATGTTTCCAGGTCGGCCAGATGTTCCACCACCTCGGACGCTACAACGGCATCAAAGTGGCCCTCTTTCTCCTCCTCTGCAGAGAGCTCCTCCAGAGTGCAGGCCTGGTAGCAGACCCGGTCATGGAGGTCCGGGTCATAGGAAGAATGCAGCTGGGCAGTGCCGACGCTTTGTTCTACTGGATCTATACCCAACACATTGGCTCCCAGGCGACCCAGGGGCTTGTGAAGGACAAGAGGAGATAGAGACACAGTCACAACTGGATCTAGTGTGTGTTGTGTTTTGTTCTGTATCACATTTTAGAGTCATAGAGCGTTTTTAACTGCTTATAAGCATGAAAAGTGGTTGCATGTGAACTACAGTGCCCTCTTCTGGACAACAGCCAAACACACAGGTCTGTATGGTGAGCTGCCCAGGGGCTGTTCTCTGTCCTCCCACAGCTGATCCCTTCTGATGGGGAGACACAACCACAGCTGCAACCTCATCAGACACTTTTTGGGGTTTTCTGTCGTGTACGTCAGTGTCAGAGCCATATAAATACAGGACCTGATTTTGTCTTCTCAAATCACACAACACAGCTGGTATGTCCTCAGTTCAAATGAAGGCAGAGGCAGAAGGCCTGTCCTGGCTGCCCGGCTATCACCACTAACAAACAGATAAACAACTGTGAACGACCGACTGTCTGATCCACCAAACTGAGACCAGTCCGATAAAAAGGGAACAAGAATTCGGCTGACGTTTGAATGTTTTTTTGGCCACTGGTATTTATGTGAAAAGACTGTCACTGAAAGCAGCACTATGCAGAAAGAAAAGACTCAATGTGATGTGAAAGGTAGCAATTGAAGCTATTGGGCATGTACAGCAGGGAGGTTATTTTCGTCTGCATGTCCTTGTTTGCGCCGGTCTGCGTCTTTCTCAGCTACACTCACACACTTACCTCTGTGAGCAGGCCTCCTCCACAGCCGACATCCAGTATTCTGAGTCCTGCGAGTGGTTTCCCGGGATGACGCGTGGTGTGCACATTCAGCAGATTATCCCTGAAGAGAGGAATGAGTGAATGAGCAGTACTCTTACTATCGAACACACCCGTCATGTCACATACTCATTTCAAGTGGAAAGGGGGAAGATGTGCGCACTCTTAGCCATCCACAGGCTACCGTATGTAACGCAGCTCAGCATAAGGAGAGGTCAGGGGAGGTTACAGAACACGAGAACTCTGCACAACCACCCCTCATTTCACCGTGAGCTTCAGCATCAGCCAGTTAACAACCACAAATGTCCCCTGGCTACAAATTCATCCCTGTGTTCCCTCCTCCATACCCTCTTTGCTTCCCTCACACTCTGTCTGATGACTGTCTGCCTCGGGCATTAAACATGCAGAATGAGCCAAGATCTAGGAATGCATCATCCTTATTAAAGCTCTGCTGGGGTACAAGAAGGATGTTCGTGCAAACAGTGAATCAAAGAAGATTAGGCGTTGGCAGGCATCCACCTAACTAGCTCCAAACCCACCATGACACAGAGAGACGTGGACAAAAGCTACTTTGCCACAGTGTTAGTGAGACAGTGTTATCTGCACATGGTGAACTGAAAAAAATAAGAAGACTTTTCTTATTCTAGATGTCATTTTCTTCTATTTGGACTTAAAGTGGCAACAATTAATTGTCAATAATTTTGATAACTGATTAATTGTTTGGGTCACTTTTTTAAGAAAAATGTCAAAACTGACTCTTATTGACTCTTCTTGAAGTGTCAAGAGTGAATTGATCCACTCTTCTCTTCTCCCTCTTTTCTACCTCCGCTTATTATCTTGCCACCATATTTGCGCAATATTTGCACATATGCGCAAACTACGCACATGAACTTTACTATGCAGCAGGCTGATTTTGAAACAAACTTTAATAGGAAATGCAAAATGAAAAATTTAATTACATTCCAGTTATCTTCATAGTTTCAGAGTTTCCTCTACATACCACCAGAGGGAGGTCACGTACCATAGTTTGAGAGGTGATGAAATATTTCAGGTTCAGTTTGTGGTGTGGTGAATATAAACACAAACTCTGTGGTCGCCGCACATCGGAAAAAGTAAACACTGAAGATTAATGAAGAAGATATTTTTTGTAGTCTAAAGTCGGACTCTCGACTTTATTACCTATATTTAGAGTGAAGCAGCATGTTCAATAAATAAAACTGTAGCATTGTAAGAGTAGGTCAGAGTTTAAAATGTACAGCAGCAACAGCAGCAGTGGTGCTGCTGCATCTCATTTAGACACACCCTGAGGGCAGACCCATACTAGGCAAATCAGCAGACATACACTGACGCTGGATCTGTCAGACTGTCACCATAAACACACATCATCATCATCATCATCACCACCACCACCAACAACAACAACAACAGCAGGACCACGGAGGGGGGAGGGGAGATCAGCAATGGCCTCTTGGCTGGATGGGTAATGTAATGATTATCTAGTGGGGCCCCTGCAGCAGATCTTATCAATCAAAACAGCCAGAAAACATGCACGTATGTGGCGTAGAAGGGGGGGGCGTTGCTGACGTGTGGAGGAATCCTGTCACTTTCAGTGTATGTTACTGCAGCGCATCCTTCATGTGTTCTCTGTGTTCAAACACCACGACGCTGGATCTCCTCCAGGTCATGTTTTGACACAGCGGCTTGACGCCTCTGCCAATCAGTCCCCTGAGCTGTCGCTGACTCGGGTGTGTAATCTTGACATTTCAAAAGCATGATGAATACTGAAGTGCATATTGTGTACACACCGTATAAAGGGCACCCTCAGGTCATTCATGGCATGAAGAGCTGCAAATTCCCCCTGTTCATCCCACCACTTGCTGGCCAGTGATTGGAACCTCCTCACCTCATCGGGGTCCACTGTGGTCTGGGAGGCTGATCGAACACTGTGCATGAAAAAACAAAAGATGGGGCCACATCAGCACTGCACATGCCTCAACACCAACTACAGCCAAAGATGCACGCAACCCTGGGATTTAAAAGAAGCTACTAAGATCAAAATGATGTCAGAAAATCTTCCAATTGGTGCTGAAATAATCAGTCAATTAGTGAATAAAATTTAATACCAAACTTTTCATGATATGTGTGAAGTAAAATTCCAACAAACACAACAAAATGTGATTTTTTTCTGGTTTTAGCTTCACAAATATGAGAATTTTCTCTATTTTGTATCACTGATGATTAAATATTTTGAGGTGTGAGTAAGCTCAGATTTCTGGGAAGCTGATAATGATGATGACATTTCTCACAACCTAATAAACAGTTATTAACAAACAAACATTAACTGACAGGTTAAAGGTGTGTGCTAGAAGCTCAGTTTTTGTGGGTTTTATTCGACGTTGATTCGCTTCAGCACACTGTGACTTTCGTAACGCCGTCCTCTAATCACGTTGGCCACCTAGTCCAGCCTCGGTGCTCCGGTACCTGGTGTGACAGGGCACGGCGCTCCGCTGGGTCTCCACGCAGGCGCTCCTCTGCAGCCACAGTGTCCGCTGTCTACACACCGCAGTCCAGCTGAAGTCGCTCCGGGTCAGGCCGCAGACAGCGCCCGCTTTACGGCTGTACAGGCCGAACAAGAAGCGGCCAAACTTATTGGAGTACATGCTGTCAGAACACAGCTGAGCTGCAAGCTGCTGTCACTTTGTTTACGCCACCAGCACCTCTGTTTGACCGACGGTGCTCTAGTCTGTAGTGCTCGTGTAGAAACAACACGCACTTTCAGTTCCGACGGGTAATGGCCTTGGTATCGCTGGTACCGACCTGAAACAGATGGCTCAACACTGGAGATACTATTGGAAAGAAGGATGTAATACTGATAAATAACTAATAAAGATTAGTTTAATGTTTTGTTTTTTTAGTTATATTTTCATTTCTCAATTATTTTTTTAATGTCAATGTAACCAAATGTAAGCCAATCAGGCGTGAACAAATCTAAAAACCAGTTCTTCCTTTCTTTCACATCTGGAGTCAGAAAACAAAGAAATGAAACGTGTCACTCTCATCTTTAACAAAATCATTCACAAAGTAATATTTTGTGTCACATCTACAGATATGTAACACCAGCAGTTATGTCCTTATGGTTTAGACCATTCAAGTGTTTCATTATGTCAATCAAAAAAGACAGATCTGCCAGCCACACAGTATCTGACAATACCAGCAGGCCATAAATCATAATATAAAAATGAAGCTTTGGGCCACCTGAAATTGGGACCTGGGCCGTGCTTTGGACATCCCTGGCTTAAAGCATTCATGTTGTATGGTAACCTTCGCCAAGGTTTGTATCAGGCTTCTGTGAAAATGCCCACTTCGGACCAAACTTTAGAAACCAACTAATTTCACTGCCGTTACAAGCAGCTTAAAGGCCAAATCTGCACTACAGCATTACATCCTTTGACCAAAAACAACCTACAGCTGCACTGACGTGAATGGAAAACACATTTTCTGGTATGTAGCCCCTCCGATCTTCAAGTGTTCAGTTCTTAAACCTGAAGTATGAACCACTATGCAGCCACAGGGAGAATTCTATTTCTATGCTGACAAGCTGATTATAAATCATTGTGTGTTAAGAAATTATGTTTGCTGATTAATGTGTGATCAAAATAAATGTGAGGCGAGACAAGGAACAAACAGTTTTATTGGACATCTTACAATAATGTTTGAGGAAAAAAGGTTAATCCTGTTATGCTTTAAAATGTTACAACTTGAGTTTTTAGTGTCCACAGTCTTATTAAGCTTTGCATAATGATACAAGTGAAAACTCCTACCATTCAAAAAGTCTTGTTCTTCAGTCACACGTTAAAAACAACAACATATTTACAAGGATGAGAGAAATGTATGAGGGGGGTTCACCTACACAACTGCCTCTATAATGAGACAAGCCTGTTCAACTCATGGAATTTAAAATGGCAAAGTGCACAGGTCAGGAGGTTAACTGTGCTCCTCAGCGCCTGCTACGACGGGAGGGGGATGTTGACCTGAAAGAGAGGCGTGGACAGAACATTAATACTGCACCAATCACACTCACCCACGCACACTACAAAACACAAAACATGCACAAACACCCCCCCCCCCCACCCCAAAAAGGACAATCTCCATAGAAACTAATGTTCTGCAGACTCTAGAGAAACAAATCTGTGCGCTGTCACAAAAATAGAGCTTCATTAAAGTTGACACATGTTAAAGGTTAGAGACTTCATGTGACTCCTGTCAGAAATTTGATAGTTAAAACCATCATGGAACATTAAAACTTTTTATTGCATCAGGCTTGACTTTACTCTGACTACATTCAGGCAACAAGTTTCATAATTTCCCTTTAAAGTTATTAAAATATATTCATTAAAAGAAGTCCAGAGGAATCACAATGAGACATACAATGAAAACATACAGTAGGAAAAAAAGAGAAAAAAACGAATACTACCTTGATCGCGACTTAGACTTGTGTTTGCGGCTTGCCTTCTTACCAGACTTGTGAGATTTTTCCGTGGACCTTGAGCGACTACGTTTGGATTTTTTGGATTTCTTTTCTTTGCTAACTTCAGGGGAAGGGGATCTACTCGAGTCAGAGTCTGAGCGCCTCTTGCTAGCTTTGGCGGAGCCCTTCTTGCTGGCTTTGCTATCCTGCCGGGAGTGCTTGTCACTCTGGGAGTCCGTGCATGAGTCACTCTCTTTCCTCTTCTTTGATTTGCCATTCTCCTCCATAACCACAGAGCTTCCTTTCTCCTTTTCCCTCTCTTTGGTCTTTGGCTTTTCTTTCTTTTTATCTGACTCTCTCTCCCTATCCTTCTTTTTCCTCTCTTTCTCATGGCTATGACTTCTCTCCCTCCTCCTCTCTCTGTCTTTGCTGGAGGCCTTCTGTTTGTGTTTGCTGCTCCGACTATGGCTGCTGTCTCTGCCATCCCGGCTCCTTTTCCTCTCCTTCTCCCTTTCTTTCTCTTTTTCCCTCTCTCTGCTGCGACTGCGGCTGTCTCTGGCCCTGGCTCTTCCCCTGTCTCTCTCTCTGGACCTGGACCTACTCCTGCGGCTCCTGCGCTCCCTGGAATCACTGCGGTCTTTCTTGTGGCGGCCTGATCTCTCAGCACTGCTCCTCCTTCTGTCCCTGACCTTCTCGCTACGATCACTGCGATGCCTGTGAGAGCTGCGGCTGCGGCTTCGCCGGCGAGCCTTGTGGGAGGAAGAGCGGCTACGCCTCCTCTTCCTTCGGGGAGAGGAGGATCGAGATGAACTGCGGGAAGATGCCGAGGAAGAGGAGGAGGAGGAGGAAGAACGGCGGCTGCTGTGGCTGGAGCTGGAGCGGGAGCTGCTGCTGTGACCATTGGCTGGGGAGTCGCTGCTGCCTCGCCCTGATCGCTCCTTCCCTCTGCCCAAATGCTTGCTCTCACTTTCCTCCTTCTCACTACGGGACCTACGCCTCTCTACCAAGGGCTCCGCCTCCCTCTCTTTTACTTCAACTTTGTGTGGATTCTCTGGCTGGCCCTCATCATATTCCACCTTTTCTCTGCTCAATCTCTCCTTCACCATCTCCTCTGTAGAAACAAAGATTCAAGTTAAAATAAACAAACATCAGCTGCTGTAAAGACCAGGAACATGCAGACGCAGCATCATGACTCACCTCGTGCAAGCATAGCCTCTTGTGCTTGTTTTTCTTGCAGCTGCAGCATTTCCCGCTCTTTGCGGCGGAAGGCGTCCTGCTTCTCCCGGATGCGGTGGCGCAACTCCTCCTCGTCGGTGTCGGAGGATTCAGACCCTCGCACGCTCCGATCGTCCTCATCCTCGCTCTCATCTGAACCATAGTCACCAAGCCCACCTGCCACAACAGAGCCCCCGAGATGTTGAGTGTTGGAAAGGATGAAAATCCATTCTCACATTCAGGTTTCACTGTTGAAAGCCCTCAATCCCAACCCAAGGTCCCAGCAAAAGGCACTTAATCCTGTACGACTTGTTTCCCACTGATGAACCCCTTAAAACAAACTAATACATTTAGATCTATAACTGATTAAAAAAATACTTGAGCATGCTTCTATTATCAAAGTGCAAAGCTAAACTCAAGTCAGTCACTCAGTTCATTTCTCAGGGCTATTTGAAGCAATCTTTAAGAATAGGTTGTGTCTTTGGGTGTCATGTCTTGGGCAGATTTCCCCTCGTTCCTTCTACCACCCCGCCATAAATGAAAAATATTAAATATTTTCCTTCCCTCCCCCCGGTGACAGAAAAGGGGATACTCACTGAGACCGGTCAGAGAAGCCAGTGCACTTGACTGTGCCAGCTGTTTTGCAGGAGCTTTGATTCACATCAACAACAGGAACAACATGTTAAAACACATACTGCCATTTTCTCATAGGCAAGAGAGTCGCTAGAGAAGGGGGGTCACAGATAAAGCTCTATTCACAAAAGCTGTGATTGGTAACAAAGAGAAAAAATAAAGAAAAACAAAAGAAAAAAAAACAAATGGAGAAAAGAGAGAGGGTTAACAAACAAAATTCTGTCACACAATCAGTCAAACAGTCGGACAGGAGGGAAAGAAGCAATCTGTACTAATGCACAGGCACTTCAATGGAGGAAGTCACTTGTATCTACAGGTGGGTGCTGGTCAGTGTCAGTGCTAAGACTTTATCCAGTCATATCATACGGTCTTTCAGCAGGACCTTCAATACCATGTACCAGAAGACCAGGTTTTCAAATACTGTTTGTGAAAAACATTGCTCTGCTCTCACTCCTTCTGATGCATTAGCAGAGAATGGTTGAAAATACTTATCAGACATAGCCCCATGTTTGCAGCTCAATCGCCCTCGTTTACAGGGCGAGTTCAATATAGAGAGATTATTACCAACATTATGGATTCTCTTCTGATTTAAATACAATGTCTTGGTGACAAGCATAGATGATGCATGAACTGGAAAAGATAAGAGCAGACCTCGAGTGGCTTTACGGTGAGCCTCTTTGGCCACATGCAGGATCTCTTCATTAGTGACCTCAAGAAGGATCTCTGTCAGAAGTGTTTTTGTGATGACCATCTACAGACAGATACAAATACACAGTCAATTCAATGCTTTCAATAAATCTCCAACAATAGATCAAAAATTATTTGTCAAACTGACTAGCTGGAAATCTTTTTCCTCCTCTGTCATTTCAGGTTCACTGTCCTCTACAGGAGGCGATGGGCTGCGGCCAGAAAATTCCTTCTTCATGGAGGTCTTTTCTTCATCCTCGTTGTCGTCGTTCCCCTCATCGTCACTATCCTGATCCAGATAGAATTAAAGACTTGTATTCAAATCAACAAAGTGGCAAAGTGACATCCTTTGTGATGGTAATCATTGCTACACATGCCACAGAAAACAGTTGACCTTGGAGGTCTTTTCATCTCCAATACAAGACACATCAACTGCATCTTGTCTTGCCAAAAGAAACCATTTTGCTGTCAAGGCCAGGTATTGGTTGCTTACAAATTTACTCTTGCGGGGCACACGGGGCCCGTCACCTTCCTCCTCCGCCTCGTGCTCTTTGCCATCGTCTTTGGCCATTTTAGCGCGCTCCTTTTCCATTCGCTCTCGCTCCAGCTTCTTCTGCTTCTCTCTGTCCATCTTTTCAAGGCCCTCGCGGATCCATGCAGGTAGTGTGCGCCTTTTAACGGCATCTGAAGGTGTAATGCAGGTCAAAATGAATTATCCACATACTGCTGTGTTGCTAAGCTGTATAACCCCCTCTGAGCCTTGACACACTTGTTTACTTGTTGTTCAATTCTTAACGTGCTGACAGTTTCCTGTGAACACTCAATTTCACATGAATTCTTAAGTGAATTGTTAATTAGCCCATCAGTTCACATACAGCCATCTGTTATGTAGTATTCAAGCAACAATTAGTTAATGATCTGAACTCTATATGAAATAGAGCTGCAACAGCTATTAGTTGAGTGAAGACCCTCACCTAGCGGTGCTGGGGCCTCCTGTTTGACAGGAAGCTGGATAGGTGATCTGGGCCTGTCTCTGAACCCGGGTGGTCTGGTATCTCGTCTGTTCTGAGGGGGACCCTGCCAGTATGGGGAGTGGAAGCCCGTGGGTGTGGGGGCGAAGGATGAGGCGGCTCCATGCTGTGGAGAGACAGCACAAATTGAAAATTAAAAAGGTGGTTCCAAGTACAGAAGGTCCTTGTTGTCTTTCCCCAGATTAGGTTGGCTGACATTCATTCATCACTCCTAACTTGGTCTTAAAAAAAGAAAAGAAGTCAGCTAATAAAATAAATAATAAAACCAAACCATGCTGGATCCTCAACAAGCCAACACTTTCCTCTGCACGGCATCAAGAAAGCAATGACTGATACACCTAGATGCTGGGACCCGGCACAGTTTCTATGGATTGATCCTTCTTGTGTTACTTGGTTGTCACACTAAAACCCAAACGCTTCAACAGTTTCTACTGTAGCATCTGCATACCTGATAATCAAACTGGTTCATGGCCATGGGGGCCATGGCGTAGCTGTCGGGCTGTGCCCCATACCCATGGCTGTTCTGGGGGTAAACCCCGTGGTGGGCTTCAGAGTTGAACTCCACGCTGTCCTGGCTGTTGCTGTCCTCGCTAGGGTTCACCACATCCATCGGTCCGGACCCTGGAGGGATCCAGGGCTGATCAGGGGGTGGAGGAGGAGGGGGCTGGCCATGCATTCCCCATTCTGTTAATGGCAACATAATTAATAAACAAAAAAACAACGCAATATGAACTTCTGGTGTTTGTTTCTCAACATGTCCAGCTGTTAAAGTTTACCCAGGGGTGTACACATACGAGATCACACATTTTCTTCACCTGATCTAATGAATCACATTAAGTCAGTACTGATCATACACACTTATTGCAGTACAAAAAGAGAATCGATGGATAAATTAAGGCACTTGCTATGGCTCAAAGGGTTACACTTGTACCTGGCTGCCACATTCTGCCAAATGCTGGGTCACCCTGGAAGGCTCCGTGGTTGCTCTGTCCGACAGGTTCCAGGCCTGGGATGTCCTGGCCATTTGGCTGAATGCTCTGCTGCTCCGGTCCTGTCGACTCCTTCTGAGCTATCCATGCCTGTGCCAGGGCAGCCCAATCCACTTGACCTTCACGAAACCAGAAACAAATCAAACAAAAATGTGAAATGACACCCTGAAGAAGCTGTGACGAGTCGTAGCGAACTTGAAATGATCAAAGCTGTTAGAGAAGTAGGTAGCAAAGACATCCAGCAGATACACATTCTTCTGGGGGGGAAAAAAGGCTGTCCACTGTCCATGTGCATCACTCACTGACCTGGATCTTGCTGGTGCTGGAAAGACTGCATCCACTGCTGCTGGCTCAAAGGCCACTGCGGCCAGGGCTGTCCTCCCTGGTCCCACATCTCGCTCCTCTGAATTCACACCTAAAATATCCGGAGCAGCTAGATTTAGTCTTTGATTTGCACCCTCAGCATCGCTTTTGCTGACACGGTGAGTGCTGCAGCAGTTTCTGTGCACTCGCGTTTCGTCAAATGGCCAAAAACGAGCGAGCTAGCTTCCAGAAAAGTGCTAACAGTACCCCAACTGACCGACTAGCCGCGGTACTGACTCCACTTAGCTGTGAGCCGTCTGCTGTCTTAATGGCGGAAGCAAACGCCATGCAAGAACGAGGTCTTGTGCCATTAATGAGTCATGATACTGAAATAAATTCGGGGCCGGTGAAATTCAAACCTCTAGCCGCCTCTGGTCATGCGTTTATGAGCTAAGGAAGCTTAGCCGAGCTAACGTGAGCTAAGCTAAAAATGAAAGCTAACGCATACCAGCACGGTCATCTTACCGGGTGAACAAACGTGTCCTTGCAGATAAATTAACTTCCGTGCTTGTGGGAGAGTGTGACGGTAAATGTTATCAGCGCCGTGCTTTGAGTAACATAACCCCCACCTTTTCCAGGCAGTTTCTCTCCAGCGATGCGCTTCCAAATCAAAATGGCTGAACCAGTGAGTGAGCTCCTGCTCGGAGGAAGTGTGAACCGACCAACCAACCGGGGGTCTGCTGCTGCCTTCACAGGCTGCCCGGAACATTACAACTCAGAGCTGTGACCCTGCCTGACTTTCAAAATACACGACAGGATATTTTTACATTCATTATTCATGTTGACTCCATTTACTGTGGTTAAATGTTACTTTTGCTGTGATGTGTTCAGGGTACTGACTGATCTCTTTTGCTTTTTCAGTAGTCAACAATACAAAGAAAAGTCGATTTTTGAAATGGATTCGAAAACACATCTGCTGCTGTTCCGTGGACGAAGATGACACAGAGATGGGGCGAAACACCTCTCTGTGAAAATTTTGTGTAATGTAATTGTTCAATTCACTTGTAAATAATAAAAAAAAATCATTCAGAAAAACATGATTAGTCGCTCTGTGTTCATAATACTGCCCATACAGTGTGGCTTGGTTCTTCACAAGAGTATCTAGGAGTGTGTTTGAAAACGAACACTTCTAATTTGGGTGAAAGTCAGATATTCCCAAAACACACTGATATTAGCTAATAAGTGACATTAAGACATTTTAGCAAGGTGAAATATCTGAGAAAGAAGTTTATCTAAAATAAACCAGAAGAATGTCTGCTGACACTGTGAAATGGTAGTTTAGGGACAATCATATCTGGGAAAAGTTCTGTAGTCTGATTACGACTGGACACATGAATTAAATAATTATGAATATTCATAGCAATAATAAAAAAAATAATCTACCTACCTACCTACCTCTGATGACACCAGACTCGGCTGTGGTTTCTACACCACCGTGTGCTCTGACCACCTGTGATGAACCTCCTGCCCACACTGCCAGTCCAGAACCAGACTCGGCTGTGGTTTCTACTCCATCACGTCTTCTGATACCCCCCTGATGAACCTCCTGTTAACTCTGCATTGGAAGATAACCTCACAACCAGTGATCAACCTCACACACAAACTGCTGTCCAGAGTATCTTCACCAAAAGCCTGGATGAGTCTGAGAAACTGCCAGAACCCAGTCCAGACCCAGCCTATAACTTTGTTGATAACAATGCAGAGGCCAGTAGCAGCTCTACTGAAGATGAGAAGCCTGGTCAGCAGGAGGAGATCAGAGAAATTATCTCTGTTGTCATTACTACTCAAGCTCCTGCTAGACCTTCTGCCCATACTGCAGTCCAGAATGTCTTCAACAGAAGTCTGAATGAAACTGAGTGACATAAAGAATCAGTCTCTGTTGTGGGTTCTACTTCAGCAGTCAAAAAGACAAAGGAAAGTAAAAAAGATGTTTTCTAAACTGGCTGCAGAAAAAACTGCTGCTGCTGTTTCCTGTCTGGAGACAATGAAGTGAACTGAAATTTCCTCCCACTGTGTAACTTTGTTTAGAGTGTTTGTTTTTTTTTATTTTTGTTTTTTATTGTTATATTTCACTTGTTGTAAATAAAAAAAAGCATTCAGAAAAACATGATACAGGAACTCTGTGTAGTGCACTATATATTGTTTAGTTTATCAGTTGAGTTAAGAAAGGTGAATTTAAAAATCAATACTTCTTATTTTGGTGAGAAAAACAACCAGGGAACTATTTCAACACGCATAGATTTACTTACTCTATTACATTTACTCACTATTAAGTATAATATAACTTGAGCCTGTACACATGGTCACAGTATAGGAGAATATATAGGAGAATTCTGGATAAGTAAGTAAGTCAATTTTAAAAATGTATTTGTGTTCACAATTAAAGAGGCTGGAAGATTTTTTTTTTATCTGCATTAGCAGACAGGCTGGCATCATCAAACATACATTTTGAAGGCATACCAAGGTAAACAATATGTCATACATCAATATTTCAGTTATATCCAACCAAATTCTCCAACTGTAACTTCATAATTTTACTCTAGTGTACATTTTTGACAGCTGTAGTTATTTTGTGAATTCAGATTTTAGACACAAAACAATGATCAGTGATTGAATGATGTTAAGAAACTATATCTTACCTCAACTATGAACACAGACTACTTTCAAATAAAAGAATGCATATGTCAACTGAAAGGTTCAAACTACACTATATTTTGAGGCTCCTGCCATTTCAGTTTATATAGTTCATATGCTGGATAAAACTAAAGAAAATTGCATTTAATCAAATTACCACATAGTAGCTGTCACATGGTGAACTTTAGACACATAACAGTGTGGGGTCTTGAGTCAGTCTTTGCCCTTTGTCCTTTGACATTTCACCTCCATCGGGCTGGTACTTCTATCTCAACAGCGGGCAGCATACTCATGTCCCATGTGTTGCTGTCTTTTCTGGATACATTTAATTGGCAACATTTAACATAACAAACTGTGTTTCACAGCCAAAGAAAAAGAAAGTAGAGTCTGTGATTGTCCAGTATTACAGATGAATCTGTATTGTAATGTGTCTGAACCTACAGTGTGAGGTGAAGGGCCTGCACTGTAGCTCTTACAGGGTGTCACATTTTTACAGGGTGTCACATTTTCCCCAAAACACGTTTCAAACATATTTGACACATGCTCTGCTTTAGGAAAGGCTCGTATGCAGGTGTTGCTCAGTGCTCTGTCATGAGTTATGTTGGTGTTAATCAGCCGTGGTGATATACATGCACCACGAGGGGCAAAGCCTAAGGCATGGGCAGTCTAAGTGTGTCCATGTTTGCATGAGGAAATGTGTTGAGCTTGCTGTCTATCAGTGCAGGATATGTGCATGTATGGTGTCAGCCAAGGTGAGACTGACAGTGACAACGGTGTGCATGGTGAGAGCATTAAAATTTAACCTCCACTGCTGGTAGATAGGTAGACAGTAATGAGCATTGCAGCATTAGTTTGTTACATCTGCCTCACACAGGGGGAGGGGTGCTGTTCATTAAGTGAGATTAAATCAAATCTAATGTTTCAGCAGCATGTCCCCGAGCCAAACGCTCCCCCCACCCAACCTCCTGCTTTAAAAATAGACAAATACATTTCAGAGAAGATTTGCTCTTTTTGTTGGTGGTGGCTTGACAACCTGTTTTAATGTTTCCAGCAGCATGACTGGGATGTCACAGCATGTGGGAACGAGGAGACGTGCAAGGCGATGTTTTTGGACATTGCCCTTTTCCCTGATTCCACACCCACCTCCTCTTCACCAGCTCGCGACATGTTCTGAAGCAGTGCTGCTTTGAACCCGTCAGGGCCTATCACCGGTGAAGATGGGCTGAATGTGGCACTGTGGGATGCACAGCGACAGCCCAGAGCAATGGTGGACAATGTCTCGATCAGAGTAACAAAAAACAAAAAAAACAGGATGACTTTGAGTCTAGTGGAGAAACAAAATCTTCTTCCTTCCTCTTCTGCTAGTGCTGATGTTGCACAAGAGAGGCAAAGACGATAAGAGAAAAATGAGCCTTGGTGAACATTCTGTTCATAAATTAGATTTATTTTTAATACAGTATGTAGCTATACTCATTCCAAATATTTAGCATTTCATAACAGAAATTAAATGATTTTCTGGAAATAATTGTCTTAAGGAAAAACCCTGCACGCCAGAAGCACCATGATTTTGTTTCTAGTATGTACATTTACATATACTCATTATTATTTCTGCTTACAGTAAGTTATACTGTACATAAATATGCCACGCATATCCCTCTTTGCATTGTACTATGCATATGTTTTTCTTTTCACCATGCACAAGTTTCTTAAACCTGGAGCATAGGCACTGAAATTGTCCTTGTTTCAAAAGAAAATAATAATAGACCTCTAGTTTCTGATGCACGTGTTCAACCCTTTCCCTTCTGCTGTTTTTTGGCAAGTGTCCAACAAGCAGGAAAAATGTTTTCATCTAAAATATTTTCATAGAAAAAGATGAACAGCTCATTTTGACATAGACATTTCAAGAATAGGCAATACATTCATTAGAACATTAACCCATGCACATTACAGCAAAGATGGTTTTTCTAGTTGGACTCGAATCCTTAAAGTTTTTTTTAATATATATATATATATATATTTATATATGTATTTTTTCTCAACCTCACTCATAGTACTAAATTAAAAGTCAGCGCTGACTGTCAAACATCTTGATGGGTTTGTGTGTGAGCCTCTACGGTTACAGAAGAGCTGAAAATACAATGAAGGCAGACAAGGTGTTTGTTGATCTGATACGTGTCCGAGTATGCGTGTTTGTGCAACAGTACTCGAAAACCATGCTGATGGCCTTAAGAAAAACGATGTCTAAAGAAACTCTGTATGAAGTAAACTCTGTGTGTGTGAGTGTGTTTGGTTCTGATTTCCTGCTCTGATTTGCAGCTGCAAAAAACTCGTCTTTGGCAAATGTAATTCACTGATAGTCTACATTCTGATGTACAAAAAGAACAATCCATTCAAAGTAGGCGGTAAAATAACTGTTGTGCTACTCCTTGAAAGGTGCTATGTGTAGCAATATAAACCAGTACATCCATGTAAACTACTGTAGCTGTAAGAGTTTGTTCATTATTATTAGAAATAAATGCTGCTAAGGCTGGGATGATTGATGGTCACTATTTAACAGCACTGGTGCTGTATCATTAGTGCTCAGGTTGCTCAAATGTACAACCATATTTCCCAGTCACCAATCATATTGCTTCTCATCCTCGTGCGTCAGTCTCTTTGCTGAAAAGGACAAACGTCTGAATTCATTTTTCCTCTTGGTGTTTTTTTTATCATCTATTGTCTGCCGCTGTCAGAAACAATCGAGCATATTTCTTAACAAACCTGAGCCAGTGTCACAGAAAGAAAATCTTTTCAGTAGAATGCAGGCAGAGAGGCTAACTCCTCTCCACGGCGCTTGTGAGTGTTTGTTACTTACACTGACTGTGATACAAACTCAAATTTAATGTGGCATTGCTTTACTGATGTTCCAATGATACACATAGCACCTTAAATCTACATTCTCCCGTCTCTCACTCACTCATACATGTGTGTATGTACACACACACACACACACACACACACACACACACACGCACACACGCGCACACACGCACACACATGACATCAACTAGTCAGTGCTGAGAGCAGTTTAGCATGCAGTCATTCTGCTTGTTTCCTGTTCGTTACTGTAGCGAGACTCCCTCATGCAGCTGCCTTAGACATCGTGATGATGGACAGAGGACAGCTCAGGCTTTAGTCACTCGTTTTCCCGCTTTTCTCTTTTTAAAGGATTTTTAAAACAGGAAACATGAATGAATATCTGGGCTATATCAAAGCAGATGATAATAACTATGAACATCTGATGTTTATCTTTTATATATCTAAGATATTTAGAACTCTCAGTTTGAACTGAGATTTTATATGCAAAAGACACAACGGTCATTCCTCTCATGTAAGACAAGTGAATGTACAGTGAAGTCTTTCCCTTTTCTTGTCTCCACCTGTTCACAGGTACAGTAAGAAGATAGTACAGGCATGTACCAAAAACAATATAAAGCATGACAGAGGTCTAGGGAAAAAAATACTTTCTCTGGTCACATTAGAGCATCTCCTCGTAGAAGAGCAGATATGCCTGAGAGTTGAGAACCCTTGACTCTGGTACCGTCTGAACGGTGGTATCGCTGATGTACACCCACTGACCCTGGGAGCTGCTGCCGGCATCCCTTGCACCTGAAACACAGATACACAGTGTTAATCGCGGAACACAGAGACTCATTTGTGAAAGAAGTAGCTGTCTGCCGATGCATTTGTCATTTAAGAAACAAGAACGCACACTGGACACGGTCAACAGTCATTCTAACAAACCCTTGTGTCATTACCAACCAATGGCGCTAGTTAGTCGTGCAAATGGTCTGTACTGTTAATGTGGACACTCTCCTTGAGACGAAGAGAAAAAGAAGAGAAAACAACATGGATCTATAGAACACAAAGGCCTCTATTCATCCTGCTTTGCTGCAAAATGCTTTCCGCTTTCATGAACAGCACACACACACACATACAACACAGAACAGATAAATATTTCCTATATCTTTTCTTTCTTAAAAGAGTGCTGAACCCTGACCTGAAAGGTTCCTATGGTGCTGCTCTGTCTTCCTCTGGGGAGCGCGCACTTTTACATATGCGGTGTAGTGGCCCCCCCGCATTGAGCCACTATGTTCGACAATCCCATACAGGCTGTAGAGGACACGCTCACCGGCTGCCAGATTCTAGCAGAAATTACAAATTCATTACAAACTGACCCACTGCAGTGAGGAATAACAGAAACCTTTGGTACAGTAATAGAAAAGTAGTGGTAAATGGAAGAGTGTTTAAAAAGCCTTTTATCACAGGTTACAGAGAGTTATTCACTGTCAAGTACTAGATATTTTCAGACACTGCATTACTGGTTTAGTACCTTGCAGGATGCTGAACAGAATGGAGCCAGATCCAAGATGAGGGGAAAGTCAACATGGCGGTTCACTTTCCGTAAGTTCATCCCTGCCTTAAAACACAAAAACAGAAGGGTCGCTTTTAACATTTAGTTCTGTAGACCACACACGTCATAGCTTATATGGATATAAGCACATATCAAACACAACATTTCAACATGTGTATGATAAATGGAGTGCAGGAGAAGGCAGCTTGTGCTCACCTGATGGAAACGTTTAAGATGTAATGTGATGACGGGAGGGAGCGAGGATATCAGCATTTGCTTCCTAGCGCTGGTGTAAATCTTTTCCGCCTTCTTGTCTATAAGAACAACAACAAACACCATCAACATCAATTGACAAAGCATATCATAAAGTCTATCTTAAAAATAAAAAAGGGTTGAGTAATTCAGACAAATTTGGAAAATGCCAGACATACCTTTTTAATACTTTCTAAATGTTTTTTAAAACCTCAACGCAGCTAGTCATATAGCAAAAACAGGATCAATAAATGGGAGGGCACATGCACTGTTACTGTTAATCTCTTAGTTATTGCCATGCCGTGCATGCACTCCAATTTGACATCTGCTAAAGAAATGACACAGTGCATAAGATTTCAGCACCACTCCACACATGACCATGTTCTCTCATCAAGACATCAAGTACCAACAGTGTTTTACAGGAGGATGCTTGTGAGCAGCTGTTCTATTGGCACTTTTCAATATTCTATGAAATATTCTATGAAATCAAACTTTTTTGTGTAAAGCACGTTTCAAATTTTAAGTAGCCTACGTGTTTTTAGGCTCAGGATGAGGCTATATTCAGTGGTTTTGTATCATCATAGGACATTCCTGTAACCATGGTAACTCATGGTGCTGGAGGAGAGAGAGCGACACTGAATGAAGCCGTTTTTACACTACAATGTCCAGACAAAGTCCAGAGTAGAGTCGCTGTTTCACACATGTAGCAACAGCAGGAGACTCTGGGTCAGACATGTTCTCACATGATGACTAAACTTTACAAACCGAGTCTCAAAATGACAACACAGCTCTGTGACGAGTCCATGCTAGCTAAACAGCTGAACTTTAGTGCAGATGTTCCGTGTTTAGATCCCAGCCTGGTGTGGGTCACACACATGCTTTAAACAATACCATTGGCTGTGTGACAACCTGTCCATAAAAACATCACCCATACGTACACTGATCTCATAAATGTCCTCTGTGAACTCTAAATGATGGAAATAGTGATGGAGAACTCAAATGCAGCCTACTGTGCAGTCTATGTAATAGATTCTGGCAAACTTTTAACAAACAACTTACAACGAATCACGTGCATACCTCGCAGTCACACATTTAATACCTTTTAACACTAAGGGCCTTAATTTTCCCCAAGTTGATTTACTACCTTTGAATATTTTTACTTTTAATACCCCGTGGACACCCTGCAGACATTCATTACAGGAAAACTGCAAAGTGTTAAAAAAGAAAAAAAAAAAAAAAGAGATTGTAGTCCTTCAGTTTGATGTCAGTAAGAATATGCACTTGATCTGACATGCAAACACACACTGCTACTGATGATGAACTCAATAGGTCCACGTGTTGTAATGGTTGCTGTGTATCTGTTTGCGACATTGTCTGCACACAGGAAAGAAGTGAATTCTCCTGGAGGGACACGTTTCTATGGATGTTTTTATGCTTTTATTTTCACTGACAACAATGCCTATGACCGCCGTGCTCTGTGAAGGATGGAACTACAAAACGTTTTTTACAGTCAATTGTGAAGCCTACGAGGGGTTGAGCTGAGTTCAAGGTTGAAGATTTTGGTCCTGTATCACTTCAAGGGTTTCCTGTCGACTACTTGTTCTTAAGTTATGGTACAAAACTTTCTGTGGTTGGTACTTGAAGGTGGTATGTGGTGTCAAAGGTTTGAGAAACACTGATGTTAGTAACCTGTGAAATCATGATTAGATGTACAGTAATTGGGCAATAATCACAGAATAATTTTGTAATGAAACTACATCAACTGGTTGCTCATCTTCAAAGCTGTCCTTCCAGATGTTTTGTCTTACCGGCTGAGCTGCTCTTGCGCAGCTGCTTCTGTCTGCGTTCAGTGCAGCTCTCGCACAGTAGCTTGTTGTTGCCCATCAGCAGTTCCACAGAGGTGAATTGGTGGAGGCACGACTGGATGGAGCACTCCTTGGAGCTGGGTGTGTAACTATGTGACAGTGCCTGGAAGGCCCCCTGGTGGTGTTGATGGTGCAGGTTATCTCGTGACTGCGTTTCCCCCTGCTCCTCTGGAGAACAGTGCGCGGCAGGAGAGCAGTCCCCAGAAGAGAACCCGAGGTTGACTTTAGACACTGCTGTAACTAGCTGCTCTACGGCGCCACCTTGCCTTGTAGAGGATGATGACGAAGGAGAAGAGGCAGAGTGGGGCGTAGGAGATGGAGTGAGGGTGGAAGTGGACGACGGGGTGGACATGTGACCGTGGCTGTGACTGGAGGAGGCGGGCCGCGGGGCCCACTCGCTCTCTGAGGCCTCACTGTCAGCATCATTGCTGCTGTCTTGAGCACCTGAGTCTCTTTCACTGCCATCTGATAGGCTGCCGGCAGCGGCCATCTTGCAAACTGAGACACCACGGGCTGATCCAGCAGCTACCCCGTCCTCCTCTGGCCGCTCTGCACTGCAGCCGGCTCCCTTTTCCTCTACAGAGCTTGAAGACCTCCTGGTCTGCTGCTTCTGGGGAAAGAAGAACAGATACATTAACTCATTCTGAAGAGACTAATTTTTTCCATGAAAGTTTAACTGTCAGAACTGTTTTCTGCAGAGCTCAAATATGAATAAAAGCATTGGCAGTATAGGTGTGGAGAAGTTCCAGACATTTTTATGACTTCTCTTTGTGGAGCAATATTACACAAAGATATAGCAAGACAGCTTGGTGACACGTTCCACCTTCTAAAATCCCGTGTTGCCTGGTCTGGTGTGCCTGATGCAAATATTGAGTAAAGATACAGTTTTAATTGGACAGAGTCAACCTGGAAATAGGGTATGACATGGATGCAAAATACTTTTGAGGGTAATAATCAAATCTAATAAATATTTTGTGCATTTGCACATCTGAAAAAAGATAGCTTACCCACCATTACATCATGTCTGACATCCTGTAATTGCATTGGTTGAAAAGAGAATGGCACTTTGTGGGATCTAGACCACAAAACTAAACCTAAATGTAACTAAAACCAGAGGTAACCAAATCCAAGTCAGGGCCCATGACTTTGGAATGTTGAGCCATAGGAGGAGAGGGCAGACTAGCTCCTTTGTTTCTTTCAAATCTCTCTTAAAAAAAATACACATTTTCACCACTGGTTTCCTCTTTCTGTTTTTAACTAACTTGTTTTAGTATTTCATGCCTTGCTTATTATTATTATTGAATGAATCCTAATGATAGAGACAGCTGAAGAGTGACAGGAATGTGGGGAGAGAGAGACGGGGAATGACATGCAGGAAAGAGCCACAGGTCGGAATCGAACCCTGGGCTTCTGCAGCAAGGACTGAGCCTTCACACATGGAGCTGCTATTTGTCACTTACTTTACATAAAGTTATTTATATATTAAAATATTATGTTAAAAAAATATATTAAAAATAATAATAGCCAGGCTTCTTTTTTCTTAATATCACACTTTTTTCTTAATAAACAACAGAAACTGAAAAGAAATGAATAAAATATCTAAATTTGGACATACATATATCTACTATCACATACACACCCGTACCTGTCCGCTCAGCTTCCTGGTGTTTCTGTTGACAGAGTGTGCTGCAGAAAGAATCTGGTCACTGTGAGTCACGTGGGCGTCCTGCTCCCGGCTGCCCTTCCCCAGCCGACCAGGGTTGGATGGCTTCGATATCTGCGTGCCACAAATAAAGCATGCTCAGTTCTACGTGGAACCATAAACAATACGGCGTGGCAGTGATCAACTTTGTCTGCTAAAAACAAATAAACCTGCGAAAACTCATGCATACTGTATTTTTATGAACAATTGTAGCAGCTCACCCGTTCCTCTATGATGGGTAAAGAGATGTCTATGAACGCCTCCTTCACTGTGGAGATCTGCAGGAGAAATTACACTGAAGTCAACGTGAGCATATATATTCATCAGCTTCATTAATAGTCACAATCATAATCAAGCCAGCTGCGAACAATAAACTTTCATTTCCAACAAGTGGAGAGAAGATATGGGAAGCGGCTGCTTCTTTGCTTTTTCCTCTGCAGCTCCACACCTGGTGCTCTCTGCCTTCAAGGATATTCTTTAGTTTTCATAGTGGCTTTTGCTTTGTTAACAACTCTGAGCTCCCACATTTTTATTGTAAATGCCTGCTGCAAACAGTTGGTGTTTGAGCTGGTCCTTGGAGTGCTTTTGGGGTCTTTTCTTTCCTGTTTCCTCCGACTTTAGTACATCGTTTTGGTTCTGGGTATAAAGAAATAAAGTGGGACACTTTTAAAATTGAGTGTCCCCTGGATGTTTACGGCTTGAAAAGAAAAGTCAAATTAATGTTGGTTAGCTTTGCTTGAGGTCAGTGACAAATATCACACAATTTCTAACGTATGGAGAATGCCAGTGTTGCTGGAAATTGTCCTGCAATATATCGTGCTTCCTGTAGCACTGGCTTACACATGTATTCAGAAGCAACTGCTGTCTAAATATAAGCTTGGCTGAATAAAGTGTCTACCCCGTTGTGCAACATACATGTTCTATAGAGGGAAACACATGGAGCTGTGCCTGATCCACACCGACAGTTCATATCCTGAACTATAGTTCACCAACATGCACTTACATGCTCACACTCCTCGCACATGATTGTGTTGGTCAGCTCGCCTACAAAGATGCGGTCGACGAAATTCATCCTCACACCTTCTTTCCCGTATGCTAGTGGGAAAGAGAGACATCATTTTCATACATATCCACATTATGTAATGAACAGTAATTCTACATGAAATTATATCTCAATAAATGCTGAGAACTCAATCAAGCCTCTTGGACTAAGATGATGCAGAATTATCACTAATTTTGTCACAAATCTAACACACTGATCTGTCTTCTATCTTACTATGCTGCCTGACAAGTAACTAAGCTGTATTTTCATAAACTGCCACAAGATGGGACTATTGATCTTGGCCTTCTACGTGCTGCAGCAGGCACACGAACCTTTGACTTGGCGTTTGGTGTCCTCGTCTGCTGTCTTTTCTGTGGGATTGTTGAAAGCCTTTAGGATTCCCGCTTTTACTCTCTGAAAACAAAAAATTTAAATTACAAAATAATGAAAACTTAAAGCCAGCTCTTAGGTGCAAAATAAATACATAAATTCTGTTTTTTTTCTTAAATTCTCTCCATCACATCCATTAGAGAAATATCAAAATCTAGCCTCCAGCTCGGTGTGACAGGTATGCCTATTATAAGCATCATTAGTGTAAAATAATTATTGTGCTTGTCTAAAAACGTTAACATGTAAATCTCTTAATTATTTGTGTGTGTGTGTATGTTCTTCACAGGGCCGTCTTATTCAAGGTGACATGGTCAGTCAGTGTGTTGGTGAGAGAGCTGTGAAGAGGCACAGCCACAGTAAAGGACCAATCAATAGATAATTGGCCATGGTCTATGTCTGTGGTCGAGACCAGTCAGCCCCCCATTGTCCCAGGACCCACGCAGTGGACTGGCTATTTAGGTCAAAAAGTCCTGTTAATCCCAGCCCAGGCAGCCCGCACTCCACTCAGCCAGCACAAACCAGGCTGCGGCTCTCCTACAAATTAATTACCAGTAACCCCCACCCTCTCCCACCCCAGTGTAACAGAGTGCACTGTCCCACACAGGATGGCCTCTGTGTGAGTGTGTGTGTGTGAGGGGTGTTGTGAGGGGGGTGGAGAGCTGGTACAAGGGTGCAGGGGTGGAAACTAAAATGAAGACGGGGCGAAGAAGGACAGTCCATGCCCTGAGAGAGCAATACCTACTGTCTCAGCTAATTGGTGATAATTGACTGGGGAGAAATTAGCATATTTAGATCTCTGATACTAATGGCCAATCAACACAAACACTTAGGGCCTCTAAAAGGCTGGTGACACCCACTGCAAAAATACCACTTTCCCTCAGTGACATTAAAACACACACGCACATGCACACACAGGACAGCGAGTGTGTGTGTGTACTATTATTCTGTATTTGAGTTACTCATACAAAATGAAAGGTTTTATTCAGACTCACTATATTTTTAAAAGGAAAAGAAAAGATTTGTTCCTCACATAAAGAAGCTAAACTAACTAATAAAACTTATACAACACATTTCATCTTTAGCAAAATTATTAACTGGATTAATATTTGCATTCATTCAAAATTCAAAATGTATTCAATCATGTAGGCTAAAATGCCACTGTATCTCTGAATGCGGTTGGAAGGATAAATTAGTTTCTGAGTGAATGAATAGAGGAGGCTGTGCCCCCTCCCTCTTTACCTCCTTGATTGGATTGGGAGAAGGGCTGATGAGTGTGTGTGTGTGTGTGTGTGTGTGTATAGGAGGGGGCCGTGGGTGACCCTCAAGCACAATGGGACGGCCCTGGAGCTCATTCAGCAGCTGTGGGTTTCCCAAGATCACACAATGATGCCGGTCGTGCCACTTGCAAGTCCCCTAAGTGGCACAACTGTCAGTGTTCACAAGTTTGAATGGGAGCAGGGGAGCCCAGCCCATGGCCCCTCTTGGGTCTGAGGCTGACCACTAAACACACCCGCTAACTTCTCCTCCTTGGTTCACATAGCCACTGGTGGGGCCACGGGGGGCAGCTCAGCCCTGCAAAGAGCTGCTGTGGGGTCTTCTAATTGCCCTGCAAAGGGTTGGGGGGAGGGTGGGTTCTCTGTACTTGCCAAAAAACATGGCACCATAAGGTTAAAACACAAAAACTGGATAGCCAAGCAAAAAAGAAGATATTGGGTTATGTAAGCAGGCACAGCCACCCACAAACACACAGCTGAATGTCTTATATCATCATGACAGTCGTCTAGGACGGATTTTAATGGAAGAGGAAGATCTTCACTGAACTACAGCATCAAATATATGTACAAATGGACTAAAGAAAATCTAAAAACAAAAGCAAAATTGTAACCATGCATGTATGATAATTCTGTTGTCTTTGCTATTACCAACTTAGCGATTCATTTCAGATTTTAAAATTAACTCTGTTTTGTTGTAACCTGACCACGCATGTATATACTGTAAATGTACATGCTGTACTGTTGTACAATGTACTGTTCCAAATATATTTGGAAAAAGCATGCAGGTTTATACGCTCACTTTAGTTTCCTCTACTCGTATGGAGTCCATTAGGTAGTGGAGAAGCTCCTGGCTGTCTTGTTGTTGGTAGCCCTTGAAGCGTGGAGCCCTGGAAAAAATAACAAAATAAAAACACTGAAGTCAAGAACAAGATGAAATGAAGGTGAAAGGAAGCAGCATGTAATTAAGAAAGGGATACAGTTATTTAACAAAGTTATACATTTGGACAATATACACAGTCTGTGCAGTCTAGATGTTAATGTGGTAAATGACTATTAAGCTGGAAATGGCGGGATTTCAATGGATATACACCAGCATAGAGGGGCCCATTCTCAGCAGCCATCCCTACTGTGTTCCAGTGGCACATTCTGTTGGCTTATCCAAGTATGTATTGTGTTAGAAGGCTAATTGATCATTCGAAAACCTTTGAGCAATTATGTTAGCACAGCTGGAAACTGTTGTGCTGATAAAAGAAGTAATAAAATTGGCCTTCCTTGGGCTTGATGAGGATCTGGAGCATCAGCATTTGTGATTACGATTATAGTACTTCAGGAAAGAACTTTCTTCTGAAACTCGTCAGTCTATTCTTGCTGAGAAATGAAGGCTATTCCATGGGGAACATGCCAAAATTGTACTATTCCCTTCAGAGAGCAGCACAAGCTGGCTCTAACCAGAACAGAGAGAGAAGTGAAAGGCCCTGGTGCACAACTGAGCAAGAGGACAAGTACATCAGAATCTCTAGTTTGAGAGACAGATCAACTAGCAGCTGATTAAATGGTACCTGTAAAACACCAGTCTCAACATTAACAGAGAAAGGGTGACTCCAGGATGTTGAGCTTTGAGGCAGAGAAGCAAAGAAAGAGACTGTCCAATAAAAGAAAACGTTTAAGACAATCAAATGAACATTGGACAAAGGAAAACTGAAAAAAGAGTATTATAGTTAAACCTAAGGTTTTTGGATCACAACATTTGTGACACGCAGAGCAGATGAAAAAATACTGGAGAATGATGGCGGAAATGTGATGGAGTGCTATGGTGCTGGTAAAGTGGGAGATTTGTACAGGGTAAAAGGAATGCTATACCCTGTGAACAGGGTTTGATTGAAGCCCATATCAATGACGCAAAGAACTGGGCAGTGATGGAGAAGGTTATGCATCTTTGTGTTAACAGTGACAAAGAATACTTTCATGGCCACTGCAGGCATACAGAAAGGACTGGTTAAGAGCCAGACAGGGCCAGATAGCCAGTGGACATACTGGTAGATCACTGGCCCACCAGGATTTGTCCAAGTATGCTGCCCAACTCAAAAATCAAACCCACAAATGATCAAGTCAAGAGGAGGAAAAACGAAAAAAAAAAGTACACATTTTTGAAAGGTTGAAAGTAAGAAGTAGAAAGTGTATCTATGGTTTTAAAACTGAAAAATAGAAGACAGGTAATTAAACACACCATGTATCCCATTGCCAGCAAAACTTTTATTTGTTTTAATAAATTATTTTATGGTATATTCGATTCTGTCCTGATGTAGTCTTTTCTATCATTTCAAATGATTCACACAGAATTTCAATCATAATTTATGCTGAAAAGGGAGACAATTCAATAAAATGAATAGCCAATTTACACAATCCTTGTTCCTCTGTATTATCCCTGGAGAATATAGAGGTCCATTACAAGGCCAAGTGGCCTTTATAGAAGAAAGACGCATAACAGTCGGCAGTCAAACCACAGCTCTACCATCCTGGCAGTCAAATTAGCCTTACTTTTTGCTGAGCATTTTTTGTTGGTGTATATCCATCCCGGACATTAATGCTTAAGCGGTTAGAGGAGAGACTCTCCTTGGGTCTGTCACCTGGCCGTCCACATTGAAGCAGATGTGAAGACAGATGCCAGGGGCAGATGGGCAGCCAAGGCCAGAGCCACTGCAACCTGTTGGGCCGAGCCAGCCACATAACTACAGGACAGGTTGGTCCGACAGGCACGACACACACCGAGAGGGCACATTACTGGTTTGAGAAGCCATTGGTCAAATTTTGAGGGTGTTTAGAGGGCAGGGGTTTGGGTGATGGGTTAACTCCTTTAATAGCACTGCGGAGGACCCAGTGCTGTCCTAGTTTGTTTGACAAGGCATTTTTAAAAGACATTGAAGACACTAAATCTTTGATAACTTACTGTTTTTTTTAGCCAAGCATTCATGACAGTCCTAATCCTAGTTATTGGCAGAATTCACCAAAAATGGGTCCTCTTTTTAAAACATGACATGTGGCCCAAGAATGGATGTCTGTGGTCGGGGGAAAGATGGCCAACCACCTGCCTTCAACACAGGTTATAACCAGGAGGTCTGGAGGAGCCTAAAGTCACCCCACCACCCACCCTTACATACAGACAAGATCTGTGTCTTATGTCCTTTTTGTGCAGACACATGGGAAAGGGTGGGTGGAAGGGTGAGGATGGCAGAGAGCACATATGTCAATTATCTGCCAGGCCTAAAAATGAACAGCATGTGAAGGAATGTCCATCTCTTGTTCTGCTTGTTCTGTCGATTTCCCACGAGAAAAAGACACACACACACACACACACACACGCAGAAAGAAATATAAAGTGAACCGGAGAAGAAAATGAGTGAGGCAGAAAAAGTGAAAGAGTGAAAGGCCGAGGCAGGGCAGTATAGAGGAAAAAAAAAGAAAAGCTTGGTTGGGATCAGTGGGAATGAAGAGGTCTGGAAGCTCATCCCAGTGGAGAGAAGCAGAAGGGCCCTGTAGCGCTGCTCTCAATCTGGCCAACGCAAACAGCTGCGGTGCTAACACAATTAATAGCCGGATGAGTTAGTACCAGACACAAGCCCACATAAGCCCCCCCTCTACACACACACACACACACACACACACACACACACACACACACACACACACACACACACACACACACACACACACACACACACACACACACATATTCAATTCATCCAGTGTTTTCTCACAAATAAGCTCAAAATACAAATGACTCAATAATTTAAAAAGAAGTGTTTATCATACAAATATCATGGGCAAATGAAAGCTATACACACATCTTTTTTTAAAGATATTTTTGGCCTTTTCAAGCTTTACTTTTGACAGCTGAAGAGTGGCAGGAATGTGTGGAGTGAGAGACGGGGAATGACGGGAAAGAGCCACAGGTCGGCAGGCCTGGTTCTTTTCTTGCATCGATTTAACTGATTGTACCATTTAAATTTTCCAACAATGAATGAAGATATCCACCTCCCTCTCACACAACCTATCATTGGATTGATAGTGATAATAACTAGTAACATTATCAACATATAGTACTCTATGATGCTTAAAATTGATAAAAGCAGTGGACAGGCTGTATGTGAACCACTCTCACTGAACAACCTCAAAGTCAAGGTGCCCTGGAGGAAGCAGATAAATATCTTTAAATATCTTGACACAATCCCTGTCTTGCTACCGCTGACTAGCTTTGTAGTAAAACAAGGTCTGGGTACAAGCTGGGACCAGATAGACTGTGTGGTGCTGACCACCCAACCCACATGGCTTGGCGCTGGTCCGAGCCGAGACCAGACCCCCTTCTGCTGGCAGGAGTGGGATACTCAGCTGGTTGGGGTTAAATGCGTATGCACACTTGCATGGAAACACACATACACTCACATAAAACTGGGCTTTATGAGGCTGCGGCGTTGCACATAAACACTCAAAGCCTTATTAACCTGCCTGTCAACACAAACACACTATGAAAGACAGTGAAAGAGAAATGGAAAAGCGCTCTCAGTCCCCACAGGCCAAGGGCAAACCCATACTTCTTTGAGTGACAAGAGCTTGCAGTGACAGGTGAGGAAGACAGGCTAGATTCACATGATGTAGCCATAAAGGTCAGTAAAATGGGAAAAAAATGTTCCAATAAATAGGAGCAGTTCTTGACCCTGCCCTCTCAGCGCAAAGCTTCAGACCTGAATGAATGTAGATGAGTTGCTGTGTGAAGAAGCATGTGAGAGCTCAGGCTAGTTCACAATGATACTGCAATCATGTACGCTTTGTGGATGTTGGAGGGGATATTAAGTGAACAGGGCCTTGAAAGTCCAATAAATCTCCAGTCCTTTCATGTCAATCAAACCTGAATATTAAAGCCTGCTTTTATGAAAAGGATTGTGAAATCATGATGGGCATCATTCATAAATCAAATTTCTTCAAATTATTAAAGAAAGAAAGATTACAATGTATCACAAGAAAGTTTTAGCCACAATTTTGTGGAATGTTTTTATCTTCAACAATCTCTGCTACTGTGTTTCTGCTTTATAGGCAGGAGATGAATAGATTCTCTACAGGTAACAGTTAAGTATAGATGCTTCTTTGTGTGTGTTTATAAATATCATATATATGGTGCTGCAAACAGCAAGAAAATGTATATTTTGGATAATGTTTTTTTTCTGACTAAGTCTATACAAACTGCAGATTACAAGTTTGCAGAGCCCAAGGTGACATCTTCAGGACTGCTTGTTTTGTCAGACAAAAAGTCCAATCCCAAAGACATTCAATTTGAAATGATACAGAACAGAGAACAGCAAATCCAGCAAATGCTCTGTTTTGAGCTTAGAGAAGCTCAAAACAGAGAATGACTGGTATTTCTTGAAAAAGTTCAGGCATACCACAAAGTCTGCTGGAGAACAAGAAATCCCACACACACTTTCACAGCAAAGCTTCTGATCTGACACAGAGTGTTTGTGCAACAACTCCGACTGGCTCCCTCGATAACACTACTCTGCCACCACTTTAGAATTCTTGGCAAAAATCACCCATGTATACAGTACACCTGAAATCTTGCAGCTCCTGTGAAGATGTAAAAATCACAGCACGGACAAGAGGCTGAGAACAGTGTGTGGAATTTCTTGGCATCTATCGAATTTTTTTTATAGGGCTGCATAATCAATTAATATAATATCGAATTTGCAATATGACATATGACCAAGCACACTATCCAGAAACCAGAACCAGATTTTTTTTTGACAAAGATCACATGTGAGATAATAGAGCATAACAATAATTTTAATATTAAAATAAATTATAATAAAGCACAGCAATGCTGCAAAGATGGCCTGGCCTGCAAATCATGTTCTCCAGATGTAAGATGACATGTTTGATAGATGATGATTATTATGATTATTCCCACTATTTGTTTATAAAATAAAATATCTTTTAAAATAATCACAATAGAATTGTTCATATTGTGCAGCACTAATTTCTCCTGATCAGAACAAGCTCTAAACGCCATACAACTATGTAAGAAGAAAATGCTGAGGACTGTACCATATACATATTCCATATATTTCAAATTTTGTCTCTTAACTTCATATGCATATCTGCATTTACTGTATGGGTGTACAAAACAATTACATACTGGCCTTAATAAAACCTCACTTGTGGTATAAATGGACCATATGGGTAATGGGTGCTGAGGCTTAAAGTCTTTTCTCTCTATTCAAATGCATATGAGTGGAATAGATTAGTTCTACGTACTACTAAATTAGACACGTCTGAATGCAGAAAGGCAAAGGTGTGTGCAGTGCTTGCTGTCTGAATGCACAATTGCCTGCATGTGTATTGCAGGCTGAGGTGGTACCAGGTGAGGTGGCCACCCACGTACATGCACACAGGCTTTTCTGATGAAAGCTAGGTACCAGAATAATTGTCAAAGCCGCACCAGAGACGTACCCAGTCATCCGATGTCAAATGCCCTGGTCACCCACCTGCACTACTATCCTACACTACAAACCCTGCACCACACACACACACACACACACACACACACACACACACACACACACACACACACACACACACACACACACACACACACACACAGAGGGTGGACCCAACCAGCAGTGCACCATGCTCAAACAAGAACCCAGCCGACCAAACATTCACACTGTTCACTAAAGAGAACACAACAACAGTTCAGTTCACAAATGTGGGGCTGTTTGTGCCTCTCAGACATAACTCTGGATCAAATATGACACAGGTGGCACAGCAGTGTGGCAAGGAGCAGAAAGGGTTACAAATAGCTAACTGCTGCCTCACATTTATTAAGGTACAGTGGCTTTAGTGCATTTTCTGCGGTGACCTCAGAAAGGTGTTCAGCTAGGACCAGGTGCTTACCTGGGTCTGGCTGGTTAAAATGGTCATTACAACAGTGAGGGAATGAAAGCAGGTGAAAGCTGTGGATCTGGCTAATGTGATGATGGAGAACTGCAACAGTGACAATTATAGTATGGTTTGATGACTTCACCGACTGACTTGAAGTCAAATATTTGTCAGAGCAAGTATAACATCATGGGTGCTTTTATAAAGGTGGATGTGAAGAATGGCGCCTTACTTCTGGCAGAGCTGGTTGAAGAGGATCTTGGGATTGAGTGGGCCTTTCCCTGGTTCTTTCATGCTCTGGAGGAAGAGAAACATGGCCGAAGTCAGGGGCTCTGGACTGGGCAGCATTACTGTCAGTGGACTCTGGAATATGAAGAGACCAAATAAAAATGAGACATCCAAGTTTCAAGAAATGTTAGGAACGCAACAGATAAGGCATCAGGGTGATTATTTCAAAAGTAAAGCTGTTTGTTTGGAGAGGACTAAAGGTATAGAAAAAGAGATGGGCAGCAAACTGTACCAGATTGGTCTCGACAGGGGGGCAGATCCTCAGCTTGTACCCTTTCTCCTTCACTTCCTGGATGAGGTCGATAAGCATGTGTGTCTGAGACAGGTTCTGTGAAGACAACAGAATCATTTTAAGATTGCTTCATTGACCATTTTAATTCACCCATGGATCAAAAGGCATCAGGTAAAGATATGTGCACATATGTGCATATGTGCAGATATATGCAAATGTTACGCAGCTGAATATTATTCACTGAAGCAGCACCTCATCTAACTGGTAATATGCACTAATTTTACTATTCATCAAATGAAAAAAAACAACAACAATAAAACTTAGAATCCTCAAAGATATGAAATTATATCCACATTTTAGCTTGTGGCATTTCAATGTGGTCAATCAAAATACCCTTGTGAAATATTATATCCATTTTAGCAGAATTTTGGAAACTTGTGGCGAGTTCATTATTCTGAAAGAGGCTTTCAAATCGATCTATGATCTGTGATTTTGAAATGTGGAGAAGATCCTTGATAAAGAGATAGCCTGAAGCAGTCATTGTCCTTTCATGTCAGGGAAAACATCTTTTCCTTCCCTTTCAAGAGATATTTGTTTTGTCACATCCTGGCAATGAAGACAGTTGCTATGGAAAACACACAATGGAGCTGGCATTGTGCGCACAGACACAGCTCATCCTCTGACAATTATGTGTTTTCACCAGAAAGATTGCAATTTTCAAGGAGACAATACAAACAGACAGGGAGAGGGAGGGAAAAAGCATGTAAAGCACGCTCACTCAAATTTCAATCTAGAGGAAGGCCCTGAGGGTGATTAACAAAATGGCGGAAAAAAACTGCTTCATTGTTGAAGAGGCATGTCAGTTTGCAGTCACCATGACACGACAAGAGAAAGACCGGGGAGGCTCTATAGTTGTGTTGTATGGTGAACATGCTCTGCACCAACTGAGTGCCACTTGTTTTTGAGTAGGTGAATATGTCCAAGCGGCGCAGCTGTAAGCAGTTCTTACACATTGTAAACATAAACATTCATATATTAAGACTAATGAGTCACAGATATATCCATTCTATCACAAGGTCTCTTGAGATCAGTGTTGTGCAAGTTACTCTAAAAAAGTAACTACTCCCAGAAAGTAACTAAAGTACTTACTGAGTTACAAATTATAAAAGTAACTAATTACTTTGTAAAGTAACTAGTGCTTTACTTCCAAGTAATTTTTTAAATGCTAAAACGTGTAAAAGAATTTGGACCCCAACTCCATCCCTCTTTGACAGAACTTAAAATACATGTATGTGTTCAATTATTTATGATAAATCTGAATATTATAATGAAATGGACCCTGAATATAATAGAGAAAGCCACAGTACACAAATCTGAGACAAGCATCCAATGAAATGTCATGGATTATAGCAACACCCGCCCAACTCCACCTCTGAGTGGCTTACCATGGAATTTTACTCAGCCAATCGTCATCATTTATGTGACTGTCTCGTGCCCCCGCCCTCACCAAGGAATGAGGAACAGGAAAAATCTTTGCTGCTCGGCTTAGAGATCTAGTTGGCCTGATGAAAAACAGCTGCCTTCAATCATAGTAACGCACCACATTTTTTGGCAGTAACAATAACGGCATTATAATGATGGGAAGAGTAATCAATTAGATTACTTGTTACTGAAAAAAGTAACGCTGTTACTAACGCTGTTATTTATAGCGCTATTATTCCCATCACTGCTTGAGATACAGCAATGACTTGCAAGCAGGTTATGTGTTGGGACCACGGGGAATCCACGGATGAACTTTGGTCATTGTGTGAATTGAATGGACTTTGATTATCTATTTATTGAAACATGATAGGTCACAGGTTTGTCCTTTTAACCATTCGGAAATTCCCAACAGTAGTAAGAAATCCTTAAGATTTATAATGTGAGACACCTTAAATGACACCTACTTCTGTTATTTCATACATTATGAAATATACTTTATCAATGTCTGGTTTCTTTCCAAACAGCACAGACACTAACACACAGACAATATTTAGTTTTGAACCGACTCATAATGATACCAACCTGCATGACAGCGTTGAAGAAGCAGGTGTTACCAAGGTTATTTATGCCTTTGACAGGGACCAAGGTGCTGTTGATGGCTGGACTCTTGCCTTTAGGCAGGTCAGTATAATCTGATGGTTCCTCTTGCAACTTGATGACCTTGGGTGATACTCCTGGAACACAGAAAAACTCAAATCTGTAAGTGATGCACTGAAGAAACTCAAAATTATTTTTATTGGTAAACTCACTCACTCACTGAAAAGATTTAGCACAAGCCTTGAAAATTAGACACATGATGGGAATATTGTGTGTGGATGGCCTTTGACAAAAGATTCAGTTTCTAAACCTGATTTGGCTTTTACTTTGAGGTTATGTTTGGTACCAAGACTTGGCAGCTGAGCTTAAAGACGCAGCTAAGACGGTGGCTGGGTTAAAACTTGCTCGTGACCAAGGGTGGAAGTCGGCCTTGCAGCTTGAAAATTTTCGCTTCCATTAAATTTGAATTGTGGCAGGATGCAGAAAAAAATTGGGCTTGGCCTTGGAGTGAGACTGGGGCTGGGAGCAGGGTGCTGGGATGGCAGCTGGAAGGAAAGCTGGGTCATTTGGGAAAGCAAATGACAGCTGTAGAAGTTTCCGCTGGTTAGTGAGGGAAGGGTGGGGGCTGGGGATACAGAGATGACTCTCCAGAGCCAGCTGTTACTCCTGATCACCAGTGAAAACTAACCCTCAACAGAAAGTCAGACACAGATGGTCAGAATCTAACAGTGACATGCAGACAGGCTGATGGAGACTTGACTACAGTAGCTGTATAGCTGTGTGAGCTGATGATGGGCCAGTAGCTAATGACAAAGCCAGCACCATGATTTCTCAATACTAATAACATGTTGCTGACACGTGCAAGTGGATTCACTTACTATCAAGGAAGAGAGTCAAGCCCCAATGCACAGAATTTGCTGAGTTAAAAAGGAGTTCAGCCAAAATTATTATCGATCAGCAGAATTAAAAGTGTCATAATGGGCATGAGGGACACAAAGTTACGTAGTAAAGTTAGTAAAAATTCCTGGCTTCTAGTTTCATACAGGATAACATGAACTTCATGAATAACAAGCTCAGTATAACAGAACAACATAAGGTACGTTACGGATATTTAGACATCGGATTTAAAAAAAGACACACAGAAAGAGGCCCAGTTTCAGTTCAAACAGTGGTGTCTGCTCATGCAAATTTCACTTCCTTATATTTCAAATGTTTCAATCACAAACTTTAACTAGCCAACAAGTACTGCATACTTTCTAGAATATGAGGAAACAAGCAAACAAGATGTGCACAAATAATGAACAACTCCTTATGATGAGCACTTTTAATTTAACTGGCATTAATCTGGTTAGTGAGTGGAAAAACAGGAGCGTTCTATCACATTAGGCATTAATGAGAAAGCAAGTCTTTAAAATCTACAGAGTAGACAAGAGATGATTTTCTGCCTTTCCTGCATTAATTACATATTTTACTCTCTTTGTGTTGCCTTCATGCTCCAAGAAGCCTGAAGCTGCTCAAGTGAACACAATCACATTTTACACCTCTAACGTACATGTGGTTACTGTGCCATGAGCTAAATACTGACTGATGACACATGGATGGTTGATATAGTGAGCAGTAAAAATATAAATTTGTCTCTAATGATTATGGTAAATGTTCATACTTTTTGTACATTTACCAGGCATGTCAAATCACTGACCAAATTAAAGTTTAAATTGATTTTCTTCTTTTGAGAATGATGGAAATCAACTAATTGAGGTTTTAAACTCTTTGTTCCACTGTAACTGGATAGCCATCATCTTTTTTTCATCATTTTTCATCATCTGGCTATCCAGATGATGAAAAACATATTCAAATGGTCAAAAGTCAAGCAAGTGCAATCGTTTCAATCTTAGTACTCGACTACATTTTTTAAAATTTTATAGTACATGAGACTACAAGCTCCTTTGTAATTAGATAATGAGACATACCAGTGCTAAATGACTCATTTTAACAGGCACTGATAGCAGTACCTTAAGGCCTACAGTCTGTAGACAAATCAACAATTGCTGGTAAACACAAAAAGAGTTTGGTCCATGAGCACTTCACCCGTATAAGCCAGTCAAGAGAGCAGGCTAGCAGCAAGGTCATCAGTCTGAACTCGCTTATATGCAAACTAAGGAAATTCACTTGAGCCGTAGACCGTCATACTTATCATAACAACCTGCACCTTTACTCTCACCGTTCTTCTCCTCAACACACATATGGCCTTGTCTTGGCATGTATTCAATTCATAGACCCACTCCTTGGGCACAACAAAAAAAGTTTATAAATTTACATTTAATACTCTTAGTCAAATTGCACTCAAAGGAATGGGGCTAAAAGGGCAACATTTCTGTTGAACAGATTAGAACAATTACAACAACAATTATTTGAACACGTACGGCACACTCTGGTCTGCGGCATTAAGTTCATAAGTGTCCTGCCTGCGCCTGTAGCCTTAAATTAACGTTACTTTAACTGAAAAACGTCAAATGACAAAGAGCGTGTTTAGGCTTGTCTTGTAGTTTGGGGACTACGAAGGGGTGAGGTTCAGCTTGTCGGGACAACATGCTTTCGTGGCGCTCCACCCAGTGGTGCTAAAAGCATCTGGCCCTCTGTGCTGGCAACATCTGGAGGCCTATTTCCATCTTCGATATGCAGCCATAAGGGAGATCCCATATGTCGACACACACAATGCATGGAAAACAAGTGGCGATGGGGATAGACTGCAGCCCCAATCAGGAGGGCAGGGTATTTTTGGATTCAGTGCAAGGCTGAGAAGGTGTGAGGTGACGAGTTTACGCAAGTGTTAACAACTGAGCAAAAGAGCAACTAACAGAGAGAGAGAAAGAATGTGTCTACTTCTTGTGGTGTTTGTGAGAGCAGACACAAAATCAGCAATGCAACTTGAGTGTAAGTGCTGCAACTGGCTCTTGAGCTAAGAGGGAGCAGAGGAATGAGGGAACTAACTGGGCGGAATGGGGATGCCAATGGACTTACTCTGCATCTGGGACCGTCACCCAAGGTAAACAATGTTCAGGGAGCCATCTGGTTGAGACTGGGGGGGGGGGGGGGGGGGGGGGGGTCAGAGGAGGGCAGGAGGTGCAGTGGGTGGAGGGAAGGGTTGCAATGAGCACAAGCATATGGAAAAGCAGATTTTTCCTCTCCCTGCAGCAGTCAGCGAAGGCAAATGTCAGCATGCGCTGCGTCCACGCTTGACTGTGCTGCATTCGGCACCACCACCTGGCCCTCCTTGCTCAGCCACCGAGTATGGGCAGCAGTGACACTGTAGAGCCTTTCCCCAGGGTAGAGGAAAGCGCCACGGTGCTCGGGATCGTCCACACGCATGCACGTACACCAACACCTCCTGCACTCCCTGCTCTTTTTCACACAAGAGATACACAAAGAAACTTGTTTACTTTTGCAGATAGCAGTAGTAGAGTTTCTGCAAAAGAAAAAAAACCCTCAAAGCTTCACTGAAATATTCAAATAAGTATAATAATCTCTAGTGAATGTGTTTCTTGCTGAGCTGAAGCAAGGCCAACACCAGACTTTGTGTAAGCAAATTCAAGCTCATGAAACAATGTTTGACACAATATTTGCATTTTTAGTCTCACAGAGGAGGAGAAGAGAAGTATATTTTCAATATTTCAAGTTGCTTTTTCATAGCCTTCTTAATCTGGTTGAGTCTGGCTTAGAGCCCGTCAAATCGTATGGCCAGTGGGCTTCATGGCTCCATGTTCACTTACAGTGCAGCAGCATGGAGGGCCAAGGCCAGCTCCCTTCATGCAGAGCAGGCAGTCAAGAGGAAGGCCAGGCAACACCAAATGTCTTATTAATTCGCTAATTTGTTGTGACTGCAGGGCATGAAAAGCCTGTTTCCTTGCCATCTGAGGCCAAGAGAATCCAGTGCCATGTTACTTAGAGACACACAAACACACAGCTTTTGCTACCCACTATCTGGCCTACTTTCATGTGCGGTGGTGGGAATAAAGACAGAATCACCCTTGATTACCTCCATGAAAGCACCACCAGGGGACAAGCATCTTACTGGCTACTGATTCAGCTGAGCTAAAGTGACAGTTAACTAAAGACTACGGTTTCCAAAATAAACAACCAGAGGCAGGGAACCAGGTGAATAAGAGAGCGATAACCATACAACACTATATAGTCCACTGCAGCCTTCCACCAAGGTCTCTCAGACAAGGACAGATTACTCTGTCACAAACAACAACAACATGTAGATGTAGTGTGTGTCCCCAGAGTCAAGCAGCCAGTACAGATAAACATATAAGCATATGATAACTTCTTAATATGACAGCCTTCAAAATGTAAATATCATGTTAAAACATGATTAGTTCAGCCAAAAAACAAAACTGATCTTATTGTTTATTTACAACATGTAAAATGGGCCAACTGTCACATGATGTTGTGTTCATTGTTGTCACCAGAAAAGAACAACTGTACAAGTTTGAGTTTAAGAAGCTGAAAAACAACTAAAAGCTTACTCTGATGATATCAAGTGTTGGTTATATACAGATTGAGCTGATTTTATTCTTCTTTTCTAAGTTAAAAAATGTTGGATAATGTTTCATGAAAGGTGTACAGGTCTGGTCTCATCTAAATTATTTTTAATTCATATGTAAAACTATTTTGGAGAAAATGTCAAATGTAAACATGTAGAGCTCGAGCACACACATGTAGCTTTAACCATATCTCTTTAAAATCTGTACAAAAGATTGGACAGAATCTTTGAATACTGGGTATAGCCTTGTATATCCAGCACAATGTTAGGAACCCATTAAATGATATTTATTATAATCTATTCAGTGTGGTTGAATTCACTGTCGACAGAGAACAAATTTAAAGACAATAATACATTTAAAATGGAATAAAATAGACCTATGGCATCCAGTGAAAGACTGATTTGTTGAGCAGCAATATTATAAATTGAACATACACTGTATCTTAATATAACAATATGGTAATATGGTTACTCATAACAATTACTACCATAAAACAAGACCGAACTGACAGATTGAGGAATGAGGAACAAGCTCTGATGCCTATTCAGAACCAACATTTTAATTTGCTCCACAAAGACTCCCCAGCTGTGTTACAAGCTGGAGTCTAGCTCCCTGAGGTCAATTCGCTTTTTACTGGGACTCTGGTACTTGAGCTGAAGGCCTTGATGGTGAGAGAGCACAGTTAATCGACTTTCTTTCTACCCTGAGCTGTTGTTGTACAAAATTATTATAGATTCTGGAAAAAAAAAATCCCTGCTGGGGATCTTTTGTGGTGGAGTCTATAGGAAAAACAGTACAACAGCACCTTCTTCTGAAAACATAGCCTTCATACTGAAATGCAATTTCACAAGCTCCTCAACAGGCAACAACTGCCTATTTTGCAGCAACAATGGCTGCCCGCCTCTATACCCATTTGGCCGACCGGTGTGGAACAATTGGGTGGCAGGAAAGGTGACAGGTAATTTAAAGAGGCAAAGGGGAAGCTGTAGGTATCGACCGCCAGCTCAGCAAATCGTTTCCTACCAATGTGGACCTCTGGTTAGTACCATGACCATGATGCAGACATGAAAACATACGCAAATTAGTCATCCACAGTCTTCTTTTCTTATCTGGCTCAAAGAACTACTATGGAAGAGTTTACTTTTAAAGATTACATGTTGAGATGAAGAAACACCGAATATTAATAGTGAATTTTGAGGAAGATGTTTGTTGTCAGTAGTAGTGACGTAGATGGAAATTGAAACTGGAATTGTCTCATTTCTAAATACTTAATATGATATGATATTTCTTGTATTCTGTGAGGTCCTGTTTGTCCCTGAAACCCTGTATGCCTCAGTGTAGATGAGTAAACAAATTCTATATGGCCTATTAAAATTTTACTCAAAGAATCTGCAAATTCCATGGCTATGTTATTCACTTGGCAAATAAAACATAAAATCATGTGTAATGTCCAGCAAAAATGTACAGCTTGAAAGAAAATATGCTATTTGCTGGAGTTAATCTGTATTTCCTGTATTCTGTGCATGTGTATCTGTGAGTGAGTCCGCTGAGAGTTAGTGCGCTCCAGCTGTTAGGATCCAGTCGCTCTGACTTGTTGAGGACCCTGGCTCCCACTAGTGCAGCACACAGGCCCAGAGGTGGTGAGACATACAGCGGCCCGACGGAGGGAGCAAGGCACAGAAACAGATAGCGATGGAAAAGACAAAGAGCGACAGAGAGCAGTGGCTGAACCCTACGCAGCTGCTCTTGTTCTTCAGGGAACCCAGCCGGGAAGCATCACTTGAGCGCCTAATTCCTCTAATGTGTGCAGTCATGCAATGGGTAGGATGGGGGTGAAGGGGGGTGGAGAGCTGAAGCATCAATCTTGCAACTCATAAGCTGTGGCTGAGAGGTGGACCAGTCTGACCGGTCCACGGCGACTGGCCTCTGGCCAATGGGCTTTAACTGAAGCTGCCTGTGAGACCGAGCTGATGCCCACCACCCTGACCCTGCTAAGAGACTTCGCAGCATGCCAGCAAAAAATAAGAGTGGTACTGAACAGAAGGTGTGTTAGTGCGGAAGTAGAGGGAGGGGGTGTGGGGTAATATCTATATGGTTGACTGAGTTGGTGTGGGGGCTCAGGTGGCCTGAATAAGTTGTGAGGACATAAGACTGAAAGTAGGACTGAGTCAGGCTGTCAGTGCAAACACAACCTGCTGCAACACAACTCTTCAAAGTCTTCACAGAATTTCACTGTTAAGTAAGTAATATGTTTCACTTTTTAGTAACAGCTACACAGCTCTGCAGTCTCAAAGATATAGTATCCTAATTTCATGACTCTGGGCTTGAGTCATGAATAAAGGCATGAATAAAGGGCTTTGCAAACCTGAAGCAGCCTCGTAAATCAAAAGAGAAGTAACTGCATCCATAAGAAATGCTACCTGTAACACCCATCACATGCACACACAGGTAGGCTGACAAACTGAGGATCAAATCAAGGGATTCAGATGACCACCGCCACCAGGGGGAGCAGGTGTACTGCTGCCAATTCCTGGTAAGTAGGTGGACAATATTAAATATTTGAACCAATGTGATCAAGTAAATCAGTTCACCTTTATTACAGGTACTTTGTTCAACAGAAAAACTAATAACAAGACAGCCAGTAAGAGTCTGGCATGCAGTCGTGGTGTTATTGTGCTCTCAGAGTCCAGTGCAGCGGGGTGCAGCAGGCATTAAACACATGAAACACTGTTCGAGGTTCACCAGTACAGAATTGTGTACTACTGATGTGATCTTTACAAACTGTCTGTGTTCAAGGCCAGTCACTTCCTACTTTAACCGAAGACATGGTTTCTAAATTAAAGAATGCTTGTATAAAACCTCTGCTGAACTGACTTCAGCCTTGCTGAAATTGTAGTGAGGATGTACTTGTCTAATAAAGGCTTTTATAACATCAGTAGGGGTGCAGAGCTCCAGGAGTGTAAACACCTTACCTGACGTAGCCTTGACAGAGTGTTTTTGTAAAAAGTCCAGGGTCTGAGCCAAAGCCTTTTTGTTGCAGTGAGTGGAGAGCTCCTCATTACATTCAAAACACCTGTTATAATGAGAAGGGAGTCATAGACAAACATACAAAAGCTTTAAGTCAATGTGGAATTAAAAAAACCCTCAACTAACTAATGTAATGAATCATTGCTTAAGGACAGAATTACAGGACTGAAATGGAAACCATTTAGAAACACAATCATGCATTAATGACATGAAAAGCATTTGATATTACGATAATGATAGGACTTATTCACATCTAAAATAAAATGATATTAAATAATGTAATGTAAGTTTGTAGACAACACACACCCATGGTGCATGATGTGTCTAAACACTCCACTGTCTATGTAAGCCCCAAACACTGGGAGCGTTATCTCAAGCTGACACACACTGGCAGCGTATGCAGTCTTGGCTTTTTCATAAATTTATGATGAATGCAGTTCTGAGGTTTCTCACCAGGCCTTCCACGTGCTCAGGCTGATAGTGATGCAGTGAGACTCTGGATGGAAAGCTTGGTGGTGCTTGACAGCGTGCTGGATCCCTGACTGGTTACAGCCCTGTAAAACAGTGATTTAAAACATTTTAGTGAACAAGCACAACATGCATTTAGGCCCACAGCACATATGCCCATTGTTTAAAGACTGTGGCTCATTCCCACCTCAATGAAGCCAAATGTATTCATATTTCAGACAAAGACAACACACGTATTCTGTAAACTGTTTATGGAGACATCTATGTACTTATCTCTTGAATTGATTCTTAAAAAGGTATTTGTCTTATTGGAATAATAATTTGGTGTTTATTGTTTTAAATCATCTACATTTAGATTACCCAACCTTGAATAAATGTCATTTTGTTTGAACAGACGGGTATATACAGCATTCTCTCATTAAATTATCAAATATAATTAAGCAGAACTAATAATTAGACAAAGTAAAATTAAGTCACATGTTTTTATTCAAAATACATTTGTTCCATTTCCCAATGACCCACTCCTCTATCTCTCTTGCTCTTTGTTTATGTGTCTCTCTTACACGCTAACACGAAGACACAGACAGGCACACAACAATCACCACAACACATGTGGTTGCATCAAATTCATGATTTTATGTGTGTAAAAATGTACATAAAAATGTATGTCATCATTTCAATGTAAAGTAACTTTAATTCTAATTTAGATTGAATTCTCCTAATTAATGAAACATTTGCACTTGCCTCTTTGAATTTCTGGGCCAAGCAATCACTAGTCAACAGCTTTTGTACTGTGGGTGATGTGTAAACTATAATTATAATGTTGTTATTCTGTAAAATCAAATATACTGTTAATCTGCATATTGCTAGGATCCAGACCACGCTATGTACTGTGCTTGCACGTTTTAATATTGAAAAAACAATCTTCACCTGGAAACCACACTTTAAGCACACCACGATGTCATGGGATGCTGCTGGCTCTCCATCGATCATGGTCCTCTCCTTTAAGCACTCAGAGCACACCAACCACACACTGGACAGCACTGACTTCTTCACTGAGCTCAGGTCCACTGCCTTACTCACATGCTGGCAAGTCAGCCCTGTTTAAAAACAAAATGTTTGAAGTTTCCAACAACTTTTAGAGATGACTTTGGGATTCTGGTTGATTTCCCTTTTTAGAGACAATGTGTACAACTCCCTCTCTTACAAAAGAGATAGCAAATGTACTATTCATTGCAAAATAAATTTAATAAGAGTTTATCCCATTCACTATCCATGCTGCTAGGTCCCAAACAAACCTCACAGCACTAACTCCAGTCTGTCTGGTGTCCTGAAGTGCTTTAGTGACTCACCACTGACTTCATCTGATGACTCCTCATCTCGAGGTTTTCTTGGTTTATTTGTCCGCTTAGTCATTTCAGCGGCTTTCAAAGAGAAGGGGTCCTTTAGCCGCATCTGGAGCTCTGGATTGGAACAACATAGGTCGTGTTATTATGCAAGATTAATCTACCTTAACATAACAGCATTTTAACAATAATACTTAAGTGTAGCAAAGTTTGTACTGGTCTATAACTGAAATGAGTTAGTGGCTTATTTAAGCTTCATTTTGGGGGTATTTGTGTCAGATGATCAGTGTAGGAACTGTAGCTCTTTCTATATAGTCCTCACTTTTAAGAATCCAACATTAGCTGGGCAAATAAACCTACATTTAAATGAAGTCATACTTTGCAAATCTACTTGCAAATCCTGTACTTGATATTTTCCCTGGTAATATCTGGCTGTACTGCTGCCTTGTTCGCTTCATGAGGGGGGCTTACGCCTTCAGCAGGTTACACAGCTGCTCAGATGGACTGAGGTCATGGAGATGACTTGTCCCGTAAAGAAAATCCCACAGTTTGGCTCTAAACATCTCCATGATACCTCAAAGCTGCATTTAGTACAATGTCCTAAACCTGGGATTGACATCTTTTAAACTATTCCTACACGGTTCAAACAATATATCAAACTCCAGCATATTTAAAGCTAAAAGTCAGGTTTGTCCAGTCAATTTACAATTTATAAACCATTATCCAGGAGTACTAAGCCAAAACTGCCACAATACTCACGGGCTGTATAACATTAGTATGTCATATAAATACAAGTCAGATAAAAGGTGTTCTTATATTAAGGGTAACTACCTGGTCTGGCAATGGCTAATGACACGGTTAAGACTTACATGGCACCGTTCTCTGACTTTGGTGAGTACAACAGGCCTCCGTGTCGTTTTGAAGGAAAACAAAACAATAAATGAAAAAGAACTTTTTCCGTTATATTCAGCTCAAAGGCAGTATGGACTCACCTCTTTATTTTAGCTCCTATGTTGACAGAGTTAACTAACCTGAAGCCAACGGTGAGATGTCAACTCTTCCTGGCTGGCAGACAGGCTAGCTACGTTAGCATGTCAGAATAAATAAAACATTAACAGGCACGTTTTATCCAACAATACACGCAGGTGTTACGGCATGTCAAAGCGAAGTACAGCGTGCCGACAGCAACAGCAGAGTTTTTGCAATAATTCTTCGTCTTTGCCTTTGAATTTATAAATTTTATCAAGCTTTCGATAGCACCCACTAGCAGACCCTGGTCAACATGTGACGCACTACGGCGGCTCAGTGTGGCCCAACGCTGCGTTCACGTACAATAGAAAATCTCACCACGACTTTTGATAATTCAATACCTTTTTCAACATTTTTACACTACATATGGAACAAGAGAATGGTGCTATTGCTATTATAGTTTATTTATAGAGATAATATGTGATGGTGGCCATGGTGGCATGGATGTATTTTGAAATGGACTTTTTTGATGTGGACAGGCGAATGGTTTGTCCAACGACAGCGAATGTATCATATTTATGTATTTAAAGAGCTGTTGGTGCCATAATTAGGGCTTCTTGGGGCACATACTACACATTTGTGTCATAATATTTGACTTATCAAATATTAGGTTAATGAGTTTGAGTTTGATAAGATATCAAAACAGAGCGCATTTTGTCCTTTAGGTGATCCGTACTTCTGCGCACGCGCAGGTCATTGACGGTAGGGCGAGCGTGAGCCTTGTGAGTGAGTTTAATGGTCGTCTTATGCAACATTGCTGCGTTATTAGGAGTTTATGTTGACGAAGTGTTGACACAGGGTGAAGCTAAGCACACATGGCACTCAGGAGGTGCTGGAGGTTCACGGGTTTAGTCCCGAAGCTGTTATGGAGCAGTAAGGTTACCGTCCTGCCTGGAGCTTCCGTCCTGAGAGGACGAAGCTCTGTGTCCAGCTTTGACAGCACTGACCACGGTTACAAAGGTGAGCTTTACAATGACTGTTTGATTCGATGATGTATCTACTGCCAATGTGTGGGTCAACGAGCTGGCTCGGGACTCAGTGACATCTTTGGATGCTGTTCACACGTATCACAGGCTGTGTGTTTTGGTTTTGCAACTACAGAGTTGCTGCTGCGCAGGTTCAGTTCAGGACCACCGAGCACAGATGTGACTTATGACCAGCTGAAGCAGCTCCTGGCTGGGCGGAAATCTGTAGTTATAGACGTCAGAGAGCCCTGGGAGCTCCGGGAGTACGGCTTCATCCCCGGGTCCATTAACGTTCCTCGTGAGTGTTCATAGAAAATGACATATGGTTGACTGGGATGTGACGTCAGATGTGCTTGTTAGATAAATACACTCATGTAGTATCCATTTGTTTGTGTTGTCTGCAGGCCATAAACACATTTGGGAATGTCCTAAATCAAAATCTGTCCCAAAGCATATGAGCACCAAATAACCTTGAGGGGGTCTGTCCTTTGTTGCTCTGTAAAACTGATTCAATATTTCATAATTAAAATGATCTTGAATTCACCTGGATGACACCTGCAGACAGCTTGATAAACTGTATGTGCAAGGACATGCCTCCTATCTTTATTTATGGCCAACATTCCTTTGATAATCCTGATTCAAGTCTATCTGTGTAATGCTTTGACACTACTTAACCCCAGACTCACCAAAGGTTTTGTTGTTTTGACCTAATAGCACATATATAAAATACTGCTATGTGACCTGTCTGTCCTTATTTGACTTTGCAGTGGGACAGGTGAACACTGCCCTCCAGCTGGGTCCGGAAGAGTTCAAAGAGAAGTATGGTGGTGAAATGCCTCAGCAGACAGATAACGTTGTGTTTAGCTGTCTGGCAGGGGTCAGGAGCAAGAACGCACTCAACACAGCCACCTCACTTGGATACAAAGAGTGAGACATGTATTTTGGAATAAGTCAAATAAATTGCGTCTCATCTTTAAATCCACAAATTAGTGAACTGTTGTAGTCATCTTGTTCTTGTTGTTTTTTCTAGTCTGGGCAAAGGCTAGAGTTCTGGCACATTTTTATGGCTGAATTTTTGTTTTATTTCACCACGAGACAGTGTTAAGTTTCTCCAGCTTGAGGTTATTGACCTCTTGTTGCATAATGCCAACCTTTCATGCAGTGCTCTTTTGAGAGCAGCCACATAGCACATACCCTGTATCGGAACAAGAAAATAGAGAAAAAGCTCACTTAGCTTAAGAGGCTAGCAATGAAATCATTAAATGTAGTGTGTCACTATGTGTTAATACCAGTTGCACCTTTCATTCATTTTCTGCCTTTTTCTCTCTCTATTGCAGTGTTCAGCATTACCCTGGTGGATGGCAAGACTGGGTGAAACATGAGCAACATAACTAATTAAGGAACAATGTAACAGGAAAAAAAAACATTATTTAAAGCTGTGTTTAAAGCCAAGATCAGTGTGAAAAGTTAACGTACAAAACCAGGAGTTTTGTAAAGGGTTTTTTAAAAAGTTCATCCACTTTTTTGTTATTTTGAGAGCCAGTGATTTAAGTTGTTCCCCTTATCTGTGAATCCCAAAGACTGAAACCAGAGGCCTCAGCACACTCATCAGCTGCTAAAGAACTAAAAAAAAAAAAAAAAAAAAAAAAAAAACTATTTATAAACCCTTTACAACTTCTAAACAAATGAATTCATAACCGGTGACTATTCAAACCTTACCACTAATAATAATCGTCAATGAAGTTACAAAGTTTTTGTTTCCAGACTATCTATGCAAATGACTCCTTAACTGTGTACGATGAGCTATAATGAAATCTCTCATTGCAAAATATGAACTGTTTATTGTAAATATTAAATAGCTTGCTTCTCATGGATGGTCCTGTGAGTGCAGTTGTTGCCAACATCATTGAATAAATAAAATTATAGTTTTGATTAACAGTAATATTGTTTGAGTTTTTATTCAAAGCACATGTCCAACAGGTTAAGTACACATTTATGTGCAAGACATGTATTTGGATAATTTGGGATATGAATAGGCACAGAGTGGTTTGCTGAGGTGACATCCACTTGGACTCGGATGATCTACAGTGTCGAAGGGCCGTGTCTAATATCTGCTGTATCTCAGTATGAATTTGCCACTCACCCTCCAGGGAACATTAACAGGTTCCTTCATCATCTATGATAATGAATGTGTTTGCTTTCAACTGACAAGTATGCCCCTACTAAAGCACGTCAACTATGGCCATGGACCTTGTTCCATGTTAACGTCTCCTTTTACAGCTGAAGCTGAAAGTCCAAATAGACCACACAAATGATATTCTCGTGATTAATTCAGTTTTATACTTCGAAATCATACAAGTGCCTCACAAAGCCTAGAAGCAGCTTGTTTATACTGAATCACTGTCACTGAATAGGATGTGACCTCTGAGACTTTCTAGATACATGAGTAAATAATCTGGCCCCGAAATGTTGACACTGCAGTTGCTGTTTAAATGAATACTTTATTCTCCAAGCAGTCAAGGAAAAATCTAAATTGTTCCGCTCTATATTTAACTGTTAAAGCAGGTCAATGAGTTACCTACACCCTATCACTTGGCCTGTAAAGTAAGATAAACATAAAATGCAACAGATGACTGTGAGCAGCCTTGTGTGTCTTGTGTCCGCTTTAGCCGAGAATTAAACGTGGGAGGTGGGTGTTGACAAATCTTGTAATAGAAAATATCGCAACGATGAGTTATTTGGTTGCAACATGAAAAGAGCTGGTTAGTGGAGATAGATCATCCACGTAACTGATTCCACCTCTCCCCAAAAGTCCCACACTGCTGCAAGATCTGAGGTCAGTGGAAAAGAATAGATGCTTGCCCAGTCCCTCAAGACAGGGTTTAACAAGAACTGTACGTTTAAAAATAAACACCAGCCAGTTGGCTCATATATGTGCAAAATAAGATTTTTAGATAGGTTATCGTCTATGTTTTGGTTGTTCTGTGGTTTCTCTTTGTGCGTTTTCAGTGAGGGTTAATGTTGGCCGTTAATGTTTACAGTAAATCTTGCAGTCAGTGGAGAGCTTACTGACCCCTGATCAAGTGACCCTGTAGGTGCCAATGGAGAATTGCCCTGGAAAGACCTGACCACTGCTTTCTGCCCTCATATCACAGTGCCATGTCAACCGTAAACTCCAGACTGCAGCCCCCCTCCCCATTTTCCTTCTGCCTCCTTATTTTCCCTCAGAAGCAGTTAATTCTATTTTCTCTTTTCTGCACACTGTGGTTGTAATATGTTGAAAACAGACCAGACTAATAACTACTAATTTATGTCAAATCTTGCCAGGGCCCTTTGTTCCTCTGCAGCCTCATCAGCTCACCCTCCAGCTTCTGCTCAGCATTCAATTAAAGTCCCTCGTCCCATCAGAGCACATCACATCAGTGGTGCACCTACTGGCTGCTTTCACTTTGACTAACCGGACTCAGTCTGCTTGTCTGTCTGCTCCCCAGTGTTGTACTGGACACTGAGGTGGTGGGTGTACCATCATCCTTGCAAAAGCCATTACACTACTGATAAAAGGGAGACTGAAACATGATCACACGCTGTATTTTGCAGAGAGACTAATGTCCAGGGCAGAGAGATTAATGTCTCTCTGTCACTAACTGTCCGCTAATGCTGTCAGCCACCATCCCAGCCCAGCTCTGCTCCTAACAGGCTGCTGACAGATATCTGAGCAGCAGGTCAAGCCTGAGTTGGTGCAAAGGTTCAAGATTCCACAAGTATTGGTTCATGAACTGGACTGTGTGTGACAGAGCTGGGGCCTGCAATGAGAAGTATAAAACCGGAGACTGAGTTGTCAGTCCGGCAGTCCAAGCAAGGTGGAACAACTGTGAAGAGCAGTAAACCACAGACAGGACCCTGCTTGACCCAGAGTGTTTCTTCCATCTCCCTTCAGTGGAAACCCAGTCGCTGCTGCCACCATGAGCCGCAGCCCAGAGAGGATCTCATCCTACCGCCGTCACTTTGAGGACAGCAGCAGCTCGTCCTACCAGGTCAGGGTGTCCAGCCCATCCCCCACCAGGAGAGATGCCCGTCATGCATCCGCTGGTTACCCCTGCAGACCCGGGGCCGGCAGCATGCGTGTGGAGTCTGCTGGACGAAGGACCGTCTCAGCTGCACGCAAGACTCGCATGGTTGGAGCCAGGTAAGCTACAGTACCTATATGGACAGAGGGCTATACAGTTAGATTATAATTTCCTCAGGTGATTTTTCTTTTTACTTTATTTGTCTTCCTCAAGATCTCTTTCAAGCTATTTTAGTCTTTTATTTATCTCTATCATTTTATCTTTTATTAGATGAAACATTCATTTTTCATGACATGCTATCTACCGTCCTTCAATTCTGATAGCTGTTGCTCATGGCTGAATTTTCAGAGTGAGTGCTGGAGCTATGGTCTGTGTTGGGCCAAGTGGAGAACCTGCTATAGATCTGGATGTTGCTGCAGCCGAGAACCAAGAATTCCTCAGCACTCGCACAAGTGAGAGGCAGGAAATGATCGTCCTCAATGACAGACTGGCTGTTTACATTGACAAGGTGAAATATCCTTCAAACTACACACATTTTGCTTCTTCCATCAGTGCTGATAAATAGATTTGTCAGGCCTGGCTGAAAATGTTGAAAAATGAGAGCATGTTACTCTCACCTCTGTGCAGAGGACTCATTGTGGTTGACTTGAGATCACAGAGAAGGGTTTTCTTGTGCTTACAGGTCCGATCACTTGAGCAGCAGAACAAGCTATTGGAAGCAGAGATTGAGGCCTACCAGAACCGCTTTGAGAAGCCAACAGGTCTGCGCCTCTTATATGAGGAACAGCTAAGGGAGCTGAACAAGATTGCCGACCAGATGAGAGTTCAGCGGGTGAGACAAAATCCCCCAAGCAACACACAGTGCCTGTTTCCTTTATCTTTGCTTTTTTTTTTTTTTTTTTTACATGTCAGGCACTCAGTATAGCGTAAAGACTGATTTATTTGTTTCGGGCGAGATTTACACCTCACTGAGCTGTAGAGGATCCGTCCAAGCAAAGATACAAGACGTCAACTTGGTGTTTTCAAGGTTCCTTACCTGGTAACAGGCTTATTTCTGGCAGGCAAATGGAGAGGTGCCTGAGCGTGTTATGGTGTCATAGAGTACAGCTGTCTTCAGCTATGTTTTATGCACAGATGAGATGGCTTGATTATGCATTTGCACACACACACACACACACACACAGATGAATAAATGAAGTTAATATCTAAAATGCAAAATAGGCTGATCTGCATCTTTCACACACCTCCAACTCTAATAGTCAGCCACATTACTTCTGGCATCTTGGTTTTCAGGACATCGCCTTGGCCGCTAAGGATTCCACAGCTGCTCAACTAGAGGCAATCAAAATCAAATATGAGGAGGCAGTGGAGCTGAGGAGGACAGCTGAGTTAGAAATTGAAGCCTTCCGTCCAGTATGTTACATGTCATTATTCAGTATCTCCACCATCATCAGATTAAGTTACAATCCTAAACCTGCATAATAACAATGGTATTCTTCAGGATGTTGACAAAGCCACCTCCTCACGCATTATCTTGGAAAAGAAGCTGGAGCAGCTGGAAGTTGAAATTGAATTCCTAAAACGGGTCCATCAGCAGGTGGATAACATCTTCATGTACAAAAGATATATTAAGTTGCCCTTTAATTTAATGTTTACGAGCAATTCTTTTTTTTAAACAGGAAATTGATGAACTCATGAAACAGATCTATGCAGCTCATGCCACAGCTCACAGTGCCTTCACCATACCTGACCTTGCAGCTGCTTTGAAACAAATCCAAAACCAGTATGATGACATCGCAGCCAAAAACCTACAGGTAAAATAAGCACACATCAGCACTATCTAACGTTAGATTGTTTGTGTTTCACATGATTCTCTTTGTAAACAATTTCATAATTTATTTTTAGGAGATGGATTCATGGTATAAAAATAAATTTGAAGATCTAACCAATAAGACGTCAAGGCACGTGGACAGAGTTCGAAACATTAGAGAAGAAATAGCAGGCGCCAAAAAAGATGTGAGTGTCCAAATCTAAAAGGAATAAATGAGAATTAAATAAATTAAATGGCATTAATGACTATAATCAATTTTAAAAAATATCGCCAGATTCAAAGCAAAGAACGTGACTTGGATAATCTGAGGACCAGGAATGAAGCTCTTGAAGCCCAGATCCGAGAGATGCAAGAAAAGTATAAGAAGGAGCTGGAAGACCTGCAGGTAAAGATCAAATCATATAGTCCCAGGGTGCACACCAGAGTCAACTGTGAACGCATGCACTTACTTTAATGCATGCAAACACAAAGCCACAGCAATAACTCATTCATGTAGTAATTACATGGTTCGGTTATTCTAACAGGCCCGTATTGAGACCCTGCAGCTTGAGTTGAAATCTACCAAGGAGCGAATTGCACTGCTTCTGCGTGAGTACCAGGACCTTCTGAATCTCAAGATGTCTCTGGAGATTGAGATCACAACATACAGGTGAAGAAAAATAACTTAATATGGATGAAATGTATTTGAATCAATAACAGTTCAAACAACAGTTTTTAAATATCATTTTTATTACAGAAAACTTATTGAAGGAGAGGACCTCCGGCTCTCTGGCATGATGCAAACGCTGTCTCTGACCGGCTGTAATTTGAGTGCCATTGAGGGGGGGGTGAGCTTGGGTGGAGGAGGTGCGGGTGGTGTTGGTGGAATGGGTGGTGGATCAATTAGCGGTAGTGCTGGAGGTATTGGAGGCATGGGGAGTGGAGTAGGAATGGGTGCAGGAGGCATAGGCACTGGTCTAGGCAGTGGAGGAATGGGTGGAAGAATGGGTGCTGGAGGTCCAGATGATAAGATAGGTCCTGCCGGTAGGGCAGGTGGGGCAGATATGGGTGCTGGAGGTGTGGGTGCTGCAGGTTTGGGCACTGGGACTGGAGGAGTGGGTGCTGCAGGTTTTGGCACTGGGACTGGAGCAGTGGGTGCTGCAGGTCTGGGCACTGGGACTGGAGGAGTGGGTGCTGCAGGTTTGGGTACTGGGACTGGAGGAGTGGGTGCTGGAGGTTTGGGCACTGGTGCTGGAGGCAAGGCTGACAGCAGTGTGGGTGGAGTAGGTGGTGGCACTGCAGGTTCAGGTGGCATGGGCGGCACTGGCATTGGTTTGAGTGGGGGACACAGTGGGTCTGGTGCAGGGACAGGTAATGAAATTAGCGGAGACTTAGATGGAGGAAAAGATCGTGGAATGGGTCCTGCTGGATTGGGGGGCGGAATTGGAGGCAGTGGAGGAACTGAGGGTGTGGGTGGAGGTCATGAAGGTGTGCGGTCAGGCGTTAGTGGAATAGGGAAGATTGGTGGAGGAACAGGTGATGCCACTGTTTCTGGGATGGGCTATGGATCCAATGGATATGATGCCAGCGACGATGCCTACGCAGGGCAGGCTGTGGAGCTGACAGAGAGAAGGACAGTGCTCATTAGGTAAAGGTACCCTCAGATATTCTTTCTAATTATTTTAAACATAGTTTTTGTTCAGAAAGAACAACTTAAAGTATTCTTAATGTGCTTCATGATGTTTAGAAGTCCACCTTGTTCAACTGTTCTAATAAGCTTCTAATAAGCCCTTTTTGTCCTTCCCTACAGAACGGTCAAAAACGAGGATGACGTGTTGGAGACGGACCACCAGGAACAAACCTACACCATCACCGGGGCAGCCGATGAGACTGACGATGACAACTGACCAGCACGAATTCCCAAGTGACCTCCTTTCGCCCTTAAACCTCCACGCCCCTCTGAGCTTTGCACTGACCAAACCCCATGTCTGGACACTGACCTTCGGCCTTTGCCCCGGACAAGAAGACCATGACTGACCCTTTGCTACAGAGTGAAACCTTAACTTCATAGGGTTTAAATATGCCTCACCAGGAACACTTAACATGGTCTCTAAACTTTTGTGTGCCTTACAGCCCCCCTATCCTTTTCTACTTGCCACAAATAAAGCTATCAGCATTCAATTACCTTGTCTGTTTTTTTATTTGATGTCTTTTTCAGTGTTTGAGGTGCCTTATAAGGTTGGTAAAAGTACATTTTTGCACAGCTAAGAGAGATGCTGCTTTGGTGTCAAAGATAAAAAGTGAAAAAAGGGAGCGGAAGTTGTGAGTGTACAACAAAACATAGCAAGAAAGAATCTCCTGAGGGTTGAGACAGTCGTTCTGACACTTTCTGGAGGGCTAAAGTATCCATCAGTCAAATTTTGTCCTGCAGAGGAATGACAAAACACAGTTGTTTTCTGTCCTCATTCCATCCACATCCACACCTTTCCCTCCTGCTGCTGATTGGGAACGATTGGATCTGGCCAGCAGATGCCAAACACACTTAGTGTCCTGCTCAAGGCCTGAGAGCAGAGACATGCAACACACCGTACCTTTGACAAACTGCAACAAAAGATAGAAATGGCAGTAGCATTAGTGAACCATTATTATTAAAGCAGTACACATCTCAAATCAACTACAGAATATATATATATATATATAATGGAAAAAAATTGGGCAGAGATATTTGGATATTTATTGGATATTTATTTGGATATTTATTGCCTGATGTTTATTGCTGCAAAAATATATGAAAAACTACATTTGGAATTATAAATAAAATAATATTTGGTTGCATTTTTATACGATCAGAGGATAACATAACGAATAAGAAAACACACGCAAACCTTAAATCCACCTTGTTCTAGAGACAATGCACCTCCCAGCATCATTTCTGAAGCCCTATCATTTCTTGATGAGTAATTTTTATGATGATTATGCACAGATCTCATGTTGAAATAATCAATATTCCTCTCGGACATCATTTCCACATGCTCATCCCACCCGAACATGCAGGAGACAATTAGCTTGAACCTAGAACTGTCAATCGGAGATATAATGAGGAGATGCGAGACTGTGGGTCATATCATTAGATTACATTTTGTTACAGCGAATTATTAATGTGCAGCGGAGCCGAAACATGTATGTATATGTTTAGGCTTAAGTTCAAATTTAATATCTATATAATTAACACACACACACACTGAGAGAGAGAGAGAGGGAGAGACAGAGAGAGAGAGAGAGAGGGAGAGAGAGGTTTGCGGAGCTCTCCATGGTGCTCCGTCTAAAAGAGGAAAAACTGACGCACTGGAAGAGACGCGTGTTTTCATTAAAATCAATATAACATAACATACATTTTCCAGATATAAACCTGCCTTCACAGACACAAGCGTTTTTCATTTATATTTCCGAATTCTTTTAAAAAGCTTTCTCTATAACAAATACATATTCAGAATAGCAATTCTCTCAGTCTGTATTTAAACACTATAATAAAATAAGAATAATAACAATTATTATTATTGTTATAATTATTGTCATTCATAATATAGTTGTTGTTGTATTATAATAATAAATAGTAACATTAATGTTGTTATTATTATTAATGTTCTTATTTTATAGATTACTGTAAAATGTTCGGGACAGTCTGTAAAACTCCGTTTAGAAATTCTCCATTTTTACATTTTTCGCCTAAAAAAGAAAAAATAAATGAGATTATTCACATGTTTGTTCCGATAATTAGCATGACTTCGGCTGATATATCTGGTCTGTACTCAAACATACAGGCCAGGCGAGGTTGCATGTCTTTAAACATGCTCTTTGCCATCCGAGTTGTTTTGCTCACGCTTTTAGTTTGCAGATACACGGATACACACCGCATAGCCAATTGGGTCACTAACCTTCATCCTATGAGAAAAACGCCGTTTTCCTGTGAGCTGAGGGAAAGAGCTCCTTATATTCACCAAGAAGGGCAAAAGTTGTGACTTTCTTTGAAACCTGTGATTTTCTGTCACTTTGTGCACATGCTTTGGGTGGCTAAATCCCAATTAGGGTCGGCTGACACGCTGCTCTATTCATGCAGAGCCCGGCCTGCATACATTTGCCTAGGAATGAACTTCTCAAATAGATCTCCTGCTAAATGCGTTGGACAGCAGAGAGAATCGGCCTGACTGACACGTTCTTTCTGAGGCGCTCGAGTGAGAAAAGGTATGAATTTATAAGGTACACCGAAACATATCAATTCACGCAACTTCACACGCTTTTATCCGCGCCTCCTCATGCGAGACAAAGTGAGTTTAAGTCAGGGAAATGTGGCTTGAAGGAAGAAGAAGAAGAAGAAGAAGAAGAAAAACTTTGTAGAGACTTTTGAATACCGAAACGGTGCAGCCCACATCGAGGGGAAAGAGAGAGGGAAAGCTTTCTGAATGAAATCACGCATGACCAACGTTGAATCAGGTGCCGTTTATTCGGCTCTTCTCTAATGCGATTTTGAATATTAGTCTGGGTTAAAACCCAATCATGTCATCTGGTGGGAGTCCCATACAAGCATAATTACTATTCAAACGCGGCGCTAATGTCCCACCCGCATCAAGGCAGCTGGTCTGCCCTCGGTGCAGCTTGCATCTTTCCCTCAGGTTCCCCTTCGGCAAGTAAAACACCTTAAAGATGAGCTATTAAAATAAAGAAAAGAAAGGCGAGGAATAAGATAAACAGGCCTGTCCAAGGCTTTTCTCTTTGTTTGACAGATCTGAAAGGAATAATAAGAAGTTGTGAGCTGAACAGAGTTCAGCCTGTCCAGAGAACCAAAAGCGCAAAGATTCAACTTTTCTCTCTTTTTAGATCCCTAAAAGATGTGTGACCAAATCGGTGTGAGAGGTGCTGAAGGTGCGGGCTTACATGTGGAGAAATAAATGGATTTAGACAAACACAAAGTCATTTCTAAGACGTGGGAATCTGTGCGAAATAGGCCACATTGCTAAGTGGGACAATGATTGGGCTCCTTGTGAATAGACCCAAACAAAGTTTATGGGTCGACATAAAAAATGTGTTTTCTTCTGAGCTCGGAGGGGTCTTAAATGGTAGGCCATTGAAACCAGTCCAGGAGAGGTGGTGGTGAACCCTTGGCACCCCTGAAGTATAGTCAGGGAGCATGAATGGAGATCCCTGGTGGGGCATTGCTCTCTGTATTTACCGCGTTGCTTTGCAGACAGGTTGTTCCTCTATATTCATGGCTCATTAATGGCCAACCAGTTAAATCAGAGCCCCACCGTTTAGACAGTTAAAACCCAAAAAAGGTTGGCAAGAGCCGGCCAGAGCCGCCCATAAAAACGCCTCCTCCTCCTCACCCAGCCCTGATTCTTCTCAGGTCGTTATTTAAGTTTATTAAAGACGTGCGGAGTTCATTTAAGAGAAGCGCACTTGCGGAATGCTGTTGATTGACTCCGCAATATTGTCCCAGAATAAAGGTCCGACCAGGTAATTAATGTGTCTTATTCTTTTTTAAAAAGCAGGAGGGACAATGCCGGCGGTCAAGCCATTTAATTTCATTTAATTTTCCATCCCATTTGCTTCCAACACTGTTTTCACTCTGACACCGAGCCTTTTGACTGCTCTTCAAGGCTTCAGCGCGCACTGTGCAGCGCGGATTCACCACCTCTCCACAGCCCTCCTCCTCCTCCGCCTCCCCCTCCCCCTTCTCGTAGAATAATTAATTTCACCGTGGAGAAGTGCGGGCCTTTAAAGGAGCTCAGGGGTGGATGGGAACCAGCCGCAAATGGCGAGGCGTTAATAAATAACCCCTCCGCACAGCCAGGCGCAAACATTGCGCCTATTGATGAGATTGTTCGCGTGTCGTTCAGGCTCTTTGACTGCGGAGGAGCGCTGGGAGGAGAGAGAGAGAGAGAGAGAGAGAGGGAGAGGAGCAACATGGGATGCCTGCAGAGAGAGAGATTGATGTGTGATTTTATTATTATATGAAGTGTTTAAATGTTTTTGAACATTAGAACACATGCTGGTAAAAAAAAAAAAAATAATAAAATAAAAAAAAAAACTATTAAAATGAATTAACGCATTTAAACTCATGTGAAGACTGATGTTTGATTTATTCTGTGCTTAATTCACTCTTTGGAAATATCAATTAGTGGTCATATTTTGATTATTTTGGATTATAAATAGTCCCGGAGACTTACTTATGACTCCGAGTCAGAGAGGAGGACACGGTGAACAGGTCAGAGGTCAGCAAGGTTCTTCTTCTCTGGTCAGACACGTCATCACAGCAACAAAAGGTAAAAACTTTGAACAAGCTGCTGCAGACACAATCTCCATCCGCACAACAAGTGAATCGGATTAGATGGATCCTCACAGCACAGTGAAAAACACACCGTCAAAAAATACAAGTAAAAAAAGAAGAAGAAGCTCGAGAAAACCTCTGGAAAGACCGTCAAGGCAAGACATTAAAGTCACAACACTTTGAACACTTGACTTTGGCATTAGATCATGGATTTAAAATGACAAAATAAACAACAACAACAATAATAATAATGATAATGATAATGATAATATTATTTTTTTAATCTACTAGTATTCTTCCTATAATATCTTCATAATGTATTTAAATAATACTGCTGTAAATGGTGGTGATATTGTGAACTGTCCTTTTTTCATTTATTTATTTACTTTACTTTTTTTTTTTTATAGGAGAGCATCTTTAAAAAAATAATTACCCTACCTTCTTACCTGAACTGAGCTACCATACAAAATAAAAAAAAATGCAATTACTCCCAAAAATATCATAAAAAATATTTGTAGAATTATATTTATTTTTCGCCCTTGCACGTGAATGCAACACAATACACCTGAGCTGAATGAGGAAGACAAGAAAACCACAAGTGTGTGTGTGTGCGGTTGGTAAGATGGTGATGGTTATTCTCTCCCTCTCCCTCTCTCTCTCTCTCTCTCTCTCTCTCTCTCTCTTCCTGCTGCTGGTGGTTCTCCCTTCCTTTCAGTACCTGCCTGATCTCAACCCGGCACACGCCGAGAGTCAATAGAAGTTAACAAGTCCTCTAAACTTTCCTGCTCCTTTTGTTACACTAAGGACACAAAGGAGGAGGGACAATAAAGCGCTTTGAAGTGTATAAAACCCAAAGAATGCCAGCCAAGTAGATTTAAAGTAGCCACTGATTTCCAAAACCTGGCTTGAAAGGGAAGAATGGAAAAGGGTGAGGATTTATGGATAAATTATACAGTGGATTTGTCAGTTAAAATATCGGAACTGTCTGGAGGACAAAGCCACATGCTGAGGATTAATGGTCGCTCTGGACCTTTGATTTTGCACCCTCTTTTCTCTGCCCTTGACAAATTGGATTTTGGGGATGGGAAGGTCGCCTGGCCCTTTGTGTCTCTTGACCGTTTTGGAGCAATTCATTATGCGGCGGGGTGAGGGAAAGTCTCCATGTGACCAGGCCGGCCCGTTTTCCCTCTCATCACAGCTGCTGAGAGAGCCCAACTCTCTCACACTCACACACACACACACACACACACACACACACACACACTCCTACTAGCTGCTGCTGCTGCAAACTCAAGGACCGCTCCCCCCCTCCTCCCCCCTCCTTAAACTACCTTATAGCACAACATCACCTCTCTGCACAACCCCTCCTCTCTCTCTCTCTCACACACACACACACTTGCATTCTGAGCTTGGAGAGGTCGGGAGGGGTGGAGGTTGTGGAGCGGAGGGGTGTGCGGGTGGGGTGGAGTGTGGGGGCTACCTTGTCTGCACCATCACTAGAAAAGCCGGAGAGCATAACGCCACCGCGTCACTTTGAGGGCGGATATCGGCCGGTCCTCATCCTCTCTTCCTCCTCTTCCTCTTCCTCCTTCCCTGCACTCTCTTCACAACTCGGTCTCCATCAGTCTTCATGGTTCTGATCTCACCCCACGCCATGCAAGGCACCCGGGCGTCCACCACCGTCAGTGTGTTTGCGGACTGCAGCATCCCAGCCGGGCTCCGGATAGGACCGGTACCGGGTATCTTCAAACTCGGGAAGTACGTTTCGGACCGTAAAGAAGTTGGACCCAAGAAGAAGGTTAGTTTAAAGACTTTTTAAAAAGGAAGCAAATCATCTAAAGTTATGATTTTATGCTTATTTTGAAATATCAGCTGCTTTATGTTAGATGTTAGATCAACTGTATTTATTTATTGTATTTATTTATTTCCACTTTATTGTATCAAAAACTGAAAAAAAACTATTTTAAACTGTTCTGTTTGCAGTGTCTGTGAGCAAATGTTAGACTATCAATTTCAAAATAAAATGACATATCTATATAAAATATTTAAACGCATTATTTTATCTTCTTTTGATTTCTTCAATATTAAAAACAAACAGTCTGGATTTGGATTTTAAAGCTGCACTGTCACACTCCATCGGGCCTTCGTTTATTAATTGCTTTGGCCTGTCATGTTGGAAATAATTGAGCTCCATTAGTGGCCGACTTGTCAGTGTGTGCTTCTACTTAACCGGCCTAATGGGCGACCCGGCTCTGCTGTGTGGGATTTCATGCCCTCAGCCGCCTCACATTTCACTGCCTGGCGGGCCTGTTATCCCGATGAGCTGTTTAATGTTAATGTAATCCGGCCACAGAAAGATGCCACCGAGGCCGGAGCGCATAGCCATGGCCTGGGGTAATATATATATTAATAATAATGATTAAAAATATTCATAATAATAGAATAAAACAAACTGTTATCGGACTATTCAGATTAACAGCAGTGTGGTGGCAGTTCAGAGGAACAGGTAATTACAAAATAAAAGTCTTCATTCACATTAAATATTAAAATATAAGAAACTTAACTTAAAAAAAAATCAAACTTGCAGATTTTTATACTCACAGAAATAAACAGTTTGCGGCTCAGCACGCATCTATAACCGCACCCTGTTATTGTTGCAGCTGTCAGCGGCTGTGATTGATGCGTCTAAATGCGTGGCCCCGGGCTGCCGGCGATCATCAGGTGCAATCTCTGTGTCAAATGTCGCGCTTGGATCTTTAATGTCCTTGAACAGTTTAGAAACGCTCTGACACTCCTCAAATTCGTTTCCCATATCAAGTCAATTAGGCCCGTGTGTCATTCTCTTTAGTAAATTATCAGCAGAGCGGATAAAGACGCATTAAGCGCGTCCTGGTCAGGAGCCAGACAGTCATGGGAGACAACGTCGGTGAAAAAATTCGTTCAATGAGATATAAAGAAACAACCTGAAATAATGGAAATAATCCATAATTAATTTTAAATATATTTTAAAGCGATTTAAAATAGACCCACGTGCTTCAAAACTTCTGAATATTCGTGCCAACGTCTGCGTTCGTTTGTGAGGCGTTAAAGGGCCTTTGTGTTCATATTTCCCATCATGCCCTATAATCATCTGTCCGGCTCATGCTCACCACTGACGGTTTGTTTTCCGCTTTAGATCCGCTTGGTTCGGGGGGAGTTCGTGGACGAGTCGGGCTGTCCAGTGCCAGACTGGATCGGATTCATTCGCGCAGCCAGAAACAGCCAAGAACAAAACCTGGAGGCTGTGTCGGACTTACCTGGTGGACAGGTGATTTTTTTTTCTTATTATTATCATCACGGCACACTTTCAGGCCAGTGTCATATTTTTTTTTCACCCCCTCTTGGACACTTGAATTAACTTCAGCCTCTCTGCTCCTCTTTGCTTTCCTATTTTTAAAAAAAGATTTTCTACCGCGTGCTGAGAGAAATCCCTGCAGGAGAAGAGCTCAGTGTTTGGTACTCCAACGCTCTGGCCCAGTGGTACGACATCCCCACCACGGCCACTCCCACGCACGACGAGAAAGGTAAATTATGATCAGCACAGTAGATCTGAAATGGACAGATGTGGAGCACTGAGCACTGATGGTGATAATAAAACATTCCAAAATGGTGCACGACCTTTGAACTTAAATTTCTGCTTTCATATTTTATAACTGTTATAAATGTTAATGAATTATTATGATTAATTCTGGCGCTGACACTGACAGACATCGACATGTTGAGGGCTCCATCGCTGAGCAGTTAAATGACTGCCAATACCGGTGATGTCTCCTTTATCGCTCAGAGATGGAAATCGATTGCATGTTGCTTTTTCCCCAGGCAGACGATTTATTTATTTATTTTGTCATCTATGAATTTATTTAACGCGGAATCAAAGAAAAAGACTCGATTTATTCACTGATTAAAAAAGAAATTTAACAATGGCTTGCCTTCGGAGAGGTGAAGGTGCAGCCTTTAATTATTATATGAAGACTGAACTGAACTAAAAACATCAAATATAAATCAGACCGCAAAAGTATAAGAGAGAACAACTCATCTGACATGAGCACAGATATTCCAGATCCGATCTGTACTCGGATTTTTAATCTGTTTGTTTGGGCTCGCAGTGATAATTGAGCGTTAGCGCTTGGGGATTATTCCTTAATCTTGGCCAGCTCAGCAGGAACTGATCCGTTAAAAAAAAAAGGATTATTACCACTTCGCAGGGAATTCCATCATGTGATGATTTTGAATTGTACATTTCATTTGAACCTGGATTGGCCTATTAACTGATTAAATAAAAGTGAAATAGCTTGAAATGATATCAGATTTTTGTCGAGAGAAAAAAATAATCAGGACAAAGTAATGAGGTGCTTGAAAGGCGGAATAGAAAAAAAAAATAATGATAATAAAAGCAGAAGCTGATCTGTCTCTGCGACCCTGGAAGAAGAAGAGGCTGCTGATTCAGTTACGAGACGGAGGTTAACAAATGTCATCGCGTCATTAATATTCATGTATTCAAAAGCAAATAAATTCAAAAACAAGTGCTTCACGGTAAATTAGGTGGGTGCGTCAAGGTATTGTGGCCTAATGAATGCTAACTTTTATGTGGGGTGTATATTGCCCTGATTCTCCGGCCCAACACACCGTGTGCACTCCTGGACATACGCTCGCTCCCATTATTAGGCGTCAACAGATGGGCCAGAGCCATTGTTTCTGGAGACTTGCGATTTCAAGCAACAGCTGCTGTCACTTCCACGGGAAAGAGCACAGAGAGAGGGAGAAAGTCCCGCATTCAATGCATCGGTTTGTGAGCGCCAGATTGGGCAGGGCGTTTGCTCTTTTGATGGCGATCATAAACAATGACCCGTATGAGGATTACAAAATCATTACATCTATATTAACCTCTGAGTGCTCGTCTGGGGGTCATTGAGATGGCCCCCTGAGTCTATTGCCATTTGGCACTAGATCTTAGAAACCGGATCACATCCATTAGGCCTAAAATTCAAATTTGTGCTGAAGTGATTGAGAAAATTATGCTCTTTAAAAGGGACATTTTCAAAACGTCTTTTTTAATATGGCAGATCGATTTTGATGCCAAAATGTGTGTATTATATTTCTTGTTACATCACATTCTCTATTTAATGTGTGTGTGGCTGTGGTGATATTAGTAGAAGATGTCTGTGTAGGCGCTCGCAGGTCTTTTCTCCACAGGTTGCCAAACCTGTTATTTCCGTTTTACGCACGGACCTGGACTTTTACGCACTGGGATATTTCGTATCCTGGCATCTCATCAGTGTTTTCTGCCTTCACGCTGTGTTGTGTGATTTGATAATCCGCATTCATATGATTATTAATGCCATGTTTGCTGTTCTCTCTACAGGTGAGGAGCGTTACATCTGCTGGTACTGCTGGAGAATATTTAAATACCCGAACACACTCAAGGCCCACGTCCACTTCCACTGCGCCCTGAGCAACGGACGGGGGTTTGTGAGCAGCGAGCAGGCCAGAGGCACTGAGACCTTCAGCAGGTCACCAAAGTCTGGAGACATCCCAAACACCTCCACCTCTCCGAGGAGCGGTCACAGTAACTCAGACTCTGGAAGACGGGCTGTGTCCTCGTCGCCGTTTTTAAACAAAGCGGGACTGTCAAAGAAAAGCAGCTCGGAGGAGCAGGACAGGGCCCTCGACATGAGTGTTACCTCAGCCAGAAACCAGGGACACATCCTCGGCCTCGGCGCCACCTCTTCAATGCTGAGCAGCATGGGCTTCCACCCGGGTGTGCGCTCTGCCTTCAAACCGACCGGCGTCTCCAAAGTCTCGGGCTCGGACGCCTCCAGAGAGGACGCAAATGCGAAACTGAGCGGCCTGGGGTTCAGCAAACTCATGGGGAACATGAAACCAATCCGCAATTTAGGCGAGACTCTTAATGGAGGAGGGAACCACCCCCCAAAATGCGCACCTGCAATTATGGACTCCGCATCTCCAATGGTGCCATGCACAAACGGTATCAGAGGTTTCCCATTGCTGCCCCACGTGGAGGAGACATCAGCTTTTAAGCACGTGGACAGTCGGATGCACTCCGGCCTGTCCCCGTCCCGTTACCCCCAGATGCCCCCTGGACTCCATTTTGAGAGGTTCTCTCTCCCTCACTTCGACGGTGTCAAGACTTATGGTGGAGACTGTAACATCCCTCTCATGCCCTTCACGGTCTATAACGGGGAGCTTCTGTACAGCTCACCTTACTATCCGCTCAAATTCCACTTCAGCAACCTCCTCAAGTACCCAGAGTCCATGTCCTACTTTGGTGCGCCCTCCCTAAACCAAGACCTGGGCTCAATCACCAACATCGACCGGGAGATCGCCATGCACACGCAACAGCTGTCTGAAATCGCCGCGGAGAAGAACCGGACGAGGCTGGATTCGATGCCCACCGGGAGCGCCAGCAACGCCGTGTCCGGTAAACCTAAAAAAGGACACCTGTGTCTGTACTGCGGCAAGCTGTACTCGAGGAAATACGGCCTGAAAATCCACATGAGGACTCACACAGGTTACAAGCCGCTCAAATGCAAAGTGTGCTTCAGGCCGTTTGGAGACCCCAGCAACCTGAACAAACACATCCGGCTCCACGCGGAGGGAAACACGCCCTACAGGTGCGACTTCTGCGGGAAGGTGCTGGTGCGGAGGCGGGACCTGGAGAGGCACGTTAAGTCCAGGCATCCCGGGCAGACCGTCAAAAAACTGGACGAGAAACCGGGAGACCTGTTCGAGGACGCAGAGCAAAAGAGCGACAATGACAGCGATGTGGACGTGTGCTTCACCGACGACCAGAGCGACCAAGAGTCGAGCAAAAATAATGACTGAGGTGTTTTCATGTCCACAGAGAGAGACTGTTCATGATCTCCAATCGTGTACACAACAAAACATGTCCTTTAGTCTTGTACTGAATCTTGAATTTTCACATTTTTGACATTGACCCTAGGGCGCCTGTACCACGCGACACCAACATCTCCAGACTTGATGATGATTCGCAGTTGAAATGTTGCTTTTTTGTTTGCTGACACACTCAGGAGAGGAAACAAAAATCACCCATTCAAAAAAAATTCAGTCACAGTAATCGGACAGGTAAAATATTCAGTGTCTTCCTCAAGGACACTTCAACAATGTTTCTCTGCAGGAAAAAAAACGAACCTGTGGCCTTTGGTTGGTTTTTGGCACGCTTTCTTAACCGTGCTAAAACAGAGCGTGCCAGAGGTGTTGGAGACATTGTTTCAAATTATTGTTCCTATATGTTTATTTTTTATGCACATGGAGAAAAATGTCTTTATCTGCTGCATTTCAAACTGCTGACACTTAAGCAAGGCAAAACAATTGCGCACAAAACAATGATCCAACATCTCTTGCACACATTTTCTGTGTCTTTAATTTAAGAAGAAAAAACTGCCACGGCTGAATATGAGACTAAATGACTTCTTGAGTGAGTCTAGATTTATTTTGCGGTCTCGTGTAGCGTGTCTCCCTTTGAGAAAGCATCCGTGTGTTTGCGTAAAGGAACCATCCAAAGAAAGAGCACTACATTCCATCAGACAGGGACACAGAATCCGATTCTTCTTCATTTTGATTTCTTGTGAATAAAATTTTCCTCACATTCCTTCCTAAACTGTCAGTTGCACTTTAAAAAAACAGCAATGGGCATTTCATTTCATCAAACAGATGCAGAATCTTTACTATGATCCAACGTTTTCCCACGATTCGTCACAGATCTCTGGATTCTCCGCGCCTCTCTGAATAACACTCCGTGTTTAAATTTGCACTTTCTCGTCGAGGCGGCAGAATCAGCGCTCATTTAATTTAAGGAAAGAAAATTGTATTGATTGCAGTTATAGCCTATGTAAAGAAGTGTAAAGTATGATATTTCATATGTCAGTGGAGAAGTGTTGTATACGTTTGTTTATAAGTGATATTGTCTATGAGCACAATATTTTACTCCTGTCCATCAAGTCGTTGTTTTTTTTCTTTGAATAAATTTAATTTAAAATATCAAAGAGCCGTTTGAAGTTTTCTTTTTTAAAATTGCATTTCTAAATGAATAATAACTCTCTCCATTTTCCATGTAAATCCTGATTAAAAAATATTCATCAAGTTTAGTGTTTTGATCTGTGTCTGTTTTCAGAATACAGACAACATGTTGAGCAGACAGACAACATGCAGACTGGCGAATACATTTCATCAGTTTTTCATATGAATCCGCATCAGTCAGCCAATCGGGCCTGTTGGCATCAACAAAAACCTGAATAGGCACCTGAAGAGGCGTTACAAGGTTTTTTTTCCTCTTCCTAATAATAATAATAATAATAATAATAATAATAATAATAATAATAATAATAATAATAATACTTTGTTGTTTGAATTGAATCATTAAAGCAATTCACTCGAAATCCAAGGATAATTTACTTAAATAAAATGCGGAAATGTGTTCAAATGTTTAGTAAATATTTTTATTGACTAAATATTATTAGCATATTGCAGCTGCAATATAAATCACAAGTAAAAGTACTCGCATGCAAAATGCTTTTATATTATCACTTCATGCAATATTTGGTTAATTTTTCGTTTTGTGTTGTCAGGTGAAGCTAATTAAAATGATTTTTAGGCTGTTGGGTTGTTTTATCTTTAACAATCCGTCATAATTTATTAGCTTTAAACAAACCAGATTTTTATAAAGTAAAAATGGATTTGTATGAAGTAAAGAGTGTAAACTGTCAGATGAATGTAGAAGAAAAAAAGTAGCATCAGTTTAAAAACATTTATGTAACTCACATTCGTACATAAATTCAACACTTTGGTAAATCTGCAGAATCAGCTTTTTGCTTTGATAAATGAGAAAGATGAAATATTTTGTGCAGATTTCCTGCAAAACAGGTACATCAAAAGTAAAATATATAGATAATCTCACAAGCCTCTGCAGTCAAGTACAAGACTTGAGTTTTTCAAGTTAGGAGAATAAAAGCTGCCACCTCGCTATGCCGTCATTTCAGCGGCTCCCTTCTACACACTCCTACTGCGCTCACCAGTCAGACACCTTTCACTTCACACAGAACAGCCAAGAAAAGAACTGCAGCCATTTTTGAGACATCTCAGTGATGTGGGACTCACCATTCTAATCTCAAGTCTGACCAAATCTTAAATCTAAAGCAGTGCAGACTTCACTTCATTTTATCCTTTTTGCCTCATATTTGACATTTTCTGTCTGGAAATGGAAGTTCCTCCGTGCTTTGTTTTGCACACGATTGGATTGGCTGCGGTCTGACAATGTAGAATAAATGCAACAGGCAAATAAAGAGCAGAGACATCTCACTCTGATGGTCGCTGGCAATTTAATACTTTAAATTGGCCGCTTGTGAATGAGCATCTCCTTTCTGCATGCTTAGAGGGCAGTCAAGATTGGTTCAACCTTGACGTAGCACACTGCATCTATTTGTGAATATTTGATAGAATCTGCCTGTCGTATGCTACTACATCCAATCTCTGTTTAATATGCTGACATGGTGGTGACACTAGAAAAGGGTACTTCAACTCCAAAATACTCATAGAAGGAGCCACACGCACATATTGTTGTTGTGTTCAAGCTGTTTGGGTTGAACATGTGTCAATATTCTTTTAAGAAATGTAACAATGAAAAAATAATACACTGCACGTGCACTGATTTTTGGACTTGAAAAAAAGAAATTGGAACAGCCAAAAAACAAAAAAATAGTTAAATTAGATAATTAGATGATGCAACACAGTAAGAAGGCTCATCAAAGAAGTTTCAGCCTGTTACACCACTGAAGACTTTCAGTATACACATTGTGCCTTATAAAATGCAAAACATCTTTACCTCATTCATTTTTCTTTAACACTGCTGTTTTGCTGCTTACGATAGTAAGTGATCTGTGTCCATTGACTCACATTTTACACTGAGCTCAGAAAGTCTGTCCTCAATGCCCAAAACTTGCTCAGCAGTGATGTAAAATAAACAGCAGAGTCTGATGAAGATGCACTCTGGCCCTGTTTACTTTCTAATAGTCTAATAGTTTCTGTTTTTGTTTTTTGCACAGGTTGTTTTATGTGGAAAATCGACCTGATTCTTTCCAGCCTGCTCGATCTGTACACTTATACAGCATACATCAAAAATCAAAAGGAACATATATCAGATTGTCCACTGATCACTGAGACCCCACAAAATGTAATGAGACATTACTGGAATTAGTAACTGTAATGGACCGTAATAACTGACTTTCAAAATCCAGCCTTACTTTTCATAACTAAAAAAAACTGTAGGATTTACAGGCATCTAGTGGTGTAGTTGTGGACTGCAACCCCCTCATGCCATCCTCTCCTATAGCACGAAGGAGAAACTACAGTGGCTGTGAAACGTGCAAAGGACACAACTGAGCTACAGCCTGTGTTTAGTTTGTCCATTCTGGGCTACTGTAGAAACATGGTGGTTCCATGCCCTAAAGAGGACCCTGTATCTACACATTTGTAGACATGTTTATTTGATCATGTATTAATAAAAAGATAGTTATGTATAATATATTCCATTTCTTCAGACCCATTTTTGTGCCTTGCTTTGTCTCTTGGCTTGTTTAAGCAAGAAAATGCCTTATTTTGGCTGACACTTACAATAATAAAAATAATAATAATGACATGTAATGTACACTACATTCATTAGAAAGAGGTGAGTGCTGAGTAACAAGTTGGACAGAAACCTAATGTGCTGGTCCTCTGGTGATTTGTACCCAAAGGTCAGGTGCATGGTAACATTAGTGGTGAACTACAAAGCAAATATTTTGCAAATCATTGTTCACCTGCTGGTCAAAAGCTTTGGATGATGCGGAAGATTGAACGTTGCAGATACAAGCAATCAAGTCAGATTTTCCCACGGCATGGTGACCTCACTCTTTCCAGTAGACGAGTTCAGTGCACACTCAACATAGCTTGGTAACAAGGAATCATCTGGACAAACAACAAATGGTGCTTTGTAGTTGAATTTATCATGATGCGTTTACTTCCTGGTGGCTTAGATTTATTCCCCTGCATATAGTCAGTTTAAGACAAAAAGAAGAAAAGGCCAGTGTGATGCACATACAATGTATATGGAACATGTATTCTCATTATAATTGAGCACAAATGCACACCATGATTCAACTCACGGGAATTATTGTAATTAACTCAAATGTGTTTTCACTCTCAGCATGGGAGCGGCTTCAGAGGGTCGGAGATGTCTGTCCTTTTATGTGTCTGGTCTCCCGTGTTCACTGTACCCTGTATTATATCCTCCCCTCTGTGTACAATACTCAGGACTCTCCACTGTGGGCCCCAACATCAGTTTGGACCCAATCCAGCTGCTATTTGTGTTCAAACCCCCTTCAGTCTCTCACACTATAACACCCTGCTCGCTCATCCCCTCCCACCAGCGTTTTCAATCAATTAGTGCCGTTCATTAGTGGGAACACTGGAAAAAGAGTTTGATTGAGAGAGTTTGACTCCCAGCCTAGAATTTGATCCAAAACCAGACTTCACCGGCAGGCCAACCACGACACTGAGTTGTTTCCAGGCTACGATTCAGTCTCTTCTAAAGCCTGATGTGGGTACCCTTGATCACAGGAACCCTTTTCAGCTGCTTGCCTCAACTGACCAAGCAATCAATGAGACATGATAAAGATAGAGGATATTTCAGACATGTTAGGGTTTGGAACTAAATGTACGCTCTTCACTGCATTCAATTTAAAGGCTGTATGTTGTGTAGCTCAGTAGGGAATGGGAATGTGTAATTGACAAATTAACTTAACAAAGAGTTGAGAAGAGTCTTGTGGAGGTGAACTTCTGAATCAAATCTCTCGTTGCATCGTTCCACAAATACCGTTTGACACATGGGAAGAAAACAGGACATAAAGTATAGTTCTGATAGTGAAGGATTTCTTTTAAAATCAGTCTGATTGTATATCAGGCACTTAAATGTTCAGAAACAGATCCATTTTTCATGTACTATTAGTACCCAGATGGCATCCTGTGTTGTATTCTCAAAATTAAAACCACATTTAAATGGTTTTGATGGCAGCCTTGTACCTTTGTGTTGTGAAATCATAGCTTCTGATGTAATAAAAATTAGACTGATGCCAAAGAAAAAAATTAGGTTGGCATGCCAGCTCGAACTAGAAACACTATTGTGTGCGCAGATGCAATTGTATTCAAAATGTTCTGCATTAAAATAAATGTAATATGGGATGGAGTCTCAGTCTGTGGATGACTTTTGGTCGTTGGCAAAGTGGTCGACTTGCTAGTTTTTGATCATTACTAATATAATCATAACAAATGCACATGTACAGCTGCCCATATTTATAACAGTGGTATCGGATTGCAACAAATCTAAGATCTAAGACAAGTTACTTTAAAATACTTTAGTTGTGTTTCGCTTAGTTATGAAGGTGTCTGGATTTTCTCCTCAAATTTGGCAAACTGGCACCTAATCTAATAACCTCACCTAATCATTTGATTCTCATTTAAATTCTGTCACTCTACATACGCAACACTCACGGATGTAATTTAATTTTCTTTTTATTTATGACCTTCCAAAAAGTCTGTGCGATTTTTCCTGTGAATCACTTGAGCATGTGCATGCCATTCAGTGCAGAAACAGTGGACCTTGCCACTGACACTGAATATTAATATATAGAGGGAATGCTTTATATTACATCTATAGTGCATTATGGGAGCAGGTCAAGTGAATTATTATGGATTCATAATGCTTTATGACCACGAGCCTTATAGATGTGACTTACAATGAATTAAAACTTCAAGTGGATGCTCTTGACTAGATAAACTAGAGGTTAACCAACAGCGCTTATAATGCATTACAGAAGCAGTTTGACTATTTCAAAAGTGGCAAAGTGCACTGAAACAGTTGGCAAAATATACTGTGGGTTGTAGTGGTCAAGTCAGGGCAGAAAACGAAAGCAGTAAATGCCACCTGCATTCTGCAGAACTTCACCAAGTGGTATGAAGAAGTGGAAAGACCAGACGAGGCTACCGTGAGCAGGTTGGCAGGGTCAGCTCCAACGATGCAAGTGAAGAGGCCAGACTTATCTGTCAGAAGCTCTGCTGTGTCATGTAAGATCCTTAAAGTCACAACCTTTTCCAAAATCTAACCAATTAGTTTAATGGTACCTAACCAAGAACTGCTAACCTCATTTTAGCCCTCTGCTTAATTAGGGATAAAATGATGAATGAAATAAATGTGCCAAATGTTATTGGACTGAATGGATCAAATTTTGATAGGGAGGCAAATTATTTTGCAGGAATTGTGACAATTGTGACATACAGCCGCTTTTTTCACAATGTAAGCTCATGGGAAAAAGTATTTTTAGGCCAGTGTTCATTATGTGATGGACACCATTGCTGTCATTATGCAGTGTGGCCACTACGTCAAATTCATGGCGGGCATAACACTGAGGTACATGACAAAGTAGAATCGGTATTTGATGACCTTGGATGAGGATGTGTTGGTCAAAGCCAATAGTTGGTCTTTTTTGATATGCAAATCTACAAGTGCAGCCAATATACTGTATGTCTGCATTACAACGTTACTCATGTATCCACTCTGGGATTCTGTTTTCACAACCCTGTACAGTAAACAAAATGCAGGATGTATTTTATGTGATAGAATTTGGTTGGTAAAGCAAAAACTTTACCTGACAGAGCAGCAGCGACTGCTTGTCTCAGTTTCTCAACGTGTTTTAGGCCTGACAGAGCTGATGTGATGTGACTGCTCTTCTGCTGGCAGCCTGCTCTCCTGGAGCAGGTAGACCAGGAGATGAATGCAGGTAGAGTCAACATGCAAGACTGGTCAGACAGAGCATGAAAGCGATGGAACAAATGGCCCCACATGCACACAACATGCACACAAACCCATAGACACTAACTTCAACTTAAAGTGACCTGGCTGTACACACAGTGTCTGCAGATTTTGCAGGACATGCAGTCCTCCTGGCAATGATGGAGATCTGTAAGGATGGAAGTGATGGGGCTGCTGCTGGCAGCCTGTGCTCCTGGAGCAGGTAAACCAGGTAGAGTAAACACACACAGCTGGTTTCACAGAGCTGCAGAGAAGAATAAAACACACATACAAAGAAATATAAAGACACTCATGTTGATTCATGTTGATATGAATACACATTTTTAGGGAGTTATACAAGGAGGTATAGGGAACATAAGTAAAGTCAGAAAGAATGGCAGCTGTGACAACTGTGTTGCCTATAGTGTAAAAGTAAGCGTAACTATAATTTCATTTAAAGTGGAAATTAAGGAAGACACCTCCCTGCATTATGCTGGAGCAGGATGTTCTGGAATTTTTAGTCCCTGTCCTTTGAATTTAAACAGAGAGGTGAGCAGAAAGATGGCAGTGGGAGCAACAAGCTGGCAACTTTGGCTCAGATGGATAAAGAAAAGTTCACAATGTCAACTTAAGTCCAAGAGACTATTAGTCCATGGTTGTGGCCCAGCCTGTCAGATGAGATAGCAGCAGGTAAAAGGTTGAGACTGTGGCACACCAGCTGTGGCCCACTGGTACCCTCTCCTCCTCCATCCCTCCACCACCTCTGCAACACAAACACATGCTAAACAGGCCACTGTCTCCACTGCCTCCCACATTCAGCTGCAAATGAGCCTGCTTTGGGCCCCAGCCCTGTTTGATGTCATGAATAATAAGGATGGATTTTCATTTGTGCAGGTTTCTGAAAACTGTAACGCCTATTGTTTTGGTTCCTCACATCAAGCAGTCAGGCCTGCAAGCTTGAGAGTCTATTCATGTCCAAGTTACATACCAACCCATACAGTTCAAATCCACACATTAACAGACAATGACTTTCGGAGGATCGGTACATCCAGTGTCTTATCATGTGAAGCATTCATCTAGGTAGACATGTGGACCTCCTGGCAATGATGGACATCTGACAAAGTGGATGTGAAGTGGTGCCTCGCCTGCTGGCAGACAAACCAGAAAAAGCACATAACAGAAAAACATGCAGCTCACTAAAACACACAGATGGTGGAAACCACAAACAGTGCAAAACATAATTTCTGGTGCAATGAGAAAAAATTGTTTCTAGTTATTTATATCGGACATCTTTGTTGCATTTACTGTAAGTGACTACATCGATCTGGTGCTGCAGAGATTTGTTTCCTTCAACCCAATTTAGACAACAAACCTGGTTTCAAACAGAGTACAATAATAAACATGATATCCCCAACTAGATTTCAAGATTTTAGAAGAGTGCATGCGTATGACAAAGATATTAAATAATAGTTTGACATTCAGGGAAATGTGCTTCACTTTCTTGCTGTCTGCTGAATATATATATATATATATATATATATATATATATATATATATATACACACACACACACACACACACACACACATATATATAAACATAATTTATAATTTTAATGCTACCCTGACTGAATTACACTGAATTGTGTGAATGGTGGCTTTGTAATTCCACTTCATGCTCTGTACACCTGTTCTTGCACTACGTAACTTATACTTTAACTCTGGGTTTCATCACAAAAGTACGCTGGTAAAACTCAATCATATTTTATGGAGAAAATGTTATCCAGTTTTCTGGATAACCTCTGAATAATGAACTTCAGAGGTGCTGGTCAGTAGGTAGGTTTTTCTTTTACCTTTGGACTGAACTTATCAAGCTGTTTCCCTTTGTCTTCATGCTCTTACAAGCTAAGCTAAGCTAAGTGTTAAGCTAATCTAACTGCCTGTTGGTGGTAGCTTTTGTACAGATATAGATTGATCATCTCATTTATATTCTCTTATACAAGGAAAAATGTGTTGCATCCTTGTATTGTCAGAATCTGCAGAACCTCTCACTCACATGATGATTTGAAAATGTGTTAATTTGTCAGGCAGCAGGAGGGTGTACTGTATCGATGTGGAGCAGAGTGGGAGACAGAGTCCGAGGCAGTAAAAGTAACAGGTCCAGCTCTCATTGACTCACTGGCGGGTTAAAAGTTGGATTTAATTGAAGCCTACAGGCTGCTACAAGCTACTATTGACAGGCTGCTTACGCTAGTCTATAGGGGAGTAACAATTAACTGGTCAACTTATCATTGCTGTGACTCCAGCATTCATACCTGAGTTGTTCTGTCATGTGTCTGTGATGGTTAGAAAGACGTTATCAGCACTGACTCTACTGCTCCAAAAGATCTTTGTCATTCCTTGGTTTTAATCTGTGAATAAAGATGTGTTGAATGTGGTCCATTGATTTCCTCATTACCCTCAGTCTACTAAACAACCAGGCGACTGCTAATGCACTTGTCATTGCCATACAACTTAGTGAGCAAAGTATCTGAAGGCAAACCTTTCACCACAACGCCCAAGGACATTCGCTGTTGTGTTGCTGTATACCAGGAATGGAGGAATGAGCTTAATGCACAGGCGGCACTGATGATCGGTGGTCCAGCGCTTTAGATATCTAACAAACTGTTCGTATATAAAATTTTGTACAAATGTTCATGGTTCCCAGAGGACACTGATCCCCTGACTCTTCATCTAGCACCACCATGAGGCTGACATTTTTCTGTCTCAAATTACTGGAGGATTGCCATTAAAATATACACATATCCATGGTGCCCACATTATGAATCCATATGACTTTGATGATCCCTTAATTCTTCCTCTGTCATCACCATGTCTGTCATGAAGTTGACATTTTCCAAGGTCTGGAGGCATGCAGGTTCAGTGAATTGAAAACTTCAAAATTGCCTTTTTAAGTATAAATGAGTGTGGCTGCCCAGTATCAAACAAATACATGCTGGGATGGACTCTAGGCTGTGTTATTATGAATAAGTTAAGCATTAGAGGTAGACTAAGACTCGTGGTCTTCTTTGACAGAGAGCATTAAAACTGCCAAGGCTTATTTCTTTTCAGTTACAGTGAACTGACTTCAGCTTATTTTTATTTCCTTTCAAGTGTATGTTTTTCCCTGTTTTGTGTCTGTCACTTGCAGTGTCATTGCCGTGTCAATCTAAATTGTGTTTTTCTCAGCTGCTCAACTGGGAAAGGTCCAGGTTTTCACATACAAGCAGCAGCTGGGAGCAAGGAGTCAAAATGAAGGCATTTGGCAGTCAAGACAAGTAAGTTCATATTTTTGATGTAAACAATCAAGGGCTCCATGAGGCTGTAATTAAGTGTATTCTTGTATTTCTGCCCTATAACAGATTTAAATGTATAGACCATTTAATATAAAACATCTGAACTCTACCACCTATTTGTCTATAATAACCTTGTGTGTGTGTGTGTGTGTGTGTGTGTGTGTGTGTGTGTGTGTGTGTGTGTCCTTAAAGGAACAAAATATTTTTTTCTCTTGAGGGGACTGTCTTTCACATCCTCAGGGGACAATCATTACCAAACACTACAAAGGCTAACTATTTAAACCCTTGCTCCCATTGAAAGCCAATTCATATCGACTGAAGAAGAGAACTTAAAAAAAGGAAGAAAGGGAGAAAAAAAAAGAAAGAAACAAAAGCCAAGATAGATTCTGAGAGAACATGGAGGAGAGAGAGAGAGGACGGGAAAGACAGAGAGAGGGAGAGACGGAAAAAGCAAGACACGTATAGAGAAAGAGATGGAGAAGAGGAGGCTCTTTTAGAGTGCAGTGGGGTGTGAGACAGGTCCATTCACTCTGATCTAAACACTGTGTCCCACTGTGCATCAGTGCTCTCACCCAGGCAGCCAACACTGTGGCCACAGACTCAAAGTTAACCAGTCAACTCCATTACAGTGCAGGGGGCGTGTACAGACCTGCCACACCAAAGGGATCACGCCAGCCGGCCAAGAATATTAATTGCTTTTAAATGAAGTGGAAGTCTCTTTATTGGGTGTCTGGTGTTGGTTTGTTATCTGCAGGGCTGAAAAGGCCTCACTGCTCTTTGGTCTCGCCGCCTTTGAAAGAGAAACTGACTCTGGATGAGGTCATTGATCAGCGGGGGCAGTATACTCCCAGTGGGTTTTTGTGTGTCCTGCCCCTTTAACTACCACTATTGTCCTCTTCCCATTCAGTTCTAAATACACTGCGGTCAATAAACATATTTGTTAATGATGCTTCCTCCCAAGTGTAGATTCAGACCAAAGTATGTTTACATACTATCACTAATCAATAAGAATGCTCGGTGTAGCACTGTCACAGTTATATGATTTTGATTTGAGTAGCAAGTGCAAATACTTATCCCAGTAATGCCAAATTACTTCAGTAGTTTGGGGATCAGCTTGTTTGCTCGAGTTGGAGTTTGATTGGGACTTTGGTCTCTCTATTTTCAATCTGTCTATCTATCACAGCTAATAGTGGTCAGTAATTTTTAGAACAACCACATTTTTTAAACCCCACACTGGACCCTTAGGCGTACTATACCATCAGGATGAGTACCTGAGTTCTCCTTTCAACACCATGAAAAGCATGAACCTGGAGCTCTTTAGAAAAGACAGATTTTCTCATCAATATTGCATTGTTGCAGCATATGCCTGGTCCATTGTTTATGTTTTTATATTGGATTAGGTAATAATGGGCAGAATCACCATCAGTGGACAGAACGTTATAAATATGTACGTGCACTAAACGTGTAATTATTTGAACATTGCATGACATGCCAAATTGTGACTTTTTATAGATCGGAAAAATGAAGATTGTCTCATAACACCAGATACCGTAACAAGACAAATGTGAACGCCATGTACTTCACACTAGCCTTTATTATTTTGTCACATAGGTAATTCCTCACTGGCAGGCTGTGACTGAATGTATTTCCACCTGTGAGCCCTGTCGAGACTACAATGGCTGCTGTAGCTCAAATCATGTACAGTGTGTCCACCTCTCTGGTTCCCACTGAGCTCTGTGTCTGAAGCCTAGCAGGCTAGCAGGAGGAGAGGATAGAGGACATTATCTATAATTCCCTCCACTGTCTCTCTCTCAAAAGGGGCCCGAGCACCAAACAAAGCCCTGCTGCTAGACAGCTCTGGAGATGAAGATGAAGCTGAGGTTTCACATCCCCATGAATAAGGTTAGATATTAATCCAGCTAAGAGAAGAAAAAACATGCTACAGGTTGCTTTCTCAGCTTCCTTTGTGGGAGTATTTCTTTGTGTTGCTGTCTGTCTGCCTTGTGAATAGGACCCCCCTCTCTTTCTTACTATGTCCATTGAAAAAAATTGGCTTCTAAATACAAGCTATTAGAATATTTGTGTAGATGAGTAATAAGTTATTAGTTGCAATTACTGGTCATCTATTAGTCTGGTATAATAGACTGATTAGGCACTGGGCCTTTTAACTTCTGAAGAAGTAATTTGGAAGACAGCCTACCTTTGACAAGCCAAAGAAAGGCTTCCTTTATTCAGGCCATATCTGGCTATTGTACTAACAGACATGTTATAATGGGATTACTAGCGACTACAGTGGACTGATAAAATCAATGACGAATGCATCATTTTGTATAATTCACAGGTACTGGAGATGAGAAGAGATCTCGGCTAGTGAGAGGGCACTTCAGACAGGATGAATAGGAAGTGCTATATGCATCACACAACCTATATTTAATGTAATTTACTGCATATGGGAAATTGTGTTGGGAAATTTTACTCCTTCAATGTTTATTCAAGGCAGCTTCAACACATTATGACTTTTGGAGTTTCGGAGGTGCTTTTTGGAGCCATTCTCGCCTCAAAACGCTACATTTTGGCCCGTTTGAGGGTAGCCTGTGTTTGAACTTTGAGAAATTGGAAGATAGCCTCCTCTGTACAGGTAGAACCGGTCCTTTGTTGAAGATGATGACAAAACCATCCATTCATATTCTGTATGAGTTTTCCAAGGACACCCCATTGTCGTCAAACACACTGTATCCCTACCTGAAATCTTTCATAATAAAGAACAATGGCGGCTCTTGTGGTCATGGTACTTGGACTACTGTTTTCATCCCTCTTTCTCTTGCCTTCTACATCATTTTCAATCCAAGGAGATACTGGTGAATCTTTGCAGCTGTATTAACCAAACTGTTTGCACACATTTATGTGCATAAAAAAAAAAAAAATCATCCACAAGCGAGGGCAGCTGTGTTTAAACCTGCAGCTTACTAAAGGGAATCAGAAATAGTGTTGTCCCTGAACATAGTATGACCAGTTTCTTCTGTAAAAAGGCGTAGTGCACTACCCAGATGAGCAAACAAGCACCTCCATGGTTCTCCTCCCTTCAGTTACTGGCTCAAGTTGTGCTTCATGCCTTCTCATTCACCAGCGGCCACAGATGGATCACAGTGTTGACACTGGGCCAAATAACCCAGAACAATATCATCTTTCCAATGATGGCAGACAAGACAAGTGTATTGCTTTCTTTCCTACCCACTCGTCTCCTCTCTTTATACCTCTGCTTTTTCGTTGCCTGTTGTTTATTCTAATGTGGTCTGGATGGAGCAGCTGGTGGTGACATGGGGTTGATTATGCTGTTCCCACAGTGACATATTCAAAGGCGGCTGAGGAAAGCACCATTGTTGCCTCTGATCTGTGGATGACAGCCCTGCCTGTTGCACCAGCTCCACACTGGCGAACTCATGGTGAGAGGGGAGCAAGGCGTGCATGCGTGGACGTGTACAGGACATGACGGAGTATGACCGATCTTGAAGGGCGATGCCAATACCATGGCATGTGTCATGAGTCTGCAGGTTATCAATATTTTTTTGTGTCAGCATAAAAACTTCAAGTATCAAAGTATACGACAGTCCTCTGCAGAATCCCGGTATAATCAGATTATTTTAGGGTGAGCAGCTTTTTAAGGCCACTGACCTCTCTGTTTCTCACCAAACAGTTAACAGCACATCTCAACTCTTCTCTAACATACTGTTCTTTATTCCTCAAACTTTCACATGGATGGAATCTGTTTTCATTTTTTTTTTTGTATGAAATCCATTTATTGTTCCTGTGACACCCATAAATATAATTCATCCAAAACAACATTACAACCCCCTTTACAATTAGTTTTTACCAAAGAAAAATATTCAAAAATGCAAAAAAAAAGGTTTACAAGAACAATTTGCAACCACATTTTCAATTTATTTCATTCTGTTAAATCAAATGGACGGACTGAATTTCAGCTCTTCTGGAGCTTTCGATGTATCACGGGATCTTCATCATTTCACGTCAAGATGTCCTTAAAATGCTTGAAAAAGTGGAAATTTGACAAGAGGTTTAAACATTTGAAAGATATTATCGCAAATTCTCTGCTTATTCTACCTCATTGGGTTGTTGTGTGTTGTGTTATGTGGGTTGTTTAGTCGGTATACTTGTGTGTGTGTGTGAAATTGGGAGTTTGGTTCCTCACAGACCTTCAGTTAATGACTTAACTTTACAACGAGTTTTAGCTATATGATTCTATCTGTACTTTAACAGATAGAAACAGGGTTTTACATTATTGTCCAATTTTGACATTCTCGTCCGGTATAGGATTTGCGCTGACCTCAACACATCTCTCCTGCTGAAATTCACATTATTGAAAACTCTCTCAGGGTTAAATGGCCATTTTTTTAAAATACAAAATTGTTTCCTTTTTAGTTGCAGCTGCTCTAAAATTGACCCTTTTCTATTTAAGAAAATAGGTTGGATCATTCGTTTTCATGAAATGTGTTTTTCTTTATTTGGCTTCTCTTGCTGCCTTCCCGAATATATACTTTTAAACATGAACATGCTCACAAATTAATCCTGTAACTCATGTTAAATGAAATTATTGTAAAGCATACAAAAAGACAGGCAGTGTAGAATTTATACTTTACGATTACTATACGATTCCAGTCACACATACACAGTGCATACACACACACTCACCCAGCAGCTCTACTCTCTTTAAAAGCGTATAGAACAATACCATGCACACAAGCAAAGAAGAATAGTGCAGCTAGTCACTCAGTCAGTCCAGCTACTTCATCACAAGGCCCAGTTTGGATCATTTGGTCCGTAATTGCTGCCCACAAGTGAGCCACTCCACATGAATGGAAGTGCAGTAAAGCGTCAGCGGCCATGATCACTGTCTGCTCCCAGGTAATAGCCCCACCCCCCCTCTGGCTCCATCCCTTCTCTCCCAGGCTGCCTCGCCTGTTGAATGAGAGGATAAAAGTAGTGAGGGTGAGGCATTTGGAGAAGGAGGGGGGGGGGGGGGGTCAATATAGGCAGTCCATAATTACCTGTAATGAGACTTTTGTCTTGGAGCATTACAGGGATGTTCTTGAAGTCACCCTGGAGGTGGTTTTCAGATGGAGGAAGAGCCGCACACGTCTCAAGTCCTCTCATCGCCCATCTCATCCATATGTGCAGTAATAAGTAATTACTGAAGTCTCATTGAAGTCCATGTAGAGTATTCTCTCTCTCCCCCTGTCCCCCCACCCTCTCTCTCGAGGCAGATGAATACCCGCCACTCACCTATTACACAAAGTGACACTCCTGGAGATCCGACGTGGCATCTCAATCTTCCTCTTCAGCCCTACTTGTTCTTCTCCTCCAACCCCCCCTCAGTTTGAGAAAACAGCTGACACCCTTTGATGTGTGACTGGCCTCGCACTGGGTCATCTTCACTGCTGCATCTGACGGGATATCTATTCATGCTATTCTCAGGACGTTGAAATCATTTTCTATATGGCACCATGCTGCAAATACCTATCTCGGGTTTCCTGACACCTAAAAATGGATAGCTCTCACCCAGAGACCAAAATTACAGAAATGGTTTGACTGTTTGGGCCATTGAATCTTTTTCTATATCTGCCTGAATGATCCACGTGTTATTTTCAGAATCCACCAATGTCATATCTGTGTTGCCAGGTAAAATCTCAATTTCTTCTCCATTTGTTGTACTGTAGATTAATGATGGCTCATCATTACAACATGACTTTGATTTTTGTAGTTGCTGATGTGGCAAAAAACTTAATTAATTACATTGAGTCACCATTTAGCCGTGTTAACTAAGCCAGTTGTTCCCAATTCAATAGCTGGTACTTAGCCATCCACGGTTAACATGCCACAAGTAAATATTAATATATTTTTTAAAAAGCTGAATATTAATTATCAAACAATGTTGGCCACTTGTGTGGATATAAACTGAGCAGTGTGTTTGTGCCTCATCCTCACCCCCCATGCCCATGTTACTGTCGCAACTAGGACAAAAACAAGTTGCATGAGTTTTAATTCCCATAAATATAATTTCCAAACATTCAATTCCTCTCAGTGTTTCAAAGTTCAGTGGTGTTTTTCTGATGAAGACTTTAATTGTACAAAAACCTCAGATTGCAATCTAAATGTCAGTAAAATGTAAAAATGTAAGAGATAATGGACCTCTTTTCTAAATTATTTTATTTGGAGGTGAAACAAATAATTGTCTTTTTTTCCAGATTTGGAAGTTTGGCTAACATGGAAGGTCTGATCTTCTTAGACTTACCATTCACCACTTAACCTTTAGAGCAGAATTTATTTATTTATTTATTATTTACTTATTGGCAACTTGGGAGTACACCAGGCTGTAGTTGTTGACATGGATCAACGTTAGGATTAATTCAAAGTCATGTTTTTAACCACTTCATGAAATTAAGTCCAATATTTACTGTCCTTTAGGCTCTGGTTTGGTCTCCACCAACTGCTGGGAAAATATCTGTCTCTTTAGCCAACAAATGCTCCACTGTGTTTGCCAGCTAGTTGCTAACTTTGTTTGTCAGTCTTTTTGGCAGTTGACAGGTTGTGTACAATGGCTTATGGAGTTTTTTTTTCTCCTGAAAACAGCTTCATACTGTTTTTGGAAGCAAGGTTGATGAAAGTGTTGAGAATGAACTACCACAGTGCAGGTGCTGGCCATAAAATCTAAAACAGTGAGCGAAAAATGGACATTGTATCGTTTGATAAACCAAGGTAGTTCTGTTTTCAGTGCTGTCAGCACAATTATAGGAAAACTACGGGTGGAAACTTGGTGTGAAGGGTCCATTATGGGGCCACTGAAGAATACAAGTTTGGAGTGGATTTGAATAATGGGATCACGTATACGCATTTTTTTTTTCACTTTCATTAACATTGCATGATGGGTCAATTGTAATACAGATACAGTGTTTGCAGATTAGAAGACTGGATTATTGGTGGAGGTCTGCATTCTTTGATTGCACTTCTGAGGGTTTGTCACTGTAAGTGAGCCTTTTCACATTGTAGTTTAACTAAGTATTAATATAAAAAAAGCATTTGTGCAGCTTAAAGTGTTATAAAGAACATCTCAGTTACATACAGTTATATTAGATTTCAAGATCGCAAATTAAATATTCATTAAATCAATATCAGAATACAATGACATGACAATGTCATAATGAGCCCAAAGTACACACACAAGTTTACACACACAAAAACATACTTTATATGTTTTCAAGAGTTCATTTCCACTCATTTAAACACTCTTCCTCAAGCCATCAACCTGATTTTCAAGGCCTCCAGTTCTTAACATACCATTAACCATGAAAACCATTATTAAATGAGTTCAGTGAAAAACTCTAATAGGACAAATTGGAATATTGTGAATGCTGTATGAAGAATGAACAAAGGCATAATCTGACCTGCTCAGAAAGTCACACACTTGATAGTTATATGAACTTGAAAATTAATCTGAAGGGCTAAGTCTGAATTGTTTGACTCAATAAAATATATTTATCTGCCATTGCCGTGCCGCTGCGGTGGAAAAGCATGTGAAGCATTTGAATAAAAACACAAGAACAATGATGAGGTCATCAACACGTACTCCATATTTAGCTCTCAAGTTGGGTTTTTAAATGACGTGCTTTGTATGTCTGGCTGTGTGTGTATGGTGTGTGGCTTGAGTTCTTGAGACCTCTACCAGACTTTTTGTTGTCATAGCGGAAAATGACCCTTGGTGACCACACGTGCTTAGACTCACACACGCACACTGCCCAGACGCACACACTCTCACACAAACAAACAAAACAGCTGTGCGGGTGGGCCTTGCCATTAGTCCTGCTTGTTTCTTTTTTTGTGATTGAGGGAAGTTGCATTGCGGTGCAACTCTCAATGCGCGTTTGAGAGTGAGTGTGTGTGCCATGTGGATCCGTTCTCAGTGTCCACTCGGCACTGGGACTAATTTGCATTCCTTTGTGTATGAATAAAGGACACCTATTCTGAGGACAGAGTTTACCAGCTGCCATCCAGGACTAGTCCTTATTAGAGCCCTGCTGTTCCTCTGAGAACGCCAGCACATGTTCAAACACACGCTGCCCTGCTCACCACACGGGCACACACACACACTCAAGGACACGTGCACCCCCACAGTCATAATCTATTCATACACAAATGAAAAACACACTAACACAGATGCACAAAAGAAACAAACACACTCTTTACATAGAGGGCACTTGCAGAGGGTTCGAGCAGTGATTAGAAAACACCAGTGGTAATACTGTGGTTATCAATGAAAGGGCAGAGGTCACTGTCTGACACATTATGACAGTGTTTTGTTGTTGTTGTTTGTAGATAGAGCCCAGTGCAATACAATGGATATTGTTTAGAGTCCGGTCAGGTAATACAGGTTTAGATGAGAATAACCTGTACAGAAAAGAATATGGCACTGTTCCAGAATACACAGCGTTGTTGTTATATGTGAGATTTTGAGTTTTTTCCACAGGAAGCTGCTTGTGTTTCTACTTTTCTCCCTTTTTATCAGCTCAGTGTGACAGTTTGACTTTGATAAGAAAATGGACAGTCCAAAATATTTTTGCTAATCACATATTCATATTTAACCAACATGATGATAGAAACAGTCAAAGCCATCAGGGGAGCAAGACCACACAAGCTCATCCACTGTGCAATTGTCATGTCAGCTACAGGTAGATACTGATGGGTTTTTTTTCAGCCTATTGATTTACATTGAGCCAAATTGGTACTAAAGTATGCCAAATATGCTATTAGCATTTCTTGATCCTACATATTCTGTAATGCATATTCTGTAGTCTGCCTGTTCTGAGCTACTGTAGATTTACATATGTTTATTTGTGTATAGGAAAGTGTAAGTCAGATTGAATGGTATCAGTATGTATTTACAGACATAAGGCATATTTATGGCATCATATTAACAGATTAAGGTTTATTATGGAGAAGGAGTTTGATTATTGGCACCTAAATGAATCAGTCAGCTTAGTATCACCACCACAGTAAACACAACCCACAGTTATTTAGTGTATTACTTTGATGTAGTTTTCTTCTACAATGCCTATTTTAACATACACAGTTCCCAAAATATGTTATTTACATTAGAAATAATTTTGACCCCTAAAGAATAACGAAGGGGTGTAAGATTTAGGGGGCAATATTTACAGAATATGGAAGAAATGGAATATAATATGCATAAGCACTGGCACCATCTCTCATCCCTGCACACAAACAATGCATCCTTCACATCCTAACAATGAATTTGAGCAAAATGTTAGCCAACCCATTTCAATGCTTCCAGCACAGTGCCAGTGCTTTTACTGGATGCACTTGTTCCTGCACAGGATCACGACTGAATGACAGAAAGAATACCCTTCGAATTATTGAATCCACAACCAGAACTGAGGTCTAAATATTTTGGGAAACCATTTTTCTTTGGACCCTGGATCAAACAGATTTTAACTGTGATTTTTCAGTCCATTGTATGTTCAGCTGATATTCTGTGATAACTTAATAATAGCTCTGCTATCCAGAGACCAACCCTTCTATTTCTTTTCTGAAGTTTTAAGAATATCCTTGGTAAAGAAACATGTCTACTAATTACAGATAGGGCATTATTGTGCACTTGACCTGGAACCTGTTTCTTTCTCGATTTACACAAATGTTCATATAAATGTCCAAATTCTTTTACCAGTGACTGCTGTGGTCAGTCTGAATCAGCCAATTCCAGTGTCTTGTTCTTCATGTACAGTACTTTTTTTTTTTTTTTTTTTTTTTTTTTTGCAAACCCTTCATACAAAATAACATCTTTTTTCCGGATGGCATGAAAGACCATTCAAATATACAGTCCTCCTATCCATCTGACTGGACCAAATTAAGCTTTTGTGGCCCTACATTTTCAAACAATGGCTCAGAGTCTGCAGGTCAATCCTCTCATGGTGTTTATTCATGGCGAAACAGGAACTTTGTAACATTGGAACATGTTTATATGTAGGAGGCAGTTCACCAAGGGACAATGAAGAGATATAACAATCTTTTCTTCAAACACCTTTTTTGGAAGTTTTTATAATTTTCTTGTCGCAGCTTGAGAATTATTTTAGTAAATAATAAATAAATAATATTTTCATGTATTTTATGTTATTTTCAAGTATAAAACACCTCTATAAAAAGAAAAGTACACATTGCCCCAAATACATACTAATGAGATGTGAGTAAAAATACAGACCTGCATGTGTGTCCACGAGCTCCACTTTTTTTAGAATAATTCATCATTTGAGAAGCAAACTCTGTTGATACTATCAAATCCAGGCTGAAATCTTTTTCACCAACTGTTGCTGTCTGATTACGATTGCATGATCCTGTTTTTTGTCCATTATATATAGTGTATTTTATAGAGAATGAAGCGTTGAATTGGGGAAGAAGTTAAGGAAAGAAGTTACAGTGAAGGCAGAGTGTAAGACAGTCTGTTAGTTAACAGTTAAGTAAAAAACCAAAGTGCTGCCCAGAGAACCTTTAACTCTTATGTGCCAGTGGTGATTATCAGCAGCACAATCGTGATGTGCTTGTGCCACGAGGAGCTGCAGTGTGAGGTCTATCAGTGTCACTTGCTGTCACTCCTCTCAATGAAAATGACTATTAGATTAGGGGATGATTTGGGGGTTTGTAAGGAGACACAAATTGTTCAATTTGGCCTAATTAGAACAGAAGATGTAGACAGTGACCAGCTCGGCCTCGCTTGAATATCTAATTACAGAGTGGAAAAATTATTCAGCTCGCTGTCCAAAATTACAGTCAGGTGTAACAAACAGACTCTCACCCTGGCCATGTGAACGGACAGATTCAATTTGTGTATTTCATGCTGCAGATTTAAAACACACACTTCAGTCCCCCCTGAGCTTGTGTAACTATGCGCATGTGTGTGTGTCTGTGTGTGTGTAAGAAGTGGTTGCTGATATTCAGGTCCATATAATGTGTTTTTCCACCGATATTATCCCACTATTGTCTGGGTTTTCTTTATGCCTTTCTTTTCACCAGCTCTCCTTTATCTATTTTTGCATTAATTGCATCTCTCTTAATTGTTCGTCTGTTAAACAGAGAGTTAGTATACTGCACAACAAGTGAGGAACGACAATGGCACTTCAGAAATGTTGCACCACAAGCTAACGCTCAAGTACACTTCAGCGCAGTGACAGAGTGCAGTTTTTAGTGCTTAATCAAAAATCATTTTAAAGATAAAAGATATGCTAATTATGTTTGTTATTACTCGCTAAACAATTAGTTTAGACGCGCTGGTCACTGGAAAACGGAAGATAGAACAAGTGAGGGAGAGCAAACTCATGTTTTCTCTTTGCGCGAAGGAACCACGTAGCATCCAGATGCAAAAGGTTAAAATATTGTAACTTTGAATGCCAGTGCCATCTACTATTACTGCTGACAGTATATGACAATATATTTTTTTTTACCATCCTCGCTCTCATCCACTCAGCATGATATCTGAAAGCAGCAGAAAAGGAAGTAAAGAGATTTAAAGTCTCCATAGATGCTACATTGATGGAAGCTGGGGTCTTATTTGTTCTCCCAGGTTCCATTTTTCAGAAAACTCTGTCGACTTTGTTGGGCAGGATAGATGTGGCCGAGCCGCTGTTTTGTATCAAGCTTTTTCCAAACCTCCCCCCAACCTGCAGCACTTCAAACTGTTCCTGCATCCCTCCAGCGCGACATCTCCGAAGGTCAAAGGGGTCTTCGGCTGAGGAGACGCTTCCCCCATGTTTTCAGTGCAGGTCAGAGTACATCACAGAAAAGTATGTTTTTTTTTCTTCTTTCTTTGCTTCCATATATATAATTAAACATTAATTGTAAAGGATTCTGGAGACTTCTTCTCATACTATCACCCTTCTCTGAATTAAAAATGGGCTCACATGTCACAGACAAATGGACACGGTCAACCCAGGCACACGCCTGCTTTTCTTGCAGTATTTAATATGAACCATGCGATAAGGGATTTGGAATTTGATGATAAGATGAATCAGGACAGGACAGGAGGACAATGCAGCAAAAGATGAATTAATAAATGAATCCCTCAATTTTGATTAATTTAATTACAAATGATCTTTGAACCACCACGGGGATGAATGCAAATGAAAGGGAGTCACTAAACCTATTCTTCTATTCACAAGCTAAAGGTGCCATGGGACTGTGTGGTAAATAGGCTGTTTCCTCTGCTCTAATGTTTTTTTTTTTTCTTCTTTCACCATTACTCCGATTGTGGGATACTCGTAGCTGAGAGGGGGGCTATGTGATGGAGTATGACCGCTGTCACAATACAGACAACAGAAAGGCTTGGTGAAAAATGTAATTTCCCTCCTCTGTGGAGCTGCAGCAAAGGGGAAGAAAAAAAAAAATAAATAACCCGGCAGAATTATTTGCCTGCAACCACTAGAGCTTGTGGTAATTACTATAATGATGTCTCCAAGTCAAGGCACAGCCAGTGCCGCGATCACACAGAAGCTGATCAGAAAATAAAAATTTCAGGGGGCACACAAGGCGGCTACAGTCATCTCATTAATTCATGCTAAACAAGGAGAAATGACACGAGGATCTGTACCGGCCTTTCACAAATATGAAGTGAAATGGACAGCTATGTCCTTACTGTAAATGATATGAAGTTGCTACATGCTGAAAATAAAAATATTTTTAGGCCACAAAACCACATGTGTGACTGATAACACACAATTACTATATTTGTACACTGCAACACTCCTATAGTCCAGTCCTGTTCTCTGTATTTTGGGGGAATTTGGGTGGAAGTGTAGTTTTCATTCGACACATATTCTACATGTCGTTGTTATTTTTTTTTCAAAAAGAGTTTTGCGGCAAACTCATGTCTGTATCACTTCTTAGAATCATCCTTGCACCTTGCACCTTAACTCTCGATTTGAATTGAATGCACACTAATGTATCAGTTAGCTTCAATAATGTTGTAACTGTCAACTTGAACATTCCAAGCAGGCCTGCACTGCAACACTAATTCAATTTAAATATACACCACACAGCACCAAACAGCATATACAATATGTACAGAAAAGGTATCTTATTTCAAGTTTGTAGCATGGCTAATGTTTATGCTAGCTAACTAGCTAATTAGCTACAGTATACTTGGAGCTGCATGCTATGTTGTTTAATTTACATATATAATGCCAATTAAATGATTGAATATTATTCTATTATCTTATTAAAAGTATATTTAACTAGAGAGTAGAGGAGCCCCTCAACCATACAGCAACAATCATCTCTCATAACAGGGAAGTGAAGAAGTCGTGACAAAAGCAGCAAATCTTCAAACTTAGGAAGCTGGAAGAAGTGATTTTTGATCATACATTTGCATTTAATTGATTAGTTTTTAATCTATTTGCTGTATCTGTGTTTTCCCTCTTCCTCTTAAACTTTGTGATATAAAAGAACCTTCAAATAGCCCACGGTTCAGTAAAAAGTCTCTAAGGAAGATGGTATTCAGCAATGAACAAAAAACAATTTCTCTAAGTCTGCGACAGGCCCGAGAAGACATGGTGGACAAGCAGGGAGGCTACTGATGTGCACAGATGTTCCCTCTCATATCCACAAGCGTGTGACCGCCGTCACTAGTTCACCCTGGCCCGGCGCAGGCTTACGCAGCTTGCCTCTTGGTCCCTCCACATTACACACGGTCCTGTTTGAGTCTGATGGCTCCTGAAAGCCAGGAGACATACGTGGCTGTAACAACATCAATGCGCTTCGCCAGGTTTTCAAGTCAGGGACATGTCTTATTATAATTGCTACCTATGTATTGTTTATTGTGCTCCGGAGAGACAAATCGTCATGGTGCCCTTTAGACGTTTTTGCGTTTTCTTCTACTCCCTCCCTTCCTCCCTCCTTCCTGCCCTCCTTTCCCATCCTGGGAGAGGAGAGACCACAGTTTGGGAAGAGGGCGAGGGTGGAGGGGGGTGAGAATAGTGGGGGCAGCAGTGATCTGCAAATCATTTATTTACGTTTGGCATCTGCATAATGAGGCAGGGAGCCAATGGCTGCCCTGGCTGGCTGGAGACAGGGTGGCATGCCTTCAGTTTTAATGGGCACACTGAGGAAACTTCCAATCCTTCTTGACATTTCTCATAGCAAAATAAACGTGCTCTGGGTCAGAGTGTCTATTAGGAAGATAAGAGACGAACAAGTCAATTATACTTCAATGACTGCATAGCCAGGGGACCTCATTAACATGATCAGGGAGGTCCATGCTGCAGCAGCCCTCTCCTGTGTGTAGCTCCTGATTAAGTTGTGGAAGAATGACATGGCCCTTTTTTTTCCTGCTTCATGTAGAAAAAGACAGAAAAAAAAACACAAAGACGTAAATATATTCAAACATACATAAGCAAACGCACACTATACATGGATACACACACACACACACACACACACACAGAGCAGACATCGCCAGGACGCCGTGTCTGGCCAGCCAGCCAGAAATTGTTGACACATTCAGAAAAGTGAGAGGCACACTCCATCAGAGGTTGTGGGGAGGTTTTATCTGCTGATAGGGTCACGGAAGTGGATGCTTTGGCAAAACATTTGTGGCAGGGGATGTTGCGAGCTGTCATGCACAGCCTGGACTCATGGCCTAGGGTTGCAAGTGGAGGGTGGATGAGTCGGAGGGGTAGCGGGAGAGCGGGCGGGGCATGAGCCGAAGCGTAGGTGCGGGTTTAAAAAAGCAGAGCCTGGGGTTTGGTGGGCGGAGTGGTGCACCCCCCCCCCCCCCCCCCCCCCCCCCACACACACACACACACACACACACACCCCGTCTTTTTTCCCCTCTGTGTTGGCTTGTTTTCTCAGCAAGGACGCTGCAATCTGCTGACGTTGATGCGATGAGTGCAGACAGGGCACAGGAAGCATTGGCTTGTCTTTTCTAGTGCTTGCATAGTGTGCATCTTACCCAGCCACTGCTTGGCTGAGGCTCTAATTAATTAATTTAAGTGCCTATCTGGACCAGTGGGAATTGATCAGCAGTCGTCTTATCAGAGAGAGTGTGTTAAAGTGTTAGCAACTGCTTTTGACTGGAGTAAAAACATTTATTCATCCAGCACTTGTAGTCTTGCATGATATAAAACTACTTGATAGCCATCCTATGCTGTTTTTTGGGGGGGTTTGAAAACAGATTCAAGTCATATTTATGAGCAAATATGGTTATTGTAGATGCCAGTGAAAGAGCGAAACAGAGCTGTACAGCTTTCCTGAATAATTTGGAAACACTAGCCAGAATGTCATGATTGCTGAACACTTGCTGGGTATTTAAGATTGATTTAAACTTTAAGATAAGATAATTTCATTTTCTTTTGACCTTTAAACTCTCCTCGGCCGGTGAAAAAGAAACTACCCTCTGATCAGCTGTATGTAGAAATGTATCTAATGGTCTAATCTGGCTAGAAAATTGATCTAATTTCTATCAACCGGCTGACTGGCATCCTTATCAGAATCTAACTTGTTTGTTGTAATTTCCTCTGCTTTGCATGCCCTGGTTCATGACCATGGAGAGGAGAGTAGAGGAGACAGTAACAAGCCTTTGTCCACAGGCACACCAAGCACAACACAAAGGCATCCCACTAGGAAAGGTCCCGGACATATCTGCTCACATACCTCCATTATTGCTCTCTGAAACATGAATGATTTGATTATTTGATGACAGCTTATTTCTTAAATCTGTTTCGGCACCATATGTGTCTAATATGCGGCTCGCCCCGCCATATGAATGCGTTGCCCTGGGGTCTGTGAGAGGCCAGTGCTGTGTTCAAACCTGGAGGGAGGATTGGTTCGTGAACTCAGACAGGCATACCACTCTGTGCAAAAGCGCATCGGACTGGATTCAAGTGCGTGTTCAAGGAAACATCTTCCTATTGCAATGCATCTCGCGTTCTCTCTCTCTCTCCTCTCTCTCTTTTTATTGTGAATTAATAATGCTGCTTAAGGCTATAAGTGCTGTTTTTGAATATCTTGGCAAACCAACCAAATCAAGCAGAATAAAGCTACAGAAAGCCTCTCTTTCATTATTTCCATTGCCGTTGTGAGGAAGTATTCTTGTTATCATAATTGGTTCCCTTTTTCCCTTGCAGGGATTTTTAAAACACGACAATGCTTCATGATTCAAACTAACTTTAACCAGCTTTGGAACCTGTGTCTCGTCGCTCTAATTGGCTCTTCAGTTGATGTGACTGGACGACAGTGATGCCCTGATGATAAACCATGGCAGACTGTCCATACTATCGGCACAGATTCAGAATTAATTGAACTAATTTCTACATCTCACGGAATTCAATAATCACCCCAAGTCACGGAGTTGGACATTTTTCATTTTTAATAAACTTTACGGGAAGATTCCTACGTGTATTGATTGAAAAATATTAAAATGTATTTATTTTTTCGAAAGAAATTATATATATATATATATATATATATATATATATATATATATATATATATATATATATATATATATATATATATATATATATTTAGTGCTTTTTACATATTTTTATTAACTCTGATTTACATAACTGTAAGAAAATTTGAAAAAATCTGTCTTTTTTTTATACTAAGGTATAGGTTTTGCAAATATTTGCCATATTTTTACACACAATTGCCTTCAAAATAAGAGACTAATTAACAGTTGTATTTGTTTTATTTCATTGTTAATGATTACAATTATCTTACAAATGCATAATATTTGAATAATTTACACCACCTGGTCATAAATGGTGTTTTTGTGTACTGTGTCAACCTTCAAGTGTTAGTGTACTTTGTGCCCCTGGGGCTTTGAGAGTCACGGCTGTCGCATGCAGCTGGAGGTCATGAAGGAAAGGACACCGAGGCCTCACAGAGTTGCTTACTCTAATGATGACCCCGTGAGGAGAGTCCGTCACTGCGTTGACCCTCTCATTCACACCTAATATAAGGAAGAACCTGACGGCTCCCCCTTAGAAATGACTCGGCTGCAGAGATATCAAATGACTTGTCAAAAGAAATGTCCAATCCTACTGAACTGGAAACTGAAGGAGTGGTACCAAGTAATGCAAATGACCTCAGGAGCAGTCAGAATCATGTAAACACATTCATCCCTATTGAAGCGTGCCATAAAGCTGAGGGCGTTGTATAGTGGTATGGACAAATTGCCTTAAGAATTAAGAAATTGCAAGGCAAATGGGCTATTTTGATTATTTTTCTGCTCTCTCAAAGAACTTTTCCAACAATTGACACTGGCCTTGCTAATTCTTCACTTCTGAATAAAATCAATTCATGAGCTATGAAGGAGGTCACGCTGTGGTCTTGGGATACAAGTATTCCTTTATCTAACTGCAAATAAAGCTCACCACTGCTTCAAGGTTTGTGCCACAACACAATTTCCACACGAGAAAACTATAACAATGGCACATTCAGATACTTTTGACCACAGGCAAAGATTTTAGCAGTTAACCTGGCAGCATTGGACTGTAGCACTGTGTAAACATGTAGGATGTGGTGGTTGTGAGGTGTTTGGATGCTGTCAGGGCGGTAAAGTGGGGTTGTGGCGGGGTCAACTGGGGGAGCCTGGAATGAGCCTGTCTATTTTTGTTTGCAATTTTTCATTTCTAAGAAATTTGTTTCATGACCAAATAAATAAAGGAGTAGTAAATCTACTGAACCATCTAAAAGGCACAACATGCTGGAGCACCGTTCCAAATAAAAGAAGGAGAAAGACAGCAAACTGAGGGGAAACAGCTTGTGACGAAATTATTTCAAAAATAAAGGTAAGCACAACTAACAGAGATAAGCATAAATAAGCAATTTCATTGACAATAATAATAACAATAATAATAATAAGTAATGTAAATGAACTAGGTTATTTATATTACTTATATAGGTTAATTGGTGACTATAAATTATCAGCAGGTGTTAGTGTGAGTCTGAATTGTTGTTAGTCTCTATGTGTCAGCTCTGAGATGAACAGGTGATTTGTCCAGGGTATACCTTGCCTCTCGCCCAACGTCCGCTGGAATCAGCTGATAAGTGGTTCCATAAATAAAGAAATAACAGAAATCGCAATAATAACAAAACAACATCTATATTAAAGTGCTATTATAAACTGATCAGCACTAGGTGAGCTCCTGGAGTGGCAACTAAAAATGATTACAAGCAATCATTTAAAATTGAGCTTTCACAGCACCACTATGAGCTAGGTCAAAAGCTGAGCCTGCAACACTCTTTAAAAGTAATGTTAAAGGCAGGTCATCCACCTTCATTTTAGGAGGTTTATAAGCAGGCTGGATAAACTCATTCCTGGTTCTGTTTTTCAAACCCCTGCGTGTATAAAATAAAGTTTTTTTGTTTTGCCTCATCTAAATGATAAATGATAAATTGCTAATATATCTCAAGCATAATACTCCAGACAAACCTCATTTCACCATAGTAAAAGTAGCACCCAGTGTTTGTAGGCTACAGTATTCTGAGAAAAGGGGATTGAAATGTCACAAATATTGACTACCCTAATATTGGCCACCTTAATAACCACTATATATCCATGTGTATAGTTGTTGGCTCAATTATTTTAAAAATAAAATTTCAAAAGATGCCTGAAAGATGTGGACCATGAGGAAAGGGCGTCCACAGAGATAGGGCTCAGAATTTTGTGCTCCACCTCTGTCTGCTGTTGTCAGTGATTCTCTGCCACATCAAACCACCCTCCTTTCCAAATATTTACACCTGAACTTCTGTCAGGAGACAGAACGAGCTCTGATTGAGTGATATACCATGCGTCCACAAACCTTTGAATCTGGAGGAAGAAGGAAACTGGTAAACTGTTGTAAATAGAAGAACAAAAGGAAACAGCAGTTGCTGAAGGATTTCTCTTCTTCTCTGCATTGCTGGTGTCACACTGAGCATCCCTGCTCCCTCAGACCTCTGCTGCAGAGACAACGCTGGCTCTGCCTTGAAAAGACGTACAGTTACGGTTGACTTCATTCCTCTCAGGTCTTCCCGTGAAGGTGGAAGAAGAAGAAAACAGAATTTATTCACTTTAGATGTGATAAGCAAACACTTTATCTGTCTGCTTGCTCATTTGACGTGTGAGAAATGAATGTGCAGGCAAAGGAAACTCAAAATCACCAGCAGGAATTAACACGCTGCTTTTTTTGACACAGACTTTGACTTGGATCATTGGCCTGTCTTGAAGTATTTTAACGTTGCTTATTACTGCAGGGAACTGAGGCGTTTAACGTTCATCCTTTCAATAACCTCTAAGCCATACGAAAGCTGTTATGCTCGGTACAGAGCACAGCACGAGTGCCACTATGCTCTCTCACGGCAGGTTGTTTCACTCTGCCTCTGCAGCAGAAATACAGATACATAACATCAAGATTTTATTAGACCTGTAGTTTAAGGCTCAAAAATACTGAGTTACAGTACGATACACTTCGACTGGCCAACAGGATCATGCAAGACCCCTCGCATGTCCTACACTCTGCCTTTGAGTGGCTCCCCTCACGACGCCGTCTCCGCTGCCCCGGCTGCAGGACTCAGAGGAGGAAAGTCACATTTGTTCCCACAGCTATTAACCTTCTCAACTCCTCCTAAGACTTTACCTTCCCTCCTACACAATCTTAATACTCCACCTCGCCACCTACATACTGCACTTTAACAGTCCGCTTTTATACAGTTTTATTTTATACAGTTTTTTTATACAGTTTTTTTTTATATTATTTATTTTATATTTATATTTTGTGAATACCATTCACACTGCACATCTTTATTGTACATATGTGTATTTATTGTGTATTTATCTGGCAGATAATGTAGCAGATAATGCTTGGTCTTGATGTCTGCTACTCTGTGTGCCGTTAATTGCCCCTCGGGGACAAATAAAGTTTATTGAATTGAATTGAATTGAATTGAATATACGATCAATTAGCTTTTCTATGTGCGGTGTGAAACTGATCTGGATAAAGATATCTGCGTAACTTTGCACATTGGCTGTACTTTTAAATAAAATAGATTAAAATATGGATTACTGTTTTAAAACTATGGATTCATTGTGACATGTCATATGTCAAATAATACATTATAGCGTCTTCAAAATGGAGGATTTGAGTAAATGCCAAGACCAGTAATGCACAATTTATTTCTAGGACAAGCAATGGCATTAGTAAACCCCTTCATGAGGGACGAGGCCAGACCTTCTGAATCTCTGAATTCTGAAAAATATTTAAAAAATAAAATAAATAAATAAATAAAAAGGTCATTGTGATTAATGGAAGCTACAAGCTAGGCTAATCTTTACCCAAGAACCTTGCTATCTCACAAATGTCAGATTCCGTCTTGCTCATTCCACACAACTTCTTCCTTGTCAAAACCTGACACCTATGTGTGCAAGGCTAGCAGTGGCTAATGTAGCCTTGAGCTGATAGCCTTGAGTGGAGATGCGGAGTGGACTACAAAGGGGTCATTTCATGCTAAAGTGCTAGATTTGTAGCATTCAGACACTCAAGTGAGATCGCTTGAGACAATTGTCTTAGTCTGGAGCCATAAAACAGAAAACCAGCTTTATCAAAACATTTTATACAGTAGTGCTTCTTAACATCTGGAAACAGGTTGTGATGTTTCTCCCCCTGGCTGAATAAAATGGTGAAAAGTTTACGGTTCAAATTATAAATGATGTATGTGTGTGTAGGATGGGAGAAGTCCGTCCCGCCATGCACTGCTCCTAAATTTCCATTTGCCCCCTGAAGGCTAAAACAGGTCACAGTGTCAAAATGCTTATTTGAGGATCACGGCCTGCTTGAATTTTCACACTTCCCCACGTGCTGGATAATTGGCCATAATTGCCAAATTAACTGGTCAGTAATATAATATTAATTATTCAGATTTTTTTTCTCCTCTTCCTATTCTTCCATTTGCCTCCATATTGTTAGATACAAAGACAAGGCCTGTTTGGAGTGTCATATTCAATAAAGTGGGTTGGCGTAGGACCCAATTAATATCATGAGCTGAACCCTCAAACAAGAAAGAAAAATAGGAACCTAACAGGGACATATCCTCAGGGCATAATTGAATCTGATTACATTGGCTTTAATTTGAGCGACGCTGCCTGCAGGGTATGAGTTTGTCATGAAGGTGCGCACGTTAAAGACCTTAAAAAATCTTAAATCACTAAACATCCTCTGTTCACCTGTAAATGTCCTCGTGTCAGCAAGAAAACTGAGTTATGATTGTTTTTCTTTACGTTAATTTGATGTTTGTGACCAGATGATAACAGTCTTAGAACACTGAAATACTGCAAATATTAATATAACATATAAAAGGACAGTTTATTAAAAATATTAATATTTACAACTCACAACCCTCTGTATGTAGACACACTGATATCCCTGCATATATCTACTAGTGGGCGGATAAAATTAAAATTATTATTATTATTATTAAATAAAAATAATCTGGACATAATAATTGTACATTTGCTAATTCAAATTTAAAAGTAATATAAAGTCAGATATACAATAAAACACTAGTAATTACTTGAATGGTTGATGACATAATTTCATTTATTTTCCATACATGCTGGTTCTTCTTGAGTGTCATATGGACAGTTGGAGCTTATGCCATCATGCACTTGATTGAAGGCTGGCAAACACTATCAACAGACCTCTATCACATGACAAACACAAAGGCACAATGTAGGGGCATTACTGACTTTTTTCCATTTTTTCCATTATACACTACGCTTTATACTCCGACCGCACTATGACAACTCAGAGAAATATTCTACTATTTAGTGCATTCCTTTTACTTAATTAAAAAAATGATTTCACAGAAAAAAAGATAAGCTGAAGAATTACATTATTATAGTTATTTGACAATACATAAAATAATAAAATTATCACCTTGACTACATTTAACTGCTTTTCACACACAATGGACAAACTAGGATCTTGCTATTGTGCATGTTAACATAATACCATACCAAAAACTTGCACCTGCAGTACCATACATGCTGAAAGGTCTTTCTTTTAAATGTTCCAGTGAATGGCCAGCCCAGAATTGCGAGGTTTGAAGGAATGCTTTTCAGCAGTACTTACAGGCCGGCAGAATCCTCTTGTTTCTAACCTTCCCACCCCTCTTTCTCTCTCTCTCTCTTTCTGTCACAATAGTCTAATAGCTCTTCTCTTTCTTGGTAGCCTTATAAGTATCTCTGCGCTGTGGACCTTCAGATCACATTACCCAGGGCTAGTCCAGACTCTTGAAATTGTAACCTTATGATCCTCCAGGCCAAACTTAATGGGACACCAGAGTCCCAACCCGCCCCAACCAGCCCAGTGGATTAATGCTACTCGTATCCGATCACATCCAGGCCCGTCACAGAGGCCCTTCAGACCAACTAACTGCAAATCTGAGGCGGCACCTCTGGACCCAAGACCTGCCTGAGTTTACCCATAGCCTCAGGTCATGTGACCTCACTGACCAGACTCAGTGCCCTCAGGGAACAGAAAGAGGAGCAGCAGAAAGGGAGAGAGGCTGACCGACCCAGAAAGACCAGCATGGTCAGGCACTGACCCCTACTTGTTTTCTGTGGACAAAGATCCAGACTAAAGAAACATCTGGAGGACTTCGCTGCAAGCAGCAAGAGTGGTGTCTTTGTCTGAAGTGGGGCTGGTCACTTTAGGAAGTGGTGATGAAAGAGCCTTTTAATATTACAGGAGAAAAGGATGTCGGGTGAAGACTAATGTCAACTGATGTACAGGGGGAACATAAACTTCCCCAAATCAAGACTGAACTGCTACTGAACCACAAAACAAGTCTGATTTAGTAGCATCCAGAACCAGCTTCCCCATTGGATAAATACAACACAACCATCCAAATGCATCGCATTCTATCCACTAGAAGAGGGTGCAACAAGATGATGTAGGTAAAAAAAAAAAAAAAGCTAGTCGAACTTCGGTTGGTGAAAAAATATGAAATAGAACATTTCTGTTAGTTTTACATGCTTTAAGCGGCAATCCTTAGCATGTCCAGCTAATTAGCTTACGGCCTCCATTTGTAATGCTAATGCGGTGTTACACAACTTTTCATCAGCTGACCTGTTCAGGAAAAAGGGTTTTTATACTTGCATCCAACCAGATCTGATAAAATATAATATATAGAGAGCAGATAAATGCACTGCTTACACTTTTGTTCTCACGTCATGGATGCAATAGCCCAAAGCATTTTCTCTTTGTCTGAATTTGTATTTTTATTACAATTAAAGGTATTTCAGTGATTTACATAAACATCCAAGAGAGAGATTAATAAAGAATTGTGTGCAGCAAATGTCTTTTAGTATGGGCCAGTCTTCATAAACATTGGCTAAATTGGCCAAATTCAACTGTTGTCTCCTCATACAGGTAAACACCCACGTCACCACACGACTTCAGAAGACAATAAATACATAGTCTCCGAGTATTACTGGAGATATTATACAACTGTTTTTAGAGGCTGCGCAGCAGCCACTGTGACAAGTAAAGCAATCGTTATGTGAGTGCCTCTTTAATGAGAAAATGCAACCAGTGTTTCCAATTTTAAAAGCAGATTGCGCAGTATGTGCCGCTGAGCTGCAGTTCTTCTAAACAATACAGTACACAAAAGTGTAAGCATTCAGGCATGCAGACCTGTTTATTTTCACCTTTGTTTCACCAGCGTTTTGTATGTACGTCTGTTTCCATGTTGCTGACCTTCAAGACAACCTGTCAGTGAAGCTCTGCACCTGAGCAGCAGCATCCATGAGACACTACAATAACCAGCCTATGCCTTTGAATACAGGTTCACTGTACAAACAAGGACAAACCAGAACAAGCACAAGAGCTGCTTGCTGAGAGAGAGAGAAAAAAAAGCTATATGAAGACAGAGAGGGAGAAATGGCTCAGGCTCTTTATTGCGCATGAGAGGAAACAGAGGCAGAGATCTGAGTCTAATCGTAAAACCCACTTAAAGAACAGTGTCAAAAGAATTAGGTCCACAGCATCCGAGCTCAGTGTAATGGAAGCCAACAAGTTGACAGGGAACTAGTGAATCTGTGGTGGGCACGCAACGGCTGAGATATCCGGCAAAACTTGTATGTTGACTAGTCTTTTATCTGATTGGATTACTGTTACCACATGAAGTCAAGCGGGAGTAACGCAAAGCCCTTTTTTTAGATTCACTGTCTCTCCCTCTCTCTCGTTTTGTTTAAGATCCTGGTGGGCGGAGGTGATGGATGGATGTAGACTCACTGACCTACATGAAGGACATTTCCACACTCGTGGATGTCATTTAAAGGACGTATGGGCCATACAGGCGTTTATATCTCTGATTTCAGCGCCTAGAGGCTCATATAAGGGGCACATCGGTACCAGTCAACATTAGGGTTAAATGCATTAGTGAGCCGATGCATAACATTTTAAAAGCTAGCAAATCAATGCTGTGTGTCATCTGATTCTGTGTTTCACGGGGACTAAGTCTGCATAGTTATATTTAGTGGTGTTGATACTTTCTCATTTTCCTGCATCCGAACAACGCCCACTTTGGAAAGGAGTATTGATAAGAGCACCTGCACTTCGAGAACCAGTCAAATAAATAAATAAATGAATAAATAAATCAGACAAGTTGTTAGAGGTCACACTCGATACTTTCACTGCTGAAACCTCTCATTTTGAACACACTCCCACCTTTCAACACATAAAGCTTTCCTTTTTAAAAGCCCACCTCTCTATTCATCAGCTTTGTCACAGGGAGACAGCACGGTGATGCTAGACTGTATTTTCAATTAGGTTGCTCGCTGTTTACAGGTATTGTGCTCCGGGCTGTTTGGGTAGTGTAGCCTGGCCTCCAGGCCATTGTGCCTGCGGACAATAGATAATGAGCTATCCACCCATATGCAGCCAACAGAAGACACACACTTATACACACACGCACAAACACGCGGTACAGTATGATATGACTAAGACAGGGACACAAACAGTCACAGCTAGCGCTGTCAGTGACTGATCTTTGTTGCTTGCATTTATTTCTATCATGAAATAATATGACCTGAATTATCTTTCCTGATCATTTGCGTGGGGATTTAGATTTGGGTTGGAGTAAAGCGTAGAGACTATTCAACACAAGGTCAAGAGCCTGATCAGGTGCTCTTTACAGGCCTGTGAGACATTCACTGACCAGAACAACAGATAGCTATTTAAACAACCTTCAGAGTATAAAAATGTAAAATAAAAAAATAAAAAAAATATTGCACTAACTCTATGTCTCTGTGCCATTTGGTACTGGCCAGTAGCTCAGAGTGTGGTTTCAGGTTTTGTTGTATCTGAAAACGAAGATAAGGAAGTAAAACAGTGAAGTCATGGGCCATAAAAACGAAGCAATTGGCTGAAAGATGCTAAAACACTCCATAGAGCTGAGTCAGTGATACTTCTCTGGGTTTGACACTAGAAACCATTTTTCATATTCATTTGATCCATTGCAAATATAAAAATACTGACTATAGCAGGTGCTTTAAAGTTAGGCTATCTGGTGCATGCTAAAACACTGTGCATTTAACCTTGCTTGAAATGGACACACTTTTCAGCATTCACTCGGTGCCACCTTTGCACCTGACTGTCAGAACAGCGCGTGTGATGTTTGCATGGGCCACAGGCCACTGTGACATATTGATCAAAAAGAAAAAATACAGCCTTTGTAGCTTCTTTAATTTATCTGTCAGGTGGGCAAACTCAGGTGGACCCTTGAGCAGTTAAAGAGATAATACAGCAGGCGGATTTACATGCCACAACTGATGCAAAAAAAAGGGGGGCCACCTTGCTCATCGTGGCCACATCAAAGAGAACCTGGTTATTAATGGGCAAGGAGAGCACTGGAGGCTGCATTACCATCACATACACCTCACTGTCCTCATTTATAATCAGCAACACACACACTGAACATAGGTACGGACACGTACCATAACCACACAAGCTAAGAGGGACAAACTACTTTCTATACCCATAACAACCAGAGGCTGTTGTTGCCTCTCACACTTAATTAGTCAACTTATTTAGCTCAAGATGCAATATGCATGTAATAGGTTATGTCTGGTTTCAGAAAAAAAGGAGAAAATGCTTTGATGTTTACAAAACTTGGCAGTCAATCACCGGGAGCGAACAATTACAGAATTAATGAAGATCCGGGAAACAATGACCACGGCTATTGTTGCGAACACATGCATGTTAATATCTTAAAACGCATGCATGCTAAATGTGATCTCAGACAATAGTGTGCCTCAGATTGTATCGAGGCTTATTATCAGTGCTCTCTTACTGGTCTTGAGTGACTCAAGTGTGATAGTGGGCTTACCGCTCTTTGTCAGTCAATTCAATTTATTTTGGACCACAGTCCACGCTGGTTGTGGATAGATTTAAAAATATACAAACATCCATTCATGACATAAAATAGGAATGACATGAAATGAGACATACAGACAAATAATTAAACAATGCATTAATTATAGGCCTATTATTCTCTAAGCTGATAACAAAATGTAATACGATACACTGATCTTTCAGCTACACCAGCATCACAGGTGGCTTTCATTTCCAAACAGGGTTCAAGAAGAGTAAGCAACAACGTAACAATGCATACATATGTGTAAATATGGCTTTTGACCTATAAACCAATATGTGCTCGTGTTAATATGAAATACTTTGTGTGGTGCAAATGTTTGATCTATGGTCAGTGAATAAATGTCTTTGGACTGACTTGTTTGCATGGTGGAGCAGAAGTGAGGGATTTAGGTCACATGCAAATGTCTTGCTTGTAATATTTTCAGCATGTGTTGATCCATCTGGAGCTTGCAGCAGAATAATCAGCACAAGCCTGGCTAGCATGTGCCGACATTCAAAAGGCGGCAAAGACATGCTCAACAGCTAAAGGCAACGTGCTAAACTAAACTAGGCTAAAACATGTTAAATCTACTCTTGAATATTTAGGTAGGTGTCCTAAAGAACTGGACCTGTCACTTGTTGAATTTTACACAGAATAAAAGCTCAACTCAACAAACCTGCGCAGAATTTCTCACAAATGCTACAAAATGGCCTATTTTAGCAGATGATGTTTTTTTCTGTGATGACAGCTGCAGGGAATGATGTCTGTGTGCCCTGTGTTGCAACAGAAATTAATCAAACACGACTTTGGGTCGTGATCACACGTCATGTTAGATTTCAGCGCAAGAATCTGCACGCTGAGTGCAAGGCTTCGTCTAATTATGGAAAAGTTGTCAAGGCGTTGGCGCTCCTGCTTGGTATCTGCGCGTGGTACCCGTCCGAGAAACAACAGGCTGTCGGAAACCTGCGTCCACCACTGCCTTTCAGGCTAAAACCTGTGCGACGTGCAGGCCTCACGAACTGTCTCTCGAAACACAGACGTCCCTTTGAATTACTCACTGAATCATTCATGGGGAACAGCAGAATGCTATAAAAGCTGCTGATCAGACGTGGTTTTTATAACTGTCCTCATTCAGTCCACCACCAACCAGGACGGGCACTGACGTTGCTGAGAAAATACAGGTCACTTGGTGCAACAGTACCAATACTTACAGTTGTCTAATGAAGACAAGCGTGTTATGGAAATAAAGAAAAGTGATTTAATTAATTTCCATTTATGTCAATGTTATTGACCCTGTGAGGTCAAATGCCTTTTGGTCACCCGATCACTGAGTTCCATAGAGAGGTCAGAGGTCAGGGTTGATAATATGCTGATCACTGCAGCACTTCAGCAAGGTAAAACAGTGCGACACCATTCTCCTCTAAATTATATTCTCATATAAAGAAGGTGTAATACATGTCAAACAGACTGCAGTGATGATCCAGTGCCCTGCTCTTCTGACGTGGTAGCTACTCTGAATCTTTGATTTGATTGTATCTATTCAGCAAGCAAAGGCAAAGTTAAAGTGAAAATAAAATCCTTGAAGTGTGAACTGTTCTGTCCAGCAGAGCATAGTGCTCCTTTACAACTCGAGGAGCAGATGTTAGACTGCTGAAACAAACAGAGTTTCAAAGCGCTTCCACCAAAGAGTTTTCTATCTCCTTGCTTGTTACAGTACGCTTTCATATTTTTGCCATTTGTAGTTTTTGCGGTTCTACTATAGAATAGAAAACCTAATTCAAAGCATAGTTCAGGTAGGACCTCTGTAACCTTTAAGATGTAATTCAAATAAGTCACATATACAGTGTGGGGTGTGTACAAAATAGATTAGATCTGAAACCTATATTCAAGAATAATGCAACAACATTATATATATTTATAACTGATACAAATACTTAACATATTAGATCAAGTATGAAATGTTATTATTAATATTATCTTTATTTGATCAGGTCATTTCAAAGATTTTTTATTTCTTAACCTGACGTATGATTTTTTTTTCTTTTCTATGAGACAACAGCTCAGAGTAAGTAACACGTTATCATGATGCCATTTGCTCCACTCAGATGATTAGAGACAATTATAATGTCCATAGGTTTCTTCCAATTTACCCATCATCATCTCAGGCTATAATGCGCACCCACTGGCCATACAAAGAACAGGAACAATTCAGGAGTCTTTATAGACTTAATAGCCAGGAGACCATTGTATAAAGATATAGCTGGTAAAAAACCCCAGACTGAATGGCATATTATTGCATCTATAATAGTCATCATTTTGTGCCATTATATTAATTCATTAGCAACAAAAGTTTCATTAGACTTATAGGAAAACGTAATGTCAGAAGAAAATGTGCTGCTGATAATGGACAAATGTGCGCATTCAAATTATTAATACTGATGTTTCATTATAGTCACTTTTCAGACCTTTGACTGAGGTCTGCTCAAACAATATGTCAGAGCGCCCTCTGTTGGTCTGTATGGGCAGTTGCTCTTCTTGACGTCAGAATTTTCACTACAAGTGAAGAGGATGAAGGTAGGGAATAAAAATGCTCGTCACAGTAGTACATAAATCAGCATGTGTGCAACATTTCTTCAAACAAAGTAAAATAAAGATAGAAATAAATAAAGAAAGAAAAAGATAAATTGTAGATGAGGTTTTTGTGATAAATATTGTGCCCTGAAAGGAATAAATGCTGTCTGGACGATGCACAAGCATGCGAGAAGGACAAGTTGAGTGTGTGTGTGGTGGTGGTCAGACAGATTGGAGAGGGTTTAATGGCAGGCAGGCGACGGGGAGGATGGTAGACAGACTCACACAGGCGACATTCCCTCGGGGGCTTTACTGATTGACACTAATCACAAGGTCTCAGCAATGTGCTATTTCACGTGAGACTGTAAACAAGGTCAAAATGATGTCGGGTTACAGCTGCCAGTCACCCGGCCTGTCTGACCAGCAAGGTGCTACAGAGGACTGCAGGTTTTTACTGTAAGGTTTTAGCAGAGTAGCATAGATGCGTATAGGGCAAGTTTACCTGTGCTGCTACTGAGTTGCCATGTGGGTACATGAAAAGATTAAATATATAAATCCACATATTTAGTCAGCTACAACACCTGAATGCCACACAATGTGCATTAGAGTATGTGATGTAGTTGTATTGTTGAATAATATCACATTTAAAATCAACTCAAATCAACACATTAAATTTTTCCTGTCTCTCTTGATCCATTCTGTAAAGCAGACATCTATTCATCATGATGCACAACCAAGTGAAAGTTGTTGCAACACTCCTACACATTTACTGGACAGCCATCTGGCTCACAACTGAATGGTGTTGACATTGAGACATATTGATCAGCATGTCAGAGCGGCTGTTGCCAGAGGCTGAAATAAAAGGGAGGATGAAGCAAGAGTAAAAGACACACTTGCCTCTCCAGATCTTGCCTGGGGCGAGACGCTCAACGCTGAATGCTGACTGGTCTGGTTGCTTTTTTTATTGATTTGGGACTGGGATGGGCAGTGGGCCAGCCAAGGCCTCTGGTACTGACTGTCTGGCCTGTGATCGATTAATTAATGTAAAATCATCCTTAGTTTAAATCAGACAACACAGAACAGACACAAAATGCACTGATGGACAACAAACCAGTCTGATTCACCTGCTGCTTTCATTGTGGCTTGTGTATACATACATCACATATTTGATCTGTGTATGGTTCAGTGTTATGAGTTCCACATATCACAATTGATGCATTCGTTCACTTTTATAATTGTATGAGTAATAATTGATGGTGTATTAAGGTACATACTGAATAAGTCGCAAAATAGTTTGTAACTTTCCTGATGGTCAATATCAACTAAAACAAAACTAAAAAACACCTTTGCACAGAGTTATAATGGAGTCATTTTAAGGTCAGTGGCTGATTGCATTGCAATTACAGACGTTGGTCACTGGAGGGAGCCAGAGCACTACAAGATGCATAAGAAACACCTTGCTGAACGTTTTCAAGCAAAACAAGACAGGACAGACAGAAAAAAAATGCACATTTATACTTTGTGACATGCATCCACAGATCAAGGCATAAAATGTGGCATTTAAAAAAAAAAGTTTGACTTGTGTTCCTGTCCTCAGTCAATCTGTCAGCTCTGGTTGCCGTCCATCCTGGAAGCTCTTGACTTTGCCTAACTCAAACTAATTAAAAAATGGGCAGAGAATAGGTAGAGATGAGGCCAGCAGCATTGGTGAAACATGATCCACCTGGTTTGAAGCTACCAAGTTAGCTAAGGCTAAGATGATAGACTGCATGCTTGTTTGTAGTGATAGCCTGCTAAACCTGTAGGGTTTCTGCTCACTTGCTGCTTACTCACTGCTATATGACAAAACTTTAAATAATGATTCGTTTGTTACTCAGTTTATATTACAGAATCTTAAAAGCACCTATAATCTGACAATAAATCTGTCAATTAAAGGGATAGATAAAGGAATGATAATCATATAAAAGAAATTAAGCATTAAAGCCCCTAAAGACTAGTTCAAGAATTTACAAAAATGTAAATTCTCAAGTTAAACACAAGAACATGACACACCCCCGCCCCAAACTAATTATTATTTATTATCTAAGGCTGTACACCTTATCTTAAGAAACACAGACACAATCAGTGACAAGTTGGAATGATGGTTGTTGATGCCAAACTGTGTCTCCTCAACATGTTCCCCAAGCAGAAAAATCCTCTGTTACAATCTCTCGATATGTATGACTGTCGACAGCTTTAGAGCTTGCTTTGTTGAAGCTCGGTGAATCACCCTCTCTGCAGCTCTCAGCAACTTCACTGTGCCTTGTGATGGAATCACTAGGCGATCGTTGTTTTTCAGGGATAGAAGGTGGTAGCTCTCGTCAAATGATGATGGTACAGCATCTCCGACCAAGCTCACACGACACACATCACAGGACAGCTTTCACAGAACTACAAACAATAATTGCTGGTGGACATAAATACAGTACAGTAAAATTCTATTCACAAAGAACAAACAATAATGATGTTCAATCTTGAAAAGCAATGAAAAGTAATCCCCTGAACCCTGTTTTGGATAGTCCGACAATTTTGACAGCAATTCACCACACAGTGCTCAGGCATCTTGCTGCTTTGGTGGTTTACAGGTAGGATGACCAGTTCAAGATGGCGGCCACATTTCTTGTGCCCCAGCAGCCAATGCAGCTTTATTATGTCTATGGTTGGCACACCACAGAAGCTGTTTATTCAGTTGCTCAATATCAACGACAACCATTGGATCACCGCAAGTAATATCTTCTGTGGACCCAATGAGATGTGTGTTTATGACAGTCTGAACACAGAAACAAACAAGAGCACAGAGGAAAAAACAGTCCTGGTTGCTTCACGCACAAGCACCTCAGTTTTGGATTAAATGGCCTGCCGTGCAGATGCAGCAGTCCATGAGCAGCTGCGGAGAGGAATGCCAGTTTAACAAAAAAACATTGAGAAAAATACTGTACAGAGCTTTGCTGAACAAAATAGCTTAGTCTTCACTGCCTGAAAGGGCTCAGCTGAGGTTAAAGTGCACAGCATCTGCAGGACCTCGCACAACAGAGCTGCTGAAGGGAGGGCTGGATGTCAGGAATACAGTCACATATACACACGCTACCAAACACACACACAAACACACAATAAAAACACAAGGTCATCGAGTGAAAAGCAAAAATGGTGCAGTGAAAGCCCATTCTACAAAAGGAAAGGAGAGTAAGAGATAGAGATGAGGGGATGTCACAGGACAATGGCTTGAACTATATTGATTATTAGAAAATGGTACAGTCAAAGGACTTAATAATATACACAGAGGTACCTGGGGAGGTGTAGGACAAGAATGCAGTGGAGTTTGCTGAAAAAAAATCTGATTTTTTTTTTTTTCATAAATTTTTAAAAACTGCTTGTGTGGCCATACAATATCTATTGGGTATGTTTTCAGCATAAGTCCTTATGAATTTTCCTTGACACCTTTCCTTGACATTGTGACATTTTACATTGAGATCAAGAAATATTGTTTAGGAAAGGACAAATGAGGTAAATCTTTGAAATTTGCAACTGTACCCTGGGAGGCAGGAGAGATTAACACACCAACAGACAATAACAAACACACATGCAGAGACAAACTCTAAATTGATGAATTGTTGTTTTTTAATTAAATAAAGTTAGTAAAAGTAATACAGAGAGTAAGTAAATCAGACAGCACAGGGGCAGACACGAAGTACATAAATGGAGCATAAAGCTGTTTGATTCAGCTGCCGCTTTTATTGTGGCTTCACACACCACATATTTTATGTTTTCTGGGCTATATATATACCACAGTTTATAGTAAGCTTTCTGTTGAAACAGTAAAAAAACTAAATAAAACAAAAACATTGATTTGCACACAAAGTCTATAATGAAGTCATACTAAGATCAGTGGGTGACTGTATTGCAATAAGAGAGGTTGGACTCGAGTGGGAGCCAGAGCACCTGGAGATAAGAAACACCTTGCAGAGTGCTTTTCAGTTTGGTCAATCTCAGTCAAGCAAAGAAAAGAGGCAGTTGTAGTCATTCAGATATTGTCTTTGAGAAGGATACCAGTTTGTGTCCCTTACTTTAAACCTTTGTAGATAATTTCTTTGAAAAAAATCTATGGCAACTAAAAAAATCTAATATTTTTATTATTAGATATTTTTATCAAAGTCTAGTAGTAGTTTAGTAGTGTATCCTTGTCCTTTGACAGTATAAATGTAGTGATGAGACGGAAAAACATTAATCAAAAACATTTTATTTGATTATAGCCTATTACAGTGCAACTAAAGGTGAAGTGTGAAGGACTTTCCCCAAATATATTATTGTAAAATGTAATGTGATAACAACATTAATGCAACATTTCATAAGTCCTGCAAACTAATTAGTTTCCCTCCTTTTGGTTGTTTATAATTGCACTCAACTGCATCTCTTTAAGCTCTTTAAGCTTTTAGCTACCATGTTTTTCACTACTGGAGAAGGAACTACTGTTCACTAGTGTTTCCCAACATTACATCTTGTCCAGTGCGTTAAAGTTTGCATGACTGCACGATCATACTGTCTTCTGGCCAGCGGTACGAGTCCACAACAAACTCATCGTAATCGGTGCTATAGGTGAGCGATTGTACGTATGCTTCTTTGTCGGACGGCTCTGGGCGAAGTGTGGCCATCTTGTGCTCATAGGCGTACTCTGTGATCTGTAATGCACAGGTTTGGGGAAATTAAAGTGTTTGGAGTTTCCTCTCATATGACCAGATTCAGACAGACATGGTCAGGAATATCAGCTCTTTAACTGATCTCTCACCTTGACAGCCAATTTGCGTGAGACGTCGCCGATAGAGCTGAGAGGAGGATACAATCGTCCCTCCGAGAGGTCCTTCTCTGTCACCAGGTGAGCAAGAGTCTGTTCAACAGTAAACACAGCTTTAGTTACAACAGAGAAATGACAAAACATGCCTGCAGATGTTGCATGAGGCGGATTACAGAGAGATATTCTGTTTGTGTCAGAGTGTTACCTCTGCTGCAGTGAGGAAGACTTCTTCATTAATGTGTCGGACAGCGCATGCCATGACACCGAGGCCCACACCAGGGAAGATGTAGGCATTGTTTCCCTGACCAGGGTAGAACGTCCTCCCATCAGGCAGGGTGACGGGGTCAAACGGGCTGCCACTGGCAAAGATGCCCCGCCCCTGCAGCATAAAGTGGAATCAGAAGATATAGAAAGTTTAAGTCAAGCATTTTCATTTGAGATGAGCAATAAATGAAGAGTGACTTCAGAATAAGAACCTCTGTGAGTGTGTAACACTGCTCAGCAGTGCATTCAGCTTTGCTGGTTGGGTTGCTGAGGGCAAAAATGATTGGGCGTTCATTGAAGGAAGCCATGTCCCTGATGATCTGCTCAGTGAAGGCTCCGGCAACAGCTGCCACACCTGAATCAGAAAGACATCAGTGTGGAATATATCCCATTGTCTGTTTCTTTAGCTTTCTCAACCTTTCAAGCCTTGACCATAAATTCTAGCTCAGTCAAAAAATTTACTATTGAAGCCAGAAAATCAAAATAGCAATCTGGGAGACTTATGAAAATATCAAATGCTCATTGTTTTACCAATGACGGCTGTTGGTTTTAGTTCCCGGACCACATCCTCCAGGTTCTTCATGTGTGGGTGCTCATGAGCAAACCTCTCCTTTTCATGAGTCAGGTGGTCTCTACCCTACATTTGTGGAGAGGACGGATGAGGAGGAGGACATTAAAGACATGAAACCATCTGTGGAAACACCAGACACCGCAAAAAAAACAGCTTAATGCTTGGAGTGATTGCTACCACTCCCAGCCTGTGCTGAGCAAGTGCTGATAGAACGATGGATTTCAATCCGGCTTGGAAATGAAAGAGAGAAGAGGAGATGAAAAGAGTAAGATGAAGAGGACAGGTGGGATAGAAGAGAGAAAATTGCTGGTGGAGAGGAAGAAGCGGTGAGAAAGCTAGGAGATGAAGACAGTGAAGAGGTGGAGGAATGATGGATGAATAACATAGATATTGTGGACAAAACAGATGTAAAACAGATGTTCATCTCCTGGACAGTCTTTTGCAGTAAATCCAAGGAAAGAGGTCTGTCATATAAATTAATGAACCATGGGAATCTTTTTTTCTTGATTGTGGGGTAACTGTCAAAGAGCTTAGGAATATCCACCTGTTTTGTGCATTTCAGCTTTTTTTTTGATGATTTTTGACTTATCTTCTTTATTTCCTGCCGTTTGTTGTTGAGGACAGTATGAAGAATCACAGAAAAACTTACTGGACCATTCATCCTGATCACTTATAGTGGTCAGATTACATTGAATTAGCGTATTTGTATGCAGTAATGAATTACCTTGACAATGAGACCCTTGGAGTCAACCATCCAGATCTTTTTCAAACACTTTTCCTTCACGAGTCCCTCTTTTTCCATCGCCATGGTAATCAGCTCCGCAATCCCCATCGCTGCCTAGAAGAAAGATGAAAAGGATCAATCTCATCGAAAATCTCATCTGAAATCAATTCTCTTTCACTTTGAAAATCCAAATTTTAAGATATGGTGTTGGCTGTTATCCACTATGATACACTACACAGGTAAAACAATTAGTTGACATGGATATTATCGAGGTCATGTTGATATTGTGTAGTCTGAACCTGACAAGAAAGTATTTTGGATATTTGGGGAAATTCATTGCTGCTGTTGTTGCTGTTCCTGCCAATGCTGCTGTTCAGTCAAACTCGGTCAGTCTCGCTCAGTCTTTGCACATACATACCTCTCCTGCACCTTGGAACAGAATAGTGTGGTCGCACATTTTGCTCTTGGTGATGCGGAGGGCGGCCAGGAGTCCAGCTACTGCCACTGCAGCAGTACCTAATGAATGTTAGACAGCAAACTCACATCTTGATTCGTGACACAACATGTAACTGGTCCAAACTCAAGTTAACTTGACGATAACAAAAAAAGTCCATTATAATACTTTAATACACAAGAATGCACACGCAAGCATGTGGGTGAAGTGATTCAAATCCTGCTGTTGGTTTTGAGCTATTCCACTGATCACTGATGGAAGTAAAGAGCCAATAAAGTCAGTGAAGAATACTTCAACAACTACATCAACACCACAGAATATTTTGAACTGCTTTGACTATACCATTTTTGTTACCTTTCCAGTGTCACAACACTGACTTAAAATCCTGTTTCTAATGTGTGCAAGGTCTGTTTTTGAAGGGTAGAGCTACCTGAGATGTTCATCAACCAATCATATCAATTGTTTAGGTTCTGTATTCTATTCTTCATAGATTGATATTATGAGAAATATGTGCGAAGATCACCAAGTAAACCCACAGTGCCACAGAGTTTAGCAAAGTTTGGCCTTAAGATATTAAGTCCTGTCCCACATCCAGGTAAGTGCTCCAGAACGGACGTTAAGCTGGCTGAAGGTGGGAGTTCAGCTCTCCATCGCATTCAGGCATCCATGTGGAGGAAAACCTAAAAGAGTCACCAGAGGACTGTTTTTCTCCAGATGAACGCCTGTGAATGCAATAAAGAGCTAAAGTCACAGCCCACCTCCAGGTAACTTCCTGCATGTGGAGCAGGACCTTTAGCTCTCTAGCAATGAAAAAGACAAAATGAATGAATGGACAGAGAGTTACCTTGGATGTCATCGTTGAATGTGCAGTACTTGTTGCGGTACTTGCTCAGCAGACGGAAAGCATTGACATTTGCAAAGTCTTCAAACTGAATCAGACAGTCCATTCCATACCTGTAAAGACAAGAGCTGCACTTAATGTGTCTGATCCAAGAGACCAAGAAATAAAGAACCAAGAAATAAAGCAGACGATGAAGCTAATTGATATGTTAAAGGTGACGAGTCATTTACTGTAATAGTCTTTTACACACATAGGGGAGCACCCTCTGCTTTCAAAGACTTCATTTCAGTCCTGAGGGGGGCGCTCTGCCTCTACACTACACAGCACAAAGTGAGAAATAAAGAGGGTCATGCTTCTCAGGGCACAAAGCTGTAACAATGTGGAATTCAGTTTTCTGAATATGCTTAGATAGATAGATAGATAGATAGATAGATAGATAGATAGATAGATAGATAGATAGATAGATAGATAGATAGATAGATAGATAGATAGATAGATAGATAGATAGATAGATAGATAGATAGATAGATAGATAGATAGATAGATAGATAAACTGTACAAGTATGCTCAGTAATACTCTCTTTTGTTAAGTGTCATGTCTAAAGGGAAAATGAGAGCCACAGAACTTTGTACACTGCTTTGTTTAATGGACATTTGACAAGCTGACACCTGTTTTCCCCAACTTTCACGACAGTGCTTCACAATGAGTGTCAGTGAGGGAGGTCAAGCCTCCACAAAGGCAAAGAATCACAAAAACACCAAGTTTAAAGAAAAAGAACAGAGGCCACCCAGTCTTCCAGTAAAGCAGCAGTGCTCAGTTTTACAAGATGTTGCTCAGACCACCTAACACATACAGTCAATACGACACCACAGAAGCCCGGTGACAAAGAGCTCCTACAAAAACATCATACAACAAAAATAAACCAGCATCATGAGCCTTTAAATTAGATTTAGCAGCAACGGCGGCGAATCCTAATTTCTCATGCTTTTTAACAGATGGAACTTTTGTTCAGGAATTTACTGGATGTTTGCAGAGTGACTGCTGCTGCACTATCGCCAAGATGGTTTTCAGCTGAAGGAAAGGGAATGAACGACCTGGTGAAGGTGTGCCGGATAGGATGTCTGAAAAGCTGTTGTCAGAAAAATGCTGTATGTTGATTGTTATCGAGATTTTTTTTGTTGTCATTTTGTGATATTTAGTATGAAAATCCAATTTGTAACTAAAACCCAGTGAATCATTTATTCTTTCGTGGCTTTTCTAGTAGAGTGGCTGCATTAGAGTGGGCTGCAGTGGGTGCCTGAAAAAAATGCAGTGACCTGAGAAATTGAGCCAGATAAACTCCAATTTTTGGAGAACAAAAATGTCACACTGCGTCGCCCAATCAGACGATCAAACTGGGCAGCCTGGAATCTCAGTCAGAGTGGGTGCGATACAGGTGGAGTTTATGAACTACATTGTCATTTGTCATTTGTCTGTTGCAAAGTAATGACTCAAGGAGGTTTCCTTTTGGTTTGAAGGAGAGAGAGCAACAGAGACAGTGAATGAGAGTGAGGGAGTGTTCACTTTTATTTATTTTGCAAATCAGCAAGTAATTTTCTGATAGCTTCATGGTGGTTACAAGACGACTTTAAGGAGAGAGAATAACTAGTGTTTAAGTGATCATAATGCTACTTTGAATTAGGTGTTGCTGGAGGTTGCACAGATGAAGTTGCTAACATTCCTCTAAATTCTGATAGAAAACAGAACACTACACAGTGATACTGTCACCATTTTGTTTAACATGAACTTTACAAAATGCAGTTAGCTGGTGATGCTCCTTGACCTTGGAAATAAAGCTGGGTCAGCTCATTGCAGTAAGCTAGGACAAGTTAATGATCTGCACTTCTCTGAAAGAACTATTATTAGAACTTAGTAGAACTATCAGCTAGAAACAATGGACGGAAAGGGTGAGGTTGTCTGAAACCTGCATTAAAAAGAAGAGGGATCATGTTTCAGTGGGTGACGGAGGAAATTGGGGACAGGCCAAGCAAACATACTGAGCCCCTCCAAACACCTGCATGCAGTCCTGTCAGTTAACCGAACAAAAGGGAAAAGGGGGGAGCTGCAATCCTTCCTTATCACATTTGTTTTTCACAGTCCTGTTTTCTCTTTTCTGCCATAAATCCTTTTCTTTCGTTACTTTCAGTCTCTTCATAAAACCCCACCTCAAACCTAATGCGGAAAAGGATCCTCATTTGCACTGTTATTGTACAGTTCACTAAAGCTGTTTCCCACTTGTTACAGTGGCTGCTAAACTGTTTAAACTTTGAGCAGGAGGAGGATGAAGCTGAGCGGAAGCGAGACAAGAAAGAAATGCAGGATGAGAAACGACCTGAGTTCAACTGCAATAAAACTTAATGTCCTGATGAGAGAGTGCCATTGCTGGGTCACTGTTTATCCTTCCCTCTGCCACACCGCGAGACACAGATTCCTAATACAGAGACTGACAGGCTGACTGACTTACTGCCAACACGGCAGTAGCACTGAGGAGAGAAATGTGTTTTCTATCAAGCAGAGAGCGGTACTAAAGCACTGAGAGACTGTGCAAAGAGGATGAATAATGAGGCCAAGAAGGGAGCTATAAACTTTTCATTGTGTTGGGGCTTTAGTAGACGCAGACAGGCGACAGGCGAGGATAGATGTGGCCTTGCCCCATTGCCAGTGCAGCGCCCTCTGGTATGGTTTGGTGCAGCTCACTACTGGAGAGGTCACACCAGTTCACGCTGAACCAAGCTGCTCATGCACAAAAATCCAAAGAGGTGGAATTGGGAGTGTAGCCCTCTGCAGAAGTTGACAGACATCCTAACATCCTGCAAATATTCTCAGTAAAAACAGAGGATTAGCTTTGAAGACTTTAAATGAGAGTTAAAAACAATGGCAAATATTTAATGCATTGTTTTATTTTCAACCCAGAAAGATCAGAGACTCCTGACACAGTTCTGGGAATAACTGAGCTGTGAACACATGCTTATTTAAGGGCATCCACTGACCATAAGCTACAGACTGACTATCTGTGGTTGTGGTATTCCAGAAAGAAAGTAACATCTTCCCAATGCAGAAAGCTCTTTGGTCCTTGGCCTGAGCCAGTAAAGATAGAGGGAGTGTTTTTGACAATGTGTGTGTACTTTGCCTAGAACAAAGCTCCTCTTGAAGGCCATTTGTGTTTGTTGTCCCTATTCTGCCTGAAAGTCTGTTGTCTTTCCTTGACAAGTCTTTGAATGGAACGCCAAAATCTGACAATGCACCTCTTTGCCAGCTGAATAAAAAAATACCCTGGACAAAGAAAGTAGGATTTTCTTTTGTATCTAAGCTGAAGTATCAAGGGCAGTAACCTAAGCAAGACAGGGCACACCCAAAAGATGAAAAACACAGACCATATTGCTGACTGTGCTGAGAGAAATCCATTAATCTGTGAGAGGTAGAAAGAAAGACGGACAGGTTGGAAGAAAGACTGTTCTCACACAAAAAAGTACCATAATTGCTATAAACAGATGTTGGAGAACTTCTATTATGGATCCGGTGCCTTGGGTTGTTTTGGATTGGCAGAGGGTAAACAAATTATTCATCCAAGTTTATTAGGTAAGATATGAAATTACAGCCTGCAAACTACAGTCTCTTTTAACAACAAAGAAAAGGTAAAAGTACCACTAATGTAAAAAAGTTATGGCATAATAGAATATAGCGCGCGTGTGTGTGTGTGTGTCTATATATATATATATATATATATATATATATATATATATATATATATATAAACCAAAGGAGGATGTACCTTTATGGCTATAAAAAGAAATAACATTTCTAAAATGTTAGGGGATGATAGGGGAATAAGAATGTAGATTTTGGGTCCAGTAGATCCATTCGATGTTCAAAAGTCATCATTACAGAAGAACCTTTTATGTCCTCATTCATTTATTGTTTAAAATATTACTAAATTTGGTGATTTGGTGAGTGCCTGGATGATTTTGAATTCAAAACAAAGTTCAGCACTTGTTGCGAACTCCACTGCCAAAACAGTGACTCTGTTCCACCTCTCTTGACTGGAAAAAAGAAAGACGTTGTATGCCTGCTGTTGAGATTTGGCAGTCAGATCGCTTTCTGTCTCTTTGTCCAGTGCTTTGTCAACAGCAGCGTCTGTTCAATGAGTTCTGAGAGTGAAAAGGGCCTCATGGGAAAGCGCTCAAATCTGTCACTACGATGTGAAAACAGGTAAGAAAAATCCTGCCTAGACCTGCTTAAGGATGTAAAACAGTGACAGTGAAAACTGATGTGGCTGCTCAAATGACTCGCAGTGTTTATTGTAATACAGCTTTTGTACTGTTTTCTTAACAATGAATGGAACAAATCTTGTGTAGAGATATAAAATATCTATTGTCACAATAGATCACATGAATAATTGTCCATGAAAGGGGCTGGTCATAGTGACAAACCCACAGAGAAGCATTTTAGGGGCTTTCAGCTTATTGTTTTGGTTTGGTTTTTGACTACAGTTTTGGCTCACTGCTTAAGACTGCAGCAGACAGTCATTTTGGACAAAAAATCTCTTAAGACCCATTGTACATACATGCCCAGTACCAAAGAACACCAGACATGCAAGACATGCAGCAATCATCTCTGAAAAGGCTTATCTGCTTCATCAAGACTGTGGATTAACAGTTGCTTGGCAACATAAGCAAACAACCATGCAACTGTTACCACATTCTGATTTGCCAAATCTTGACTGGTAGTCAGAAGTAAATGACATCACGTGTTTCCAAGAAGACTGGAATCTCAAATATGAAACAGCAGAAACTGTAAGAACTGACAGAAAAGACTATGTCACTTATTGTCAAAAACTGACTAAAATCAGTGCTTTCACTGTGACTGCACCAGTATGTTTAAATGTGACAAAATATGCAGGCAGGTGTTATTATTTTGATTGTCCCATTGGAGACTTTTGGAAAAAACAGGCAGACATGACACCTGCAGGCGAGACACTAACCTTTCCTCCCCTGGCTCTGTTTAAGCTATCTGAGGCAACACAGAGCACCTTTGTGCTTAAAACTTTGATTTTGCTGTGATTCATGACATGCCACAACAATACGGCGTTAGAATGAAATAAAAATACCTAGACTCATATTTTCTGGAGTGGTACCATCCGAGTTCCTTGGGGCTTAGAAAACACTCCAATATACTGAGAATAAATGCTTGTGACGCTGTTATTAATGTTCGATAGTATGAGACAACAGACCCTTTCCCATGTGGAGAATCACTCAGACGTTTGGTGTTATGTCTGTAGGATGAGGGAGTTAACGAGTGGTCCAGCTCCTTCAGGAAACACAATCTGCCTTCATCTCAGACTTGGTGAAATCTGAATCTCTGGCTAATAGGAAGTAGGTGGGTGTCATATATACTTCCAACACTCATGGGGAGGATAAAAGTAGAGGAGAAGGTATGAGTGTGCACAGACCCAGGGAGTACCTCTGCAAAGAAGGTCACAGACAAGGGTGCTCTGTCCAAACACAGCTGTCGAACCCGTGTGCATATATGTGTGTTTGTGTACACACACAGACTGTCTGTTAGCACCGTCCCCATGGGCCTTCGTGGCTTCGTGGCTGAAGCCTTAATAAATCCCCAGCCCCCTCTCGCTCTCTCCAGAGAGCCAGCATCTCTCAGCACACATTATTTCTCAAATCCCCGAGCCGTCATTAAAGACAAAGACACATTCTGCATTCTTTCTCCTCTCCTCTGTTGCTGCTTTCATCCGTCCATCCACCCATCCACCCATTGGTCTCTCTGTTCCTTACTCTCTCTCTGCCAAGACGTTAAAAGAGTTGATGGCATTCCTGTAGCCTTTGCATGCTACTCAGAGTTGAGAGCTCAGTCTTAAGCCTGTTCTGTCAAATACTGTGCAGTCATTTCTGACATGAATGCTTCTGACATCATGATGAAATATCAAGTATATTTTGACTACAATGCAATGATGTAATGAAATCTATCTACCGAAGGTCTCCAAGTACTTAAAGTACTTTCAAGTTAGACAATTTGGGAAATATAACAGAATATTTCATACATTTAGCACAAATACTGGAAATTGTTGGGAACAGCAGACCTGGCTCTGTCCATAGGGAACAGAAAATCGGCCTTCCAGCACCTCTAAAGCTAACCATCTCGCTAATTAACATGTTATAAATAGTGGTTTTGCATAGCCTATTTTTGGGCACTCAAATACAAACTGGTAAAAGAGTACTGCAACTATTAAAGCTAAAAAAACAACTATACTGTTAATAATAACTACTGGAGTTGTGGTAAGTTTACTGTTGTAGTTGTTAGATTTATATTTTTCACAAACGCATGAACTTATAATAAAGTTATTGGTTAGAACTCCTCAATAACTTCAATGGCATTCATTTCTGTTAAACAAAATGAATATCAGCCATACATTTTTCATACATTGCAATTTTTTTTTTTTTTTACAAAGAAACCAACAAAAATCACTTCAGGGATTGGGTATGATGGAACGTGACAAAGAGGTGAGTACATCACTGACAGAAAATGCTGAGTTCAAAGTTTTAAACCCTTTGCTGAGCCACGGTTCAACCTTTTTGAAGTGTTGTGGGCGTGTGCAGGAGCGACGAGATTAAAGGATATTTCATTTCTGGCTGAAGACAAAGGCAGCAGACAACACCTGCTGATTATTCAGAGCGAGCAGCGGAGTGAAATCAAACACTCGGTTGCATCACTAACCACTCCATTCAAGTATTTTTAAATGGTGGATTAAAAAAATACACCCTTAGACCTTTGCTGCTTATTGATGATGAGTCAATATGAAGTATTTATGTTTAGTTTCTTAGAAAACTAAACATGAATATTACTTGAAAGACTGCAGAGCTGTAATCATTCATTCAATCTCTGAGCCCATAATTACTCATTTTCCGCCAATCTGGCTCCTTTGGGGAAAAAGCTTCACTGTTCCCTGTAGTTGAGAAGCCACCCAGTTATTAGAGTCATGGCTTCCTGCTGCCAGCTGGAGGGGCCCCAGACCCAGTACTCTCCCTCTGGACTGGTCTCTCTGGGATAGGACGTGTCTTAACCAGGCCCATGTGTGTGTGGCTGTGATGTCTCCGTGACACACAGGGACACAGGGATGCACAGACGTGTCAGCACGCAAGCAAATCAAAGGCATACAAAGGTCCCATTAAAAACAGGACTGCCAAAGGGAGGCAGGATGACTCACCTAATTTCATCAGAAAGATAAGATCGGTTTATGAAAAGAATAGAACACTTGACTGCCTCGCTCGAGCAAGCCAAAGCTAACCCCTCACTGTGATCCACTGCTGAATAAAACAGGGTTTAGCATGTCAGTGTGACATGTCAACAGTATGAATGATGCATCTTCTGAGATCGGAGACGATGTGTTACCTGGACTCGACCCACAAGAGTCAATACAGAGGTCTGCCATTATTCCTGTAGGCATCTCTGTTCAGTCAATCAATACAAGCTCAATCATGTTCCTTAAGCATGCAGAATAAGTGAGTATTACATTTCTATATATTCTGCCTACGACAAACAAAGAAGCTCTCCTAGCATACCCCAAATAAATCATATTATGTTGCCAAGAGTGAAAAACACATACAAGTGTTGGGTTTAGCTGCTGATGGTTACCAAGGCTGTCTGATCACTTTTCAATAAGCTCACGCTGCCTTTCAGCCAGGAAGCGGAGTTTTGATTGACACTCCTTAGCAACCACAATTTAGTTCAAAGAAGGTAAAATCGAATCATCAGTGACTGAAGTTCCAGACCCTCCAATCCCACAGGATCTGGCTACATCACACTGTATGCACTATGCTAAACTGCTTAACATATTTCTTTTACCAGCACCATGTGCTGTCTGTACTGAAATGACAATAGCAGACAACATAAAGGAATAGATATATGACAGGTTGAAGGCCATACCTGTCCGACACAGCTTTCATAAATTCATCCAGCAGGTCATCATAGGCCTGGCCTCGTATTCTCTTATGTCTCAGCCCGATGTAGAAAGGGTCCTTCAGCAGCGTCTGCAAAGACACACGGAGGCAGACGACAGAATATGAAGACTGAAGTAGAAGGAGAGAGACAGAAGACTTAATATTTTTGTTTTTAAATGCTGCACTACACAATGGTGACAGTAACTCCACGTATCAGCAAGGGAAACTGTATGAAAGAGTACTCCACAGATTAATTGAATTTCCACAAAGTATGCGATGTGATGCAAGTAAATTACAACCAGTATATTTATTTACCAAAATCTGAGCGCTCACATAAATATGTTTATGACTTTATCTGACTTATGTGAACTGCATTGTAAAGTACTGTATACTTTTGTGCCACCCCACAAAATAAGGTCAAGTCAGGTATTGAAGATCAAATGAATAAGTAGAGAGCATGACAACATTACTTCCCAAGTATTTACTTTACTTTACTTATTTACTTTACCAAGTATTACCAGTAAATTCTTAACAATCTTCAGAAAATGTTTGCCCGTCTGCCTCCGTGTGTCTTTGCAGACGCTGCTGAAGGACCCTTTCTACATCGGGCTGAGACATAAGAGAATACGAGGCCAGGCCTATGATGACCTGCTGGATGAATTTATGAAAGCTGTGTCGGACAGGTATGGCCTTCAACCTGTCATATATCCATTCCTTTATGTTGTCTGCTATTGTCATTTCAGTGAATGGGAAGTTAATTAATTGGGAGTTAATTAACTGAAAGTATTATCAATTAAAGCGATTGCAAGTATAATCTCATTAGTCTGAATATGGAAAGTGTCAAATCTGTCACAGACAAGAATACCTTTCCCAGTTATAAATAAATGATGAATTCATATTCACTATACCTATGAGGAAGTCAAGGTGTTACTAATGTGACAGGGCTAGACAGGTTTGTGTAAAGCTCGACACACACTGGATCATCAGGGTTGATGATATCATATGGTTATTTATTCAGAAAGCACCCTCCACAGCCAAAGAAGACATGAGTCTTTTCTCGGGATGAATAAACTTTTAATGATGTGTAAAAAGTTCCTAGGCTGATGAAACTGGAAACTGGACTTATTTGTTTTGGGTAAAAAACTGTTCAATGGGAAAGGTAGTATTGTAGCCCTGCTTCTCACCCAGTGGCAGGGTGGATCAGCTCCAGCCCCCGTACAAGCCTGATAAGGACAAGCAGTTATAACATATGGATGGATGGATGGATGGATGGATGGATGGATGGAAGTAAAAAATAAAAATGTGGGTGCTGCACATTTCCAGAATGCTCATATAGATTATAAACCACTCTGTACCAGGAGCAGAGAGGAACTCAGGGAATGTATGAGTCTGACATGTGCGTGTGTGATTTCTGTCCAGTCTTGACATTTGCTGGATGTGAAAATTAAAGAGAGAGGAGAGATATATACAGTACGTGAACACGTCCTCACACATGCACACACCTGTGTCTCTGCAGACCTTAGACCTCTGCTGTAATGGCAACCATGTGTGTGATCCCACAGCGCTTAGAAACACCTCCAGTCACGGAACTTCACTCACAATCTGTATCTACATCTCAATGTACAGAAAATCCTGACCCTCTGGTTGTATCATGATGCCTGATGTCATCTGAGTAATTTAAGGGTATTGTTAAGTCTAGAGAGTAAATATATCAGTAACAGAATGGAATTAAAAACAGAAAGGGTCCTAACTTGGCACAAAGCAGCACACCGTACAAGGGTACTGTTGTCATTTTCATGCCCGGTGCCCACGTTGTGTAGGTAGCAAATGTTCTTGCGTCAATCTGTCATAAAATGAGGCGCCAGGCACATTGTTGGCACGTTGCTGGCTTGAGACAGCAGAAAACGATTGTGCCACTGACAGACAAAAATTAAGTCAAGTGCAATGTTTCCCTGTTATTTGAAGGACGCATTATTCAGATAGTTAGACGCGCTACATAGGTGGGTCCACAATGCACTGTTGTTACACACAGGGACGATGTTCAGCAGCGTTGTTCCATTTAAAGAGTAACGCACAAGGTGCCGGTACATTGTAGATGACACTGATTGGTTTATGCACAAAACACACCTATGCTTAATTAAGAGACTGCATTCATCTATTTTCCACCCCGATTATGTGCCATTGAAGCAGAAATATAATTGGGTATGCCATAAAAGCACTGGGCCATACACTAGATAGTTTAAATAGAGCCCTATATAATATTCCACAGCCAAGGTCAGTATGCTAATGTGTTCACAATGACATGTTAGTTGTAATGTTAAACAGCTGTGAGTGAGTATAGAAGAAAGAAGAGATGGAAGTTCAATAAGTTCCTGGAGGAGAGAAACTATTGAATGTCAATATGGAACTATAGGGGCCATAGGCAGGGTCATTGTTTTTTATATTCACATCATAAACACAGCCCTACAAAAGCAAACAGTGTGAAAGAGATGAAGGTGCAGCACGAGTGAACCTTTGCTCCTCAGTATTTTGAAGAATGAGAGGGATACAGCAGGGAAGTGAGGTAATTAAGAGCAGCCATGTGAGACAGACAGAATGGAAGACAGAGTGAGGCGGTGGAAGTAAATGCCACCTAGCTGTGATAGATTGCTTACAGACTTTGCTTTGTGTTATTGGCACATATTTCATCACATCTTTGACATGCTGCACCTGCCTGACATAACATGGCTGGGTTTCAACACACAGCGTGAAGATTTCTAGACAGATCTTGGAAGATCGGCTCATATTTTAATAATAAAATGTGCTGCACTCTGTAAACTTCCGGGGGAATGCTCAAAAGGGTGGGGAACTGTATCTGGAGTGACATGGCTCACTGGGACAAGTGACCTTTGCTTCTGGAGAAGGATAATTAGAGGGTGGCACTAAGATGAGCGCGGCTTGGAGGAGGCAGCGGCCACCTTTCCATGGCAGGGTCAAGAGTCGCATAGTCCAAGAACAGCTCAAGAGGTTTATTTAAGGCGATATTTATTTGAAGTTGACAAGTCATTTCCTGGCAAGCTTTTAATGGGCAGTAATAGGATAGAAGTGGCCAAGTTCAACTGTAACCAAAACAAGCAAAACATTTTCATGCCATCCCATGGAGAAGTGGACTGATATCAGAGAGAGCTTTTGGTTGTAATTTCACAAGATGATGCAAGAGCATGCAAGGAGAAATTTAAAAATAGCTATTTTAGAATTGTTCACCACATGCAGCTAATGTGACTTCTGGTGAGCTTTTGCTTTGATTATCAGTCCATACACACCATGATGAAGCTGTGTTTAAAGGTGAAGTGGAAGGAGCATCATTTTAAGCGAGTGGGACAGTCCTGAGGGAGTTTCAAGTGGGCTGACCTCGTTGACACCGTGCTGAACTGTTGACATGAGTTGTCTTTCTGTCCCAGATTATCTACTGTTGATTGGCTAAGCTGTCCTTTGTGTTGTACAGCTCCTTTTCTCTCTGAAGGGATTAGTCCTCGTGTATGGCTTCACAGTTTGTGCCTGTTGGAGGCACAGAAGCTCCATTTTCACTGTCGCAACTGTTTTCAGGCTGATGACTGTTTGACTAGTAATATAAAAGTTATATATATTTTTCTGCTTTGTTGTGCTGGACTTTTGATGAGGGACTTTAAGTAGTTTAACATGCAACTTTGAGTGTTAAAATGCCAAAAAAAGATCAAGAATATCCGCGAGCCGTTCGAGGTAAAGGACACCAGGCATTGGACGTGTGAATGCCCACCCAGTACAGACTCACAAACAGCATATTGTCCCGGATGACATCATCGACTCTCATTTCAGTGTGTGTGTGTGTGTGTGTGATGAGGTTATTCCAGGTGACATCAGGCCCGTGGACACACACACACACACAAACACAGATTCACAGAGTCCAGGGAGATAAGAAGATGATGAATACTCCCTGCAGATGTGTGTCTGCGGGTCGATATTGCGAAATAGATAAAGGCTGCTCAGGTAGTGATAGTTTATTGCTGGTTCTCACACGATTTTACACAGCTACCACATTCCTGTGCAGAAAAAACTAACCAGCCAGTCGTCAAACAGACTTTTTACAGGCACAGAGCCTCCTCACGATCTGATAAAAGATTAAAGAAATGGCACAAAGACTGGAAAGAGGGAGAAACAACAACATTTAGATTTATTTAGGGATTTTGGTACGGATTGAACAAATTAGACACGAGGTGTTAATTAGTGAACTTTAGATGTGCCACTTAGCTTATTAGGTTACCTTTGGACATTGCCAGGTTAGCTGGTTTTCCGTCTTTTGCTAGGCCAGCTAACCATTGAAGCTTCAGCTTCATATTGAGCGTACAGACACGAGAATGGTATCAATCTTCTCATCTAACTCTTGGCAAGAACCAGCAAGTGTAATTCCAAAAATGTCAACCTATTTGTTTAAAGAAAGGGGGTCAGGGGGTCTGCCTGCTTCACTATTTTGGATATCTGCCCACTTGCTTCTCTCTACCCCGTATCCACTCAAGGACAAATATAATCCCATAATGACAGTCATTTTAATAATTAGCTAGAGCTACCACTACCTCATAGCCCCCTGCCTCCAGCTGCTCCCATCATGCCTTCATAGTCAGGACTGCAGAGTGAGGCAGGGTACTGAGGGGCAGGAGGCAAGCCAGCCTTGTATATGAAACCAGTCCAGAAGAACTACACAAACACACACACACACACACACACACACACACACACACACACACATATACACGGATGGCCCATTTATCCCATTACAAGTCATTTAGCCTGTCATCTCTTTAGAATAATAGAAGACTGGAAAAAAGAAACTTTTTAACTTCTTAGGTGTTGATAGACCAATAGTTTGTGCCTGTATCTAATATAACATTAAAGAAGTAGAACATTATGACTTCCTTTCCAAGAAATTCCCATGTCCGGTCTAATAAATGAAAATTGTACCCATTATAATACTGTGTATTACATAAGCGTCTCCAGCTATAGTTCATCTGGTGAGAACAGAAGCATACGACTTCCTCTGGAACCACAAATTGTGATTTTCACATTTCTGTTTGTGTACGGATTAAACAAACAATTTACAATGTGAGTTAGCGAGCTTTAAACGTGCTGGGAACTGTAATTATGAACTTCAGACAGAACCAGGTTCCACATTTAACACACAGACATGAGAACAGTATCAACTTTTTGGAAAGAAAATGAAGTACATTCCAACAGCACCAATTTAACAGCAACAGACTGAGCATCCATGACCTCTGCATCCATGCTCACTCATGCACACACCTATAGCCGACACACAAAAAGTTTTTCCTCTTCTTCCTGCTTTGGCATCAGAAACGAGGCAGAATGAAGTAAGTATATGGATCAAAGTGTACGGGACAGCTTGTTAAAGTTGTGTTGTAATGCCCATAAATGTCCAAAATGGCTATAGAGCAAGAATCTAATCTGCAGATGGCATTATCACCCTGAACCAAAATCACTCACACAAGAGCTGTAGACAAAATATGAAAACTTACGTAAAATGCAACGAGATGCCAATGCAGGAAGAGGCCAAAAGGTAGAGGTACAGTACATACTGCAGGCCTATAAAGATAAATAGCTGAGGAGGAGGACTTGGCAGAATGAGGTAGCATTTTGCTTTCTTAATCCAGTTCCAATGGCACAAAGAGGACTAATGCAGCAATGAAAGAAAATAAATATCTTTTATTGGCTTTCTGGGAAGACTGCAGTGTTTCTGTTGGTATAATGTTAGCGCTTTCTGCTGTGGCCCAAAGAGCTCTGTCCAGTCTAACTCTTCTATATTGTTTCTTCTACTTATTATTATTTATTTTAATGTGTAAACTAATCTACCCTCAGCAGCATCTCGCAACCTTAATCCATTTGAGACATTTGCTTGGGTTGAAACTGAACTCTAGGAACTGAGTCATGTGAAGACTGTCTTGGAAAATGAAGGACAGCTTCTCAGTTGTGTTGAGCATCTGAGACTGCCACACCCTTGGCCAAGAATGAGAATTGTGTGTATATATACACACAACACAGACTATTCTTGGTCTGTAAGGTTACAGACACACACACACACAAACACACACACGTGTTGCCCTGCCCAGAGTTTGAATCATCTTTTAGAAATGCTGCCATAGCAAACAGAGCCATAGGTGCGCAACTCCAGCTCTGTTGGCTGCTACACGTACAGGCTGGCAGAGGGGAGAGGTGCTTTCCCAGCTGGCATCCATCAGTGAAGCTGCGTACCTCACTTATGTAAAGGGTGTTTCCTAGAGTAAGATTTGTTTTCTTTCTCTTGGCTGATTTCGGTGCCAAAGCCTACCTGGCTATAGTGGATAAGGTGCCATAGGGATGGCCATTTCCCTACTGGCATGCTGTATCATGTACTCATGTCATTTTATTGTGTTAAAGCAACATTTTAAGGGTTTAAGGGTCTGGGAAAGTAGAGTTGAAAGGTGAGCAGGAAGACCAAACATACTCGATCATTACTACTTGGGGCGATAATGACCTAATTTCCCCACAGGGGTGTCTAATTTAATGTAATCTGCCTTGAATTGAGCAAGACTCTCTACCAACCCCAGCTGGTCTGAAGCTTTATCTCTGGTCTCTGTGTGGAAGGTCAGCAGGACAAAAGTAAAGCAAACTATTTTTTCTTTGAGCTTTTCATCATTTGTATTTTTAAAAATGTTTTTTAAAGATTAGTACTTCTGATGTGCTAATCTGTAAATGTTCTCAAATTTCAGATTAACCAAACTATGAAAATATGTCATGCATTCACACAAATCATCCTTTAGTTTTTGGGATACGCTTTTTCTTGCCAAACAGTTAGCCGAAAGGATTTCATGGCACTCTCAAGTCTGTACTGTAAATATGAAGCTACAGCCAGGAGCTAATTAGCTTAGCTTAGCATAATGACTTAAAACAGGGCAAAACACCTAGCATGACTCTTTACAAAGGTAACAAACATTAATACAAACTCATTAATTAACACTTCATTTTGTGTTTGTTTAAACTGTGCTTTGTGCTGGGGCAAATTGGCAAATGTTATCAGGCTAACGTGCTAAACTAATATGGTAGATGGTTGACTTTAGGTAATTTTATCTCGTAGCTGGTTTACTGAAGCTGATTTTACTGACTTTTGTTGGGCTTTTTTCTGACATTTAAAATGGGCATGTCATTTGTATTTATTTATTTATTCATTGTCAATTTGTCATAATATCAGCGGCCTTTGAAAAATGTAAAGTTCATGAGAAAATGTTACTCATAATTCTGTTGCTTATAATTCTGTAAACAGTCTGTCACTTATATTTAGCCCTCAACTCTTACCTCATTGTCTGTGCCCACATCCAGCATGACAGGCAGGCACTGTTGTGGTGGCACGCCTCCGCAGGCCGTGTAGAGGGCCAGTTTTCCCACTGGGATGCCCATACCATAGCAGCCAAGGTCTCCAAGCCCCAAGATCCTCTCTCCATCCGTCACACAAACAGCCTGTTAATCAACATAATTGTCAGCCGTAAACTTCAGTAGCCACCGCACCGACCACCTCATCAGTTTGAAATCTGTGCATAATGCTGCTACATGTAGGGTATTCTTAAATTAGGTTTTATATCTCATTTATACACAATTTAATGAGAAAATAAACTGAGCAGCAGTTCTGCCTCCATCTCTCATGAGCTCAAACGTTTTTTACCAAAACAAGTCCACCCTGTTACCCAAAAACATGTTTTTTTCCCCCCAGTCTTAGCCAGATCCTCCTACACCCTCCTGGCTTTCCACTCACTAGTCACTTTTCTTATTAAGCCATAAATGCGTTCCTCTGGGCTGATTCCACGCCATGAAACAAATCAATTGTGTAACACTTAATATCAGCAGCAGAAGTGTTTAATTTGAAATATTTGAGTGTTTCTTCTTTTTCCACCATCATTGTGACGCAGTTAACTCTGGCACAGCGCTTTTACAGCCTTGATCCTCCCACAATCTGACAGGTTTAAAGAGTGTCATTAGGTTTCTGTAATGACTGTACTTAATACTATTAACAGCTTTCTTTCCCCCCTAACTCGTCGAGTGATTGTACCCAGAAATCACTTGTTAATAAGTGACTGAAAGAAAGAAAAGCTGCCAGTTCTTATCAGTGGATGGCTAAACTTGGGTCCCTCTTGCCCTGCCTCTATGTAAATGTTAAAAGTAGGCCATATTAGTTGAGTTTATGATAAGACCACCCTTGACAAAGAGGCGGCATGTCAGCGCTGAGGTAAATACCCTGCTGTTGACAGCTGTGAACAGGTGGCTGAGGCTGCAGGTATATTTGACATGCCAGGAATGTCTGCTGGTTTCGTCATTCTAAGTATGACTGGATTATGACTTAGCACATAGTTGCTCATGCAGAGGATTAAAGAAATATTTCAGACTTTTGGGAAATTGGCCAATACAGCAGGTCAAGAGAGCCAATAGAGAACTCGTCTACCTCCCAAATAGATCCCTGGATTTATGCACACTCTATATTTCAGCCTGGTGTTATATGACTGACTTTTTTATTACTAAAAGTATTGATTACTAGTTACTAAAATTTTATTTTTCATCATAATAAAACTTCATCCTAATGTAGGTAACAACTTAATTTCACACTGGAAACCATGTAATCATGCTCAGTGATGTCGACAGTCAGGATTTCAGTCCGTGATCTTCAGTTTAAGAAGGTAAAGTAGACAAACATAACACTTAGAAACACATCTTGAATAACTTTACAGTCATTTCAGTATCTTTGTGCAATAATATTTTATATAAAATGTATCAATTAAGATTCAAAGTTTCTAAATCATTGCATGTCATTAATGTAGCTTCAAGAAACTTTCAGTCTGTGTTGATTCTGACAGCCTGTGTGGACTGTTATGTAGGTCATATAGAAAAACTTGTATTGAACTGAGACTTTCAGAGCCAAAGAAAAGGGCTGTCTGATGGCAAGGAAAAAAACTGCCTGATCCCTGTCTGCTTCTCCAAACTAGTGGTGTGCTGTCCGCTGTCTACTTACTGCCTATCATAAGTACTTCATACAAACCCACTTCATAACACTCTACTTTCATTTTTCATTCTCATGCAAGTATCGCGTAATGCTTTTGCTCAAGATAGTTTATTCTACAGTTGTGAAACTAGATAAGATAAAACCTCCTGGGAGTGTATCTCCACAGAGATAATGTGTGTGTTATGTGTGTTTTCCACATCTTAGCAACTAGTGTTGTTGCTGGATGTGTTATGTACAAACAAGTCCTTTGAGGTTTTTGTACAACTTGTGTTTTGTTGTTTGTCCCTGTTTTACCAGTCCTTGCAATTAAAATATATAGCATGCTAAATGCATGCACGGTAAAAGACAAGCCTGCTCAAATTCTAGATTTCTTTAAGTGCCGGCAAATCCCACAAAAAGACCAAAACCAATGGTCTGTCTCTGCATCCTCAGCGCCAGGCACATTAATTCTTATTACAGACATAAATGGGAGGTAGAGTTTCATTATTAAACAGTGTTCAACTTTTTAGCCAATGGTACTGAAAGTAGACGCAGCAGCATGTATTTACAACTTCTTTTTGGTAATGAAAAATAAAGAGTAAGATATATCAGGCTTTGGATACACACACAACACTCATTAATAAGATCAATAATTCATTGTTGGTGAAAAAGATACAAAAGGATTTTTGCATCACTATCGTCATCTTCATTAGTGTCAACAGGCCAAATTGACCAAAACTTCAGGTATCCTGATACTAAACACAATGGAGGCTCCATTATGTTTAGCTTTACTGGTGCTGGTTTGCGATCAGTGGTAGAACAACGTGTGTACTCATGTGAGAGCTCATGCCACTGTTTGAGTGATTGAATTTACCCTGATGTCCTTTTCAGGCCAGTTCTGGAGCAACGTAGAGATGTGGCCACGGTCATGAATAGTGATGAACAGGCCCCTGGAACATAGAAAAACAAACAGAAGAAGTTAAGTTAGCAGAAGAAAGACAGAAAGAGACCACAATCTTTACATGTCTGAAAGGCACAGCAAGACACTGCGGTCAATTGTCTTCCTCTTTGTATCTCAAGTTTTATGTCAGTGAAGTAAAATTTTCCTGGCAATAACAATGACAACACAAGAACTCCAATAACTCATGAACACTTTATACTGAAAAAATCTTATCTAAGACTTGAAGAAAAAAAAACAGCTTTAAGCTCAAACTCTGAGTCTGTTTGAAGTTGAGCTGCTATTTTTTTTTCTTTCTTCTGACCAAGACTTCATTGAACACTGGCATCCCCCGGGATTTTAATGTTGAGCCCAGAGCCCAGGGCCTCTGTGGGGAGTTTGCTTTGGACCCTTGAGGCTCCCCAAATTGTCATTCATCTTAGTAACACCCCCTCTTAACAACCCTCCCTCTTTCCTTCCCTTGCTCCCTGGTATCAACGTCCTTCCCTCTAGGACAATCCCAGGATAAAGAGATCATCTCTGTGCGTGGGGTCCAGCTGCACTGTTTTTCCTGCCCAACACACCCATCTGGTTCAAGTATGGGGGGGCAACACCTCTTCCATGTGCCAGCGACAGTAAAAACATCATTATTTGTAAGAATCCGCTCATAAAGTTAAAAAACCATCCCAGGTCGATGCTTGTGGAAAAAAAGTGTGGAGAAGAGTCAAATAAAAACAGTATGACACGTTGTTAAGAGGAAGAATAAAATATAGTGAGATGAAGAGAAAGGCATAAAGGTTTCACATAAAAATGCTTTGATAAGACTGTGATATGGAATTTTCAGAGTCAGAATGGGTTTCCACTCTAAAAAAAACGAGTCTACAGAGACAGAGTCACTTGATCCGATGATGAAATAAAACAATATTGATTAGTATTGCAGCTATAATATGTGCGTCATGGGGCTCAATTGGCATCAGGTGAGTTTTTACAGTTTACTTTAAAGTTACATCTGTGAATGAAAAAATGTTCCCATACAGCCGGTGTTGTCATTGTATCCCAACCTTTGTAAAATTATTCACCGTCTATGGAGCAGATGCACGTCTGCATTGACTGGTGTCTGTCATTCCACGTACGTCTGTTTCTGCACTAACTTTGTGCTTCTTGCTGTCAGACAAGTCAGTAATATTAGCTGGTTGCTATGTCTCATGTTGTTGCACACTGTTGATGTTTGGCTGTTAGCAAAGTTGTCGACACAGCAAACATAACTACTGCGATCACAACAAATACATGTGCAACTGCCTCCCTTCAGAGGGTTCCCATAGAAACACAGCGGTTCAACATAGCGGCCTCTGTGAAAAGGACCTGTACAGTAGCATCTGTAGATATTCTAGGGTAATAAAAACATCATGGATCTTATTTTCAGGTGATTATACATTATGTGTTAATCTGTAAATAACGCCTCCCTCAATCTTACAACCTTGATCTTTAACATTGCTTGCTTACATGTTTGATGTGATTCATGTGTTCTGTCTTAACGTTTTCTACAGCCAGAAATTTTCCCACATTAATTTTATGACTTCAAACCACCAAACGTTGTGAAAAAGAAGACTGGGCAAAGGTGGCATGCATTTTCTAAGCAAGTTAAGAATACCAAATGATCATCTGCAAATAATTTAAGTTTATATTGATCTCTGGATCTAATTCTTGCTTCAAGTGGATCTATTGCTGATATAAAATGAGTGGGGGAGAGCACTGTGTTGTGATGCAGGCACACTAGTTTCATTGACAGCTGATCCTGTTCAAAGTAGGCAGAGCTGATCAAAGATGAATTAAGATTCTTTTACTGCATTGCAACTTATTTCTGTGTGTTTGCCATGCTGATGTTGATGTTGGTGGCACCATGTTGAAAACAGATTATTCAAAATCAAGCACTGCCCAAGTCAGAATTATATACATACACATGCATTCTGTCTGCATTGTACATCTTTTGATTTCAGCTCCTTCAATGTCGGGATTTACTGCTTTTCTCTCTTTGGGTTTTTGGACTGTTGCTCCATCAAAACAGGACATCTGAAATCATCACAAACTGTGATGGATACTTTGGTAGAAAATAATTGCTTGTTGCAGCTCTACATTAGATGGATACGAGAGAAGGATAAAGGAGAAGAAGGCTTAGGAGAGACAAAAAGAGAGTTTGAGTGATGAAGAGATCGACTGTTGTGAAGCTTTTAGGAAACGTGTATTTCTTCCTGTGCAAAGAGCTCCACAGGTCACATGAAGGTCACCAGGACGCAGACATCTGGCATCTGTCCTTTAAAACACCTTCCAACTTTTCTGGCAATATAACGACGGACATCTGCATACATCTGCACATTTAAACATCTGTGCATGAAAATCTCTGTAAGTGCTGCTTTAAGTGCACCAAGGGTAGATCATTTTAAAGAATGTCTGCACAGATGTAAGAGACCTGTAGGGAGCTGGACTACTTTTGTCATTATACACTGGATGTGTGTGAGAAACGAGAACACGCAACCTGCTGTGTTTGTTTACCTAAAGCCAGGAGGACATGAGTCACTGCCAGCAGTAGCAGCAACACAGGGGATTTTTTTTGGGTAGGAGCAGCAACAGGGCTGAAAAACTGACCTCACATTATTGGAAAACAACTTTTTGAGATGGATCAAAGCAGACAGGCAGTAACGCCTAACCTCTGTCAACCTCATAGTTACTGAAAACTTCAGGTTCCACTTGCCATTATTCCTCTGCCACTCACTTTCGGAGGAGCTGTCGACCTCATGACCTCTGACCTTGACAAGTACAATGAAGTAGAACTGCAGGAGCGCCTGTGACATACTTTATTAGTCAAAGAGAGAGACACACACACAACAATACTCCTGGACTCCTTGAAGGAATCATATCATCTACAGCACGCAGAGCTGCAAAGAGATATTCTACAGTATCTCAGGATGTCAGGGGTCGTGCTGTTTTAAATCTATCATCACTGTCCATGAAGATCATTTTATACACAAGATGAACAAAAACAGCTTAATGGATCGTTGACAGTGTACAGCAGCTGTCATGACAGATCACCAAGAGTGTGTGTTACACAAAGAGACAAATAAGAAAGAAAACAGAGAGAAAGATGTGTTTTACATATTTGGTGTGAGAACATTATTGGGAAATGAAGTCATTTTGGACTGTTTAAATATTTTCAAGGGTTTACTGATAGTTCAGGGTTGTGTTTATATTGAAGGTGAAAGGAAAAAAACTCATCTTGTTATAGTTTTAGATGTTATCATTTGCCATGTATCCATTTACTTTTAGCTAACAAAGTGAGTTGTTTATGCATATTTTTTAACCTTTTATAAACTGTTATCAAAGTATTTCAAGAATTTATTTATTTATTTTTTTAGCTATTTCACTATTTTTCCATTAATTTGATTCTTTTCTTTTTTGCCATTACTTTTAGCTATTTGAATTTAATATGTAGTCATTCTGTTCAGGTATTGCAGATAGCTCAATATGACTGCGTGTGTGTTGTTGAAATAACCACAATGAATTGCAGTCTCCTCATTTTCTAGCTCAGAGAAGGGCCACAAAACATCGAGCTGCCCTGCCTGACTCCTCCTGTAAGAGTGTGTGGTGAGGACAGAGAGGGTAAAGAAAACAACCTGATGGCCTGACATGGCACCGCTGCTGACCTTCAGCCTGACACAAAACACACCCAGGGGACTGTGGAAGGCTGCGGGGACTGGCAAGAGGAAAAGCTGCTTTCCACACCATGACCCCAAAACACTCCGAGTCCCATGTGGAAGCCGGCCACGGGTCGTTGACCCGTGTCCACACAAAACACCATTCTTCACCCCCACTGCATAACCTTAATCTTCACTGTGGTGGACGCCCTCAGTTAGCGAGCCACATAAGGTTCAACTGACACAGCGGACACAAATCAACGAGAAAAGACTGTGAAAATAGTGTTAAAGGTGACAGTCACGCACTATGAGATTTCTCCAACTAATTAAGCTTCAAATCTGCCACAACAGGTTTTTATGGTCGGTCTGTGTCACCTAAGAAAAAGTATGACAGAAGATTTTCCACTTGTTTGAAGGCCTAATTGGAGCCAACATCTTGAGATGTGACTCTTCCCCAGAGGGAAGACTCACACCTCAAGATGTCAGCTAAGTGAAGAAGGCAATTCTGTTTTTGTTACAGTGTGTAACTTGAACTTTTCCACTTGTGAAAACAACTCCAACAAGCTTCTGAGAAACAAACGTACCTCTGATATGGCTCAATCACATTTGATATATTTGTTGAGTGTTTGTGGAGCAGTGTATTTCACAAGCAGCAAAAAAAGAAACCTTTTAAGATTTATCATAAGGCCCCTTGTGAGGTCCTGACCCCCAGATTGGCAACCACTATTGGCAACAGTCTAAGGTAAACACAGATAACAAGCGTTGTTATAAGATTAAGAGTACTATAACTTGCAGGTCTGGTAATATTCAAGAGTGGGAGTGCAAAACACGCAGTGTTTGTCAGACTACATGGAATTATTACACTAACAGAGTAAAAACCACTTCAACCCCTTGGACAGTTTGGACAAAAAACGTGGAAGTCAAATTACTTAAAGTTTCACTTGTATTTAGTTCACAATGAACGCAGAACAATGTGACTGTTTGCAATCTTAAAGAATTGACATTAAAATGAACTGTTCGGTGCTGTTATCCGTACTGAACGCAGAGTACTGAAACATATAGTTTATCCATCTCTGTACCTCTTCCAGCCATCAGCCAGCTGGCGATGTCATTGGCCTCAGAAAACTGTTACTGTTAGACTAATTACTTTCTCATTTAGCCAGAGCTGTTTGACACACCATATCTCATCGTTATGCAACAAGAAAGGTCACGCAAGCCATGTGTGAAGCAGCATGCCTCTCAGATGGAGGTATGACAGTAACTGTACACCAGCCATCACGCGAAGACAGAGAGATGGTGAGATAGGGCGATCTAAGTAATGTAATCCCATGTCTCTCTTGCTCTCACACCCACACGCACCCCATTAGCAATGACATGTAGTACACTGAACTGCTACGTGTGTGTCTGTCTGTACATAAACTGAAGCAATCAATAAAGTGTAAACTGTATAAGACGTATGGATGTCTCCAAAGCTACAGTCAGCCTTTCGCAGAAAAAGAAAGACATGCATTAGGTGGGAGAAGTCCCTCGTAGAGATCCATGGCTTTTCAAAACAGGTTCAAACAGGAGCATCACTCCAAAATTAACACACTGGATCCTCCTGTCAGACCAGCTGCTGGGATATTTGAGATATGGTTTTTATTAAAGCTGGGAAGTTCAACAGACCTTCACAGAAACAAAAACATCAAGTTGCCAATAACAAGACATTAATATTTAGAATTTTATTAGAATATATCAATCTTCTCGCCACTTGTTCAGGGTTCAAACAGTCACAAACAAGACAGGGAGGTAAAATCACTCAAATAAACCAGATTTTAATGCACTGCAATTTATTTATTTATTTTACCAGAAATGTGAAATGTGTCTCAGTCTGGATAAAGCATAGTCTTGTTTCAATCAAAATCAGTTGAAGGCGACAAGTTGAACAAGCAACATCTGCTGTTAGTAAAAAAAACTGTAAGGATTTAATTATTGTCATCACTCCTCACTCCCTACTGTGCTGTCTTTGGTGTTTCCTTGTGGCTAGTGTGATCCATATTATTCTGCATATTTCTGTTTGAATAATGTGAGTTGGCTGACTAAACTATGTTAGCAGAAACCCAGAACATTTAGAAAATAACAAAACACCAGCACTGTTAGCTGTGTCTCTCACTCTTCTTCACTTTGAGTTAACTCTTGTGTTCAACTTTATTCACACAGGACAGGTTACGCCCCATACAGCAGTTATATGCTCCATCCAAACAAGAAACCATACGTTGAAGCTGCGGCAGCTACAAAGACACCATGGTGAGACCACAAGAACTCGGCTCGGCTGCTTGTGTTTTGTCCTTCAGGTTTCTGATGCCGATGCAACAACACTATGTTTTCAACTTAAACTTAACTTTATTTGGTAATTGTGTACATGTATTGTGTTCATTTGTGAAGCGCATCAAATTGCTTTGCAGACGAGAGCCTCTGGTTTGAAAGGTAATAAATTATACCGCAAGCATCGTAATGCAGCTTGTTACTTTCTACAAAACTGTAATGTTGCTAACTGCTTCCAATGAGGGGTCATTTGTAGCCACCAACAGTTTCAAAGTACTTCAGCTTCCCCAACACTGAGCACACATACTTAATACCATTTAGAACAATCGTCAACGCTTTCATTACACCTCGGTTTCCCAGCAGCCAAGGCAGCGACAAACAGAAACATCACGGGAACTACGACGTGGGCTTGTTACTAGCAACAGTGCAGTCTAAAACAAACATTTCATCTTAAACCACATGTGAGGATAACCAGTATTTTTCATTTGTATTGAATGCTAATAGCACTGGAAAGGTCTGGGTCACACACATCTGTGTGCCATGAAATCAGGTGAATAGCGTGTCCTCGCGGCACCAGTGCTGCATCAAGTGAGACACCACAGCACACCAACACTAACATACAGTGCACTCATAAGAAGACAGAGTCATTTCTATGACTGGATGTGGTATCTGACCACAAGCTGTAGGAAAGGACTGACAGCACAATATTTAAGCAATGAGACTGCTGGTTTCAGCTTTCTTGCTTCCTACCCTGAGTGGTATTTAATATGTTAATGGCTTTCCATGGAAAGAGAAGAATATCCTTACAGTTTATGCATAAACTGTGTATTACCTATAAGTATCCACATTATGGGACAGCAAGTCAGTTTTATTACTTAGGTTGTAGCCTTGGTTTTGTTCATACTGATCATTTCCAAGGCAATTAAGTAAGCCAAAGCCAAAGGAGCGAGGCTGTTGGCATTCCAAATAACACACACATGCTGCAACACAAGAAGCAGCCAAGCAAATGACTAAACCAATAGAGGAGAAGAAGAAAACATTGTGAGAACGGGGGGTCTGGCAGTGCCAATCAATAGCCATGTTCATGCTGCAGCCTGAGCTGTCGCAAACTCTGCCCATTTTAAAAATAACTAATTGCAATGGAAAAGATGATCGTCGAAGAAACTAAATATGCAACAGACCTCTGGGAAAAGGAAAAAAGTGCTCTGTAAACACTAAAAGAAAAAAAATAGAAATGACAAAGGGATCCGGAAAGTGGGAGAATAATTTAGCATCAGTTCAACAAACACAATCATCCAAGCCATAATCCACCTCTCCGTCTTTGCTTAAACACATGTAAGCCTTCACTTCCCTGTGTTTGTTCCATAAGAAAAAGACATTATTGTAGGATGTCTGTGCTGTGTATTTTTTGTGTATTTCTTCTAGGAATTTATCTTAGCAGCAAGAAGCACCCATACCCAGTAATTTTTGTTCAACACACAGCTCTCATCACTTGGAAATGAAACGTGACGGGCAGGAATTCTCTTTCCAGTCCCTTCTCTTTCCTTTCCCTTTACACCCTCCTTTCTTTATACAGTATGACTCTCTGAAGACAATGTACTCTTCTTCTTCTCCAGCCTCCCACCCTCCATGGCACGCTCAGACTTTGACAGAATTCCATCACATTACAAGTATTCTGCACGTTGCCTGAATCACCCTCTCTTTTTACACAAGCACGAACCAGTTCCAGTCCTTGGCCTCGGAAAACCATAACCCACCCCCATCTCATTCCACTGCAGCCCACTGAAATCAGCCCGGGCCTCCACACAACAACTAATCTTCCTTCGAGAAGCTTTTCCAGACTTGGACAAGAAGGGAAACTCTTGAGAATTTGAGGCCAAAATGAACACACTTTAGCCAATCTGATCAGCCTTTCATCGCTTAGAGTAACACGCTGAGGCAAAACATAAGAAGGCACGGAATCTTTCACACAGGCCAACCTGCAGGTGATGAAAATAGCAACCAGACAGTGTGAGTTCCTGGAGTTTCAAAGCCTGCCTTCTACTGTAGCTGTCTGACTGAATGAGAGGCAGTTGAGTGTCCAGACGAATGGATGTCCAGTTTCTCTCTCAGCCAGCCTTACATAACTCATAGTGCACGAAACAGCAGGAAAAGGCCAGTTCCTGAAGGCCCTGCTAAAGGAATCAGAGGCACAGACCTGATGAACCCAACTGGCTATTAGTTTCAGCCCTCTGCAACCAGGTTTTCCATTCATTCGCCTTTTCAAACACGTCCTGACATTTGGGACATGCCAATGACGTTTCGCGTGGGCTGTAAAGTCACATCCAAAAGCAACTGGTTTTGCCTCGGCCATCAACTGCGCGAGAAGAAGTTTTAACGTGTTTATTGGCAGATGCTGCTTTGTGTTAGCAACAGTGGTCAGGACCGGAACACATAATACATACAAGAAAACTTTATATCCCCTGAAATTCAAATAGGTCATCCTTTCATGAAAACCAGACACAGAGATCATCATCGGAGACAGGTTAAGGGAAGGGAGCACTGTATGGGCGACAATGATTTATGGCCTATTGTATTCTCTTTGACATTCACAGAAAAATGTGTATTCAATTTTAGGCATGGTGTGGTGGCAGGCAGTTGTTAGTGTCCACTATGAAACAGATGGGGAAAGGCTTTAAGAGTTTCCAGTTCTTCATGGCTTATAGCGGAGGAGCTAATTCACAAAATATATGACAATAAGTGGGAGCTAAGACCATCGTATTTTACAGTACAGACAGTCTGTGAAAATAGAGTGTAATCTATGGTCCATTATATGCTCTAAAGACCATTTAGGGAGGTTTCAAGATGATCCAACAAGCCTTCACATTTGTACTGATATTTTGTAGTTATCTGGAATACTCAGGTATTATATTACCTGGATAAAGGTCTTGTTTTGGAGAGCATGAAGAAGATATTCTGTAGCAGCTCACCCATGAAGAATGAGGTTTATTCAGTTAGCTATGGTCAAGGCTTGGTTAGATTTAGGAAAAGAGCAGATTTTAGGTTACAATGAGAACTTTGTTAAGGCTAGGAACATCGGAAACATTGTGGCTTGGGTGAAAATGACTACTACTTTAGGATACTTTGGCGGCTATGGAATGGATGATCATGGTCATGGGTTAAAAAAATGTTGCCTAACATCACCTAATTTAATCCCTTGCTTCTGACATAATTCTTACAGCCACTAGAGGGCTTTGTCACTTCAACATAAACATATGTCACTTCAAGGCTATAACAACTGATCTACTTACTGTAGGAGGACAGTCTCATTCAGATACATGGAACAAATGGCTTGTTAGTGCCTTGTTAACATGTTAGTGCCCCGTAGGTGACATTTCTCAGCTCTCTCTAACAAGGAAACTCGATCTGGAGCTTTTCATGATGTAATGCTGAAACTTGAATCAAAGTGGATGTTCAGGGTGCCAGGGGAGAGGTCAAGTCTCGTGTAATGAAAACACATCAAAAAGACTCAAAATAATGGAAAGCCAACTGGGGTCAAATCTCATTCCTGTAGAGTCGTCAGAGGTCAGAGAGAGCGCTGGAGACTTGGTCTACATCACCACCAAAACCACTCAAATCGTAGTGACATCATAATAACCAGAAGGTCAATTTACCCAAAGAACTATTGTGTTTATTAATAGTCATTTCTCCTGGAAAGTGACACTGAAGTCCTAAATACTCTCTGTGGAATTGAGAGCTAAATCCAGAATCATCAGTCCCACCTTACATAATATAAACATTTTATATAACAGTATTGTGAGTGCAACACCTGACCTCGCACAAGGAGAAAAATGACTCTTGGAAACAGCAGCAGTTTCAGAGATCTCCTCTAAAAAAACAGGGTGCTCTGCCAAAATACACTCTACATAAAACAGATTTGTCATGTATATTTATAAAATATATATGCTGGGATCAAATTGTTTTGTTTTTTCTTGCAAGACCACTGATGTTATTATTTCATTGTTAAAATATGCACAATTTAAATAATATGTCAGAAATATAATGATCATTAATATGTGTATAATCACCTGAAAATAATAATTAAAAAATACCTTAAAATGATGAACTAGAAAGAAAAAAGTGAGACAAGGAGGTTGAAATCAACAACTGCACTGCTAGATGGTACACACTAGTCCTTTAACGTGACATTATGTAAGAATTTGTACTTTTGAGCCTATTATGTCTTTAACTATCATTGAATGGAGAATTTGATTACTCACTATTTTTAATCATTTTCATAATTACAAAGGCTATACTTATACCTATACCTTCTATACTTTCTTCTTTCTTTACTTATTATATAATTAACATCTCATATGAACGATGCATATTATCATTGATATACTGTGCATAGTAATGGTTTGTAACCATACATTAGATCCATCCATGTTGTTACCATACTGCAGTTTAACTACAACTATGACAAAAGGAAAACGGAAAGGACCCCCTGCACATGCAAACTAAAATGACCCTTAACTGATTTACCACCAGTAACATTTAATACTGTGTTTAAACTGAATGAGATGATATTTGGGAAATGTTTACAGTTTAGAAGCTTTTTGAGTGACTCCACAACTCACATCTGGCTGTGAGTGCAGATGGATATCTTCAAGTTTTCAGTTTCAAACCCCTGGGCCAAATGCATGACAGAACTTCAAGTGTTCACAGCCAAAGCTAAAAAGAAAGCTAATGGGGCCGTCAAAACAAAAAGAAATTAGCTTTTAGTGCTTTCTTACTACATCCATTAACTAAACAGAGGGAAATTTTGAACCGACAAATAAGAAACAGTAAGGCATAGTAGGGTCTTATCTAAGTGCAGATGAAAATGTTGCAGTTGGATGGTGATTGATATGATGTGCTGACTGATTCTGATCCAGTTTCAGTTGTGTTTTTTCTAATCTGCTAGCTAAGATTTTAATTATTAATTATTCATTATTTTGCATCTGTAAAAGATATGTTCAGAACTAATGAATTTCTAATCTCACCCAAAGATGAGTCCTCTAAACAAAATAACAAAATACATTTATTGCATTTGAGAATTCCCTTTCAAAACACAATTTTCAACAGCCATGTTGATTGTGAAGAAGGTTGGATCAGATTTAGTGAAAAAACAACAAAAACTGCTTGGTTATCAAAATATTATTTGTGAAAAGTTAGGTAAGATTTGCTGTTTGGTTAAAAGACAATCTACTAGAGACCCTTGCTCATTTTCTTGCCAGGATATAAAGTAGATTAGAAGATTGATAGTATTCTCTTAGAAGGTCAACCATATTTCAATGAACCACTGCATTAGAAGACATGATATACTCCTTAAGTTGATGTAATGTGTGAAGTTTCCCTGTACCGCCCATTCACTCCCATAGTAATTTTTGGTTACAGAGAAAAAAATAACAAAATTGCATCTGGAAGTGAAGCATGAAGTGTTGCACCTGGAAAAACAAGTGCTACAGTAAATCAGATGATCACTTGGGCTCAGTGACCACAAACGGTCAAGCTCCATCATCTTGACTAATCCACACAGTCAAAATATCTTCAAGGAGGCCATTACAGAGCTGCATCAGAGTACCAAGTAGTGGAGGCAGCTGTTTGGATCTGATTGGGTTTGGGTTTTTTGTCATTTTTGCATCATTCCATTAGACCGTAATGTGAGTTTTACACTACACTGCAATGAAAGCGAAAGAAAATGCCAGGGTTTGTAGATTTCAGTGTGCCAAAAAGGTTGGACTATGATTTGGGAAAATTCTGGTGTGGAGTTTCCATTCAATCCGGGGAAAACAAAGCCAGATTTGACAAATTACTGAGGCATTTTTCCATGCATGATGGTAGTGGTTTTATGTGTACAATTCATCTGATGTAGCTCTGATATTTCCACATTTGTCACTTGGAAGTAGATTCTATATCCTTCAACTCAGTCTTAATCTGTATCTTTAATAGAGTGAATCGCTTGATTTTTTTCACATGCGGAAAGCTAGAGATTTTTGTTGTTAGTCTAAAACAGTTCATTCGCTTACGGTTGCAACACAGCTTTCTTCACTTTGTACTGTGTCTTACATACATACTTACACAGTACATGCACTACATACATACACTGTATCACATCGCACATACCCATCTGGCTGCTACAAGTCACACAGGAATGAAGCCAGCAGCATGAAATGACTCCGCTGAGGTGCTGGAAACACTAGCTATTGAAAAGCCTCCAAGATGTGCTTTGGCACCCAAGCATTCAGCACACATTTCAACTTTGATAGGTGTAATAAAGAAATCATATGGTTTTATTTCAATTTGTAGTTTCCTTGTCGATTTATAGAGCCCCTGCAGCAATATTTGTGCAGAAAAGATAACATTGTTAAAACATACAGAGCACATAAGTACAAAGTAGTGGAAGTGGCCAACATATGCAAACAGGTTTATTCCATAAGGCATCGTGTAACTCACCAGCCTTGCCCACTTCTGGGTTTTATACTGTAGTTCTACTTCAGTTTCTCGGTGCTATATTTAAACCAGTTCATGTTCTTACTGTAGAGGAAGCTTTAGACTGAATATCCAACTCTTTTGTCTGTCTATATTTTTTCTTCATATTTGCAATGCACTGTGAAACTGACATTAAAGCCACTCCAGAGGATGTTGCCTCTTGTGTGACACATGCTAAATGAATTTTCTGCTACGTGCTGCTGGGACACCTTTGGGCTTACTTTAAAACTACAAACCAGGCTGAGTGTGAGTCACACAGAGTATCAGATAAGCTTCATGGGATGATCAGCAGTCGTATTTTCCACTGTGGGCTGGTGAAATATTACTACTGCACACCAAAATTTGACCAGTGGAGATGGTGTGGGGATAGCTGCCAAACAGAACTGTGCTCTATAATTTAGTTCTTTGTGGGGACGGAGAGTCTTGTATTAATGCTTCATTCCGCAACTCAGTAGAGTGAAACTGAAAATGACACTATTAAAAAAAGGTAGAAAAAAATGTCTCTTGGGGAAACATTAGCAATGTTCCTTTCATCTCAACATTTGGAGGGGTGTGTCAGTGTGCTTAATTGGTGTGGGCTGGCAGACTGAGTCCTGGCAAAAGACTCTTGACAGACCGCTATGACTTGCAAGGCATGGGTAGCATAGCTGACATAAACACTCAAAGGCACCAGTAGCCTCGCTAGCTTTTTAACTAGCGAGACTACTGGTGTAGAAGATGATAAACAGCAGAGAAGCACCTTCAAAATTGTTTTTCTCATCTCTCTTTAGTTTAAAAACTATGATTGGAGCAATGCAAACATTTCCACATGTTAAAACAATGACAACATAAGAATTGAACTAAAGACTTGAAGCTAACCTCTGTATAAGTTACTTTCTAATTTCTGTGTGCCCATCATGCTATGTCTGGCAGAAGAAAATTCATATAGTCAATGATAATGATAAATGAAACTGCACTTGCTAAGGTGGTAAACAAGATTTTTCTTACTTTGGATTCAAATTCCAAGCCTGTGCTTATACTACTGGATCTCAGCGTTTGATACCACTGATCACATCATACTCCTCACATTGTACTTGCACTGGTTAAATTACCCTTCTGAAAGAAGACATTGTGTTTGCCATAATTATATTACTTCAGTATTTTATGACATGAAATGTGGAGTACCTCAGGGCTCTGTTCTCGGTCCTCTCCTATTCCCTTGGCCAAGTTATATGCAGTTCAAGAATACACTTCCACTGATACTCTGCTGCCTGTGAAGGCTTAAGCCCAACACTCAAAGAATCAGAAGCACATTTCTCCGCTGTGAAATCTCTGTCTGTGATAGAACAATTACTGTATATTATTGATTTAGGCAAATATGATTTAAAATGGAAAATGCTAAAGCATACAGTTTAATTTAAGTAGGACTTTAAAACTACCCCACAATGCATATAAAGGGAAACAGGGACATAAAAATTATCATGATGACCAATGCCAATTTGCTTTATGCTGCTCCTCATTCATACACAGGCATGTGCCATGTTTGACATTCTCAGGTTTTGTGTAAGGTTGTTTATAGCAGTTGCCCAAATTTGAACTTCATTTACTTTCTGATGAGCAGCTGGCACCTTGCATGGCAGCCTCTACCATCAGCATATGAACGTGCGTGTGAATGCCTGAGTGTAACATATGGTCAGAAGACAAGAAAAGCACTATATAACAGTCCATTTTACTGTTTAGAGCAGGCCATTTGATGAAGTCTGATCCAGGCAACTAGAGTGCTCAAGGACCCTAATTGGATCGTGACCAACAAGTGTCTGACTGAAGCCAAACATCTCCAACATGAGGTGAAATAGTGATAGAGGCTGCCAAGCAGGCTTTTAGGCTGACAGCCATTAGCTCAACCAAAAGCCTAATTGAATATGTTTGCAATTATTTCATGGTTGTTTCTTAGAGACACAATGGAACAAACTAGATTTTGTCCTAAAGAGCCAAATCCAACCACCTTGCTCTCCTGCCATGCTACACCACTAAGTCATGGAAAGTTGCAGTTTGAATTAGCAATGGTCCCTGGTACTATGGGTCACAGGCAATTCAGCCAGGTAGTCTTAGGTAAGTAGACAGTTATTCAAAACATATATTTAGTTTGATTATTGTTCATGTTTACACAGTAAACTGCTGTGGATTTATATTGGGTATTTGCTGATACATTAGTTTATTATGTTAAGGGATACTGCAGGAGTTACAGTCTATTGTGCCCTAAAGTTTCTTTGCTTATACTGGCTCTAAAATGTCCTCGGACATGGGCTCTACATTGTAATACAAGGTCCTCAAAGTCCATGGTGGAATTGATCCCAAATGTTTGCCACGTTTCTCATGAGGTCAGTGTAATTCCAAACCATTGCTCTCCTCCCTACTTCTCCAAAGCTTCTCCCCTTCAACACAGGCATATTCTGGGCTTCTCTCATGGTCTACCAAAGAGTAAAAATGTGGTAAACAAATCAGCAAAGTCATGCAATCAGTCAGGATCAGGAAACACAATCTCTCTGGACTCAAGTTATGTGGGATAAACTGCTTTTTCTTACTCATGGTTTTAAGGTCATCATGGTTCAATAATCACGTGTGGATTAATGATCCAAAAAACAAGGCAATTTTTTATTTACCCTGGATGCCCATCAATGAATGAACAAAATAGCTGCAGTGTAACACTGTGTGTGGGCCTGAATGCGGGTGAGATCACAGCTCAGAAGCCACTAATCTGCAAGACTGGAACACTTCATCATCCAGCATGTGCCACTCCAGAGGTGGCTGAGGCAGCTTCAGATGATGCCTTTCATTAGGCCTTTATAACCTCCTACAGCACACCCTCTAGTCTAGTCAAAGACCAGACTTACAAGACCTAATCATGGCAGTATTCTGATTATACTACAGTACATCTTGTATGTAGTTGGTAATGACAAATAACATATTACCTTTGTATGATTTCATACTCTATTACTCTCATCTACATACAGGGTTCATTTTTTGGGGAATATGACCCTTTGATGAACATCTCAAAGCCTTATGACATCTGACCAGACAAACCAGGTATCTTCAGACGGAAAACAACTATTCTGAAAAGATAGTTGGATTCTGACCTTGAATAGACCCTACCTGTGTATCCAAAGCCAGATGTTTTTGTATTCCTTTATAGCATACAGCTCCATTAGTGTCTGTGGGAAAGGCCAAAGAGTGACGGTTGCCGCTATGCCATTCCCACCACCGAGATGCTCTTGAGCAAGGCACTTAACCCCAAACTGTGTGAGTATAAACAAGATGTACAAACAGACAGGCAGAAAGTTGGAGAGTACTGAGAAACAAACTGATACATTGTTGATTTTAGGCTTTCATGGTATTTGTTGACAGCAACCAAAATACAAAATATCACCAACCTTATCCTTTAAGTATGTTTATGGTGTTGAGGATTTCGGAAAAAGTAAGATAGTAGTTCAAACTTAAAATGGAAGTCTTCCTCTTATTATGCTCATCTGAACTATTCGGTTGACGCCTTCTAAACCAATCGCTGAAAACTGAGCTTTTGAAATTCTGATTGGCTGTAAAGTGTGTAAATTTCAGTTACATACACTTAACAACATCAAATAAGCAGTCTCTATCAAACTGACACTTATACAGTATTTTATCTTCAGTTACATAAGCAATAAGATCCATAGGTTATATACTATACAGTAGAAATTGCAGAAGAAAAAGAGAGCATCTGGTCTTTACCCTGCCCAGCCTCTGGGGAGATTCAGAATGCACATATCTTACTTTCCAGCTCCTGACAGACATCTATAGTAGTCAGGTCTGACCCTTGACCAGTAACCAGGAATCCAGTAATAGGCTACCAATGATCATCTATCTCCATCAGCAAGATGGATTGGTTCATGTCACTTACCTCGAGAGCCCTTTGAAGAGTCAGACTCTGACTTAAAAAGGGCCTATTACAAGTTTATTTAGACACTCCATAGCAGTGCACCACAGAGGGCATGGTGACATTAGCAGTGATTGAAGTAAATCTAATTACTTGCATGCAATACTTGGGATCATTTTTCTGATACAAAACATTATCATTTATCAGAACTGAATACTTTCAGCTGTCAAACAAAGTACACAACCCACATTTATGGTGAAAACAGAAATAAACCTTGTGTAATGAAAGCAGACTAGCTTTCTCTGCGAAAACACTGTGTCCGCTCATGAGCTTACAAACCAATAAAAGTAAGCATGTCCACTAATCTTCTGATGATGTGAATGTGTTCCTTTTTCCAGCTCTCCTTCCTGCCTCTGCCCCATCTAAAGATCAGTGAATCAGCCATGTTTTGGCGCTTAATGGCGCTTGACCTTTGGCCTCTGGTGCAGAGGCTGGTGTCGGAGTGTTTAGTCTCCCTGAGGCAGATTAGTGGGTAGAGTCAGGCAAGACAAGGAAAGGCTGCTGCTTCCACACAGAAAGTCTTTATACCTGAGAGCCAGTGATTAGAGACCTAATCTGCTGCTATGGTGGCCCGACTAGATGACGCGCATGCACACACACACATGCACAGTGGCATCAGTAATACATTACAGGCATTTCTAGAGGTGAGTAAAATGCCGTTTCTAGATAGAAACAGGGCAATACTTTACACTTCAGACACACCCAGCAGAGATTAGAGACACAAGCTGATCCCCCAAGATAATATACATCAAGACAAGACAAGTCTACAGCCATGCTACTGTCCCACATAATTAAGCACACTAGTTAGCTAAATGTATATTGCTTATTGTGTTAAGCATTTTAGTTAGATGTGTTAGCATGCTGATTAGTATTTCACAAAAAGTACAGGTGTAGATGAGCTGTTTTTCAAGTTAGCTTTATGTAAATTTCTAGACAAAAAGTTAAGGGATTAGCAGAGTTAATACAAATCATCCTGACTGTAAATGTCATGGCAATCTATCCAGTTTGTTGAGATATCTCACTCAAACACACAAAATAGCAACCCAAATTTGGGAACAGTCTGTTTTAAATTTGATAAAAATAAAGAAACAAAAATTTCAACCACATCATAGCACTAGAGGAAAGGTTAGGAGGTCCCCAGAGTTCATCCTCTGGGGACCATAAATATCTGTGAATTTTCCTTCCACTAGTTGTTGAGAAATTTCAGTCTGAATCAAAGATGTGGTGCCACCAACTGACACTGCTGTCCACAGAACCACTCCATTAGCGTGCCTAAAACCATGGAGGCAATATACAGATACAATAAATACAGACTCTAGTGTATGTATATGATATATATCCGTATATGTATGGTCTTAGCCGACTCCCTTTTCTCACGCAGAGTGATACAGCCTGGCTTAAAATCTAAATCTGTCAGAGACAGTGGGCTTTATCCCTGATGTATTCTGTTAACTGATCCCCCTGATGCACATATCCTAGCCCAACTCCCAACCCCAAGGCCTCTGGCAGCAGGTCCTGTCCCGCTGCGCTGTGAGATTGAGAGAGTGTATAAAATGACTCCTCCAGCCAGCTCAGTGTGAGAGGAAGGGAAGCATGCTAGGAATATTTTCCACATAGTTCTGCAGGGACGGGGAAACAGGGAGCTGTTGAGTAACAAAGTTATGTGCATGGGAGAACTTGGGTTTCCAACCATTTTAAATGTACCCAAGGTGAGTGTTTATAGTAAAACTGCTCGGACAAAATTAGGAAGACTCGGGTTTAGCAGCTAATCAAAAACATTTGTGGTAGTTATTGATGCCATCACTGAACAACGTGTAAGATTTGGGCTTTGCTGATGAGTAGATGCACGATGATACTGTTCCAATGTAATTATTGGTACTTTTTTTTTTATTATGTTCACATTTTACCATGCTAATTGTCCAAATATAGCTTGTTTGTTGAAGTGTCAGCAAATTCCTGCTAGCTACAAACAATAGCTAACCACTGTAGGCTGCTGTGTGGATTATTGGCTAATATGTATCAGTCATTATAGCTCACAGCAGTAAGTGAGCTTAAGAACCAGTGAAGGACAGTTGACTAGGGTGGTCCTTCTCCACTAAGTCTCATTAGAGTAAAAGCAAACTCAGGACTTGTAACTACCTGAGTCAGGCTCAATGCAGAGAAACTGAGCCAAGTAAAACAGGCTGAATGGCCCTGAATGAAGCACTGAGAACAAAACATTATCAACTCAATATCAATATTGCATCTATCTAACTGTTTAGGGAGTGTTGCTCTGTCAGATAATAAGAGACTTGGACCTGATGAACCTACTTGAGGGAATACAGAAACTAGCGTTTTGTGTGTGTGTGAAAGTGTGTTTATAGTAGATGAAAAGAGGAAACCAATGGATGTCTTTCGTCTCCGAGCAGAGCCAGATCCACTCAAGGTGAACCCTGAACTGATTTCAACAGCTTACAGCGGTTTGCCTCGAGCTGAGCTGTCTGACCAAACCCCAGCTGAAAGAGTTACCGCAACCTCCAAATGAGGTTCAGATTTTATAGCATCAAAGACCGGTTCCAACATAACATACACATACACATGCTATAAGCATCCTTGAGCTTTCGGTTTCATTGCAACATATCAAATCATTTGACAATTTGCTGCAGCTTTAGAAGAGGGGCTTGAACACAATTTCAAGGAGCATGGAGTCAAACTGAACACTACAGTCAAGTACAAGTCCAACCAAAAACATTATTTTCTAATGAAGAACCTTGCACTCCATGACTTGCATGTAATCACAGTGTAACGCTTGCATTGTCGTCACATGAAATATACATTTTAATGTGAATCTGAAACACATGAAATTGTAAGAGTGGAATTTCAGACAGGAAACAAACAGTGTACACAGCCCGGCTAGAAGAAATCAGTGGCACACCACAAGCTAACAATGGCCTTTTCATGTAACAGCAAAGCCCAGTAAATGGGCAATGGTGATATGGTGATTTTCTGGTAAAAAGACATTAAAACTGGATTAAAGTTTGTTCAGAGATCAGTGTGTACAAGTTGGTTATATTTCTGGGGTGGCTGTGGTCGACCACTAATCAGAAGATTGGTGGTTTGATACCCGGCTCCTCCACTGCATTTTGAAGTATCCTTGGGCAAGACGCTGAACCCCAAATTGCTCCTATAGGCTGCACCATTGGTGTGTGATAAATCAGCTTCTTGCATGGTAGCCAATGCTAGCGTATGAATGGGTGAACGAGATATGTCACAAAATCACTTTGCGGTTGGAAGGTGCTATATAAGTACAGTATAATTTTAAAAAACCTTTCAAGGTTTGATCCAAATGTATAAATTCTCAAAAAAGTAACTTACCCACTAATATAGTATATAATTAAACAAATATTAGCAGTTGGTTCATTGAGATAAACAAAGTTGGAGGCAGTCATTATCCAGTCAGGTGCCATCAACCTCAAATGGTGAAAAACAATATAGAAAATATAGAATATAGAAAAATGATGGCATTTCTGTTGGTTTCATGTGTTCACTTGAAGAAGGTCACAGTCTACTCATTGCTCCACACATATGTGATGGGTTCATCTGCTGCTATGTTTTTATGTCATGTGCCTCATGAGAAATTTGCAAAGTTCCCACTGCACTTTGTTGCATTTTGTTTTTAATTGAACACTAAATTTCCCTCTTGAGCAGAGCATAAAAACATTTTTGAAATACTCGATAGCCACGTTTCGCCTGTCTTAGTGTTATGTCATAGCACTACAGTAATGGCAGCTTGTTTACTTCCACCCTCTCACATTTGTCTATATTTATTCAGCTGATAAATATTTATATCCGAGCTCTCCACGTCTATGTGAGAAAAGGCAGCTTTCAGCTGTGGAATATTGGTACCACACAGCCAGCAGTAGAAGAAAAGGTTGGCTGATACCAAGTGTCGCATAAAAGCAATAAAACTGCCAAAACAATAAAACATTTAATAACTTGAATGCTGGAAGATTGACTTGGTGGAAATGGTGAGAGAAAACAGCATCACCCGATTCCTTTTGGATTACTGCCTGTTCACAGCAAATAAGCTGAACAATAATTGGGTTGATTTCTTAAAGCGCAACTTGGAAACGCTGAAGTTTGTGTCTCACCTCGGTCGTCTAAATATCAGCCCATACTGCTGGCAGGCCAGGCCCACAGTTGGGGTGTAAATGATGGGCATAAACCTCTCGATGTCTGATGTTAGCACCCGATAGAACAGCTTCTCGTTGTGGTCCTGGAGCCCCATTAGAAACACATATCTGAGAGTGACAGGGAGGAACAGGGAGGAAAGCACAGCACGTTAATCTTTAACATCTTGAGGTCTCGTACCTGCTGAAGACAGGAGGGGTTTATTAAAGTCAGATGTTAAATGCTGTGTGTTTGTCAGTGAGATGCAAGATTGGAGGAACTGCAGGGAAATACTTAAAGGAGAATGTCAGAAAAATAAAAGTAAGTGCATTTATGCTATATTTTTTACAGTTTACAGAAAAGCGAGAAAGAAGAAAGAGAAGAAAAGAACTCGGCTCACGTGCAGTAATTACTTGTAAAGATTTGTTTTGCTTGTGTTCCAAATGATTGGAAAAATACACAGAATAAAAATCAGTCCCTCAGACAGCCTACACAAGCTCTTTGTTCTGATTGTAGATTGACCGGGAACTGAGGGTTTGCATATGACCCAAATTAAGCAGAGCACGCCAGAAAGGGCTCTATTCCTAATCATAGAAGTTTCCATAAAGCCAAAAGCACAAGGTGCCTCTTGTTGAGGGGATATAAAGCATGCACGCCCTCTCTGCTATAGGTTAGGCCACAGCAGCTGCACAATACGCAGTGGTGACAGTTTCTCTTGAGGAGCACCTTTTTGTACTCGTGAACCAAATTAGCTTCTGCCACATGCAATTTATCACATGGCGGCTTTCTGCATGCCTCACAGTATGCAGTTGAAATCGATTTAGCTACAGACTGATTATTTGATTATTAGGTATAGGTATATTAGGAGTATTATTTAAGGTATATATGTTCATGTTCCTTAGTGTTAACTCCAAAAAATATATGTTAGTTTTTGACTTCAGAAACAGTTTTTAAAAAGCTAGCTTTCATTCACGTGTCAAACCTTTCGGGTTGATAGACCTACTGAGTTGTCACGGAGACGTGTAATCATGTGATGACAACTGTGCTATCTCTATGTAATCTTCAAAAGTTGGGATGAACTCTTCCCACATCAAACCACTAAGCCCTGCTTTTATTGTTTGCAGACAGTCAGGTGCTAAATGAGTTGTAAATGGACCCCAGACACGACCAAGAAACTGAAAAGGTTCTTCTCTCAAACAAAAGCTAAAGACTTCACAGGGCATGACGCAAGATGAGGGAGAATAATCTGAAGTTCCAAGCAGTCAGTCAGTGATGCAAGAAAAACATTCGTAAATCATATCTTCTTGTCTTCATTAGAAAACAGTGCACGTCTTTAATCATTTGCAACACTGGGTTTGGGATGAGTCTTTCACTCTCTTCATTGTAATGTCTGTATTTATTTATCTGACTAATTCAGATAAATAAATACTGCCTGTGGCTTGAAAACTCAGAGCACACTATGCACATCTTTAGCTGTGTGCAATCTTCTCTGTGCAAGCCTGTTATGGTACAGTACAAATCCTTAAATTAAAGAAGGACAGTAGATATAGATAGAAAGGATAGAAAGAACCTTTAAAGAATTAATTACTAATTAGTAAAGAACTAATTTGATAACTGATTAATTTCAGTAATGTCAGTCAGTTTTTTTAACAACAAAATCCCAAACAGTGTCTCAAATGTGAGAATTTCCTCATCTTTACATTATTTAACATTAATGTAAATTACATCACCTTGGTACATGTGCTGGACGTCTTGATTCTTGAATGAATTATTTGAGGAAACAATTATCAGATTAACTGATGATGAAAATATTAACTTGTTGCAGATAGATATACAAGCATACATCAAGCAGACAGAGTGAAGCATGTTGAGACAAACACCCTGATCTTGTGAAACAGATGAGCTGCCTCTTTAAGAATGAAAATCAAAGGCATCACATGAGCAGAAGTTTGACAAGTGTTCACAGCTAATTTACAGCTCAATTGCAACATTTTGATGACTTCACTTCTCTTCATTCTGACTCATCAAACAAAACTATAATTAAATCCCCACATCAAACCCTAACATTACTGCAGCTTGCTATTGTTTGACTTTACGCTGGCAAACATCAAGGACGCTTTCTTTCTCCATCCATAACCTTAAAAGGTGTGTGCTTTACCCACACCCAGGAAACAGGAATATTTACAGTACACACTGCTTTATAAAGTGTGATCCGTGCTGACTTACTGAGTGCAGTATTTCCTTTAAAGTCAACCAGCTCAGGCTGCCAGAACATAATCTATCTCTGTGTTAATTTATCTTAGCATGAGTGATCAACTGGCTCATGTTGAGCTTGTTACTGCTTTCTAACAAGCTCATTGAATATAAGGTTTCCCCTTAGCTGTACCATTTTATATACTGCAGTATTTCAGTTGGCAAGACCTTTGAACATCCATTTCCTGTGTTGACGACAAAGTCACAGTTGGTACTTAGGTCACTCCATCATCTCAGCTCATAAATGCATGTCCTTGGGGTGCCCTACTCTTTGACACCCTTTGGAGTTATTGAGACAAATTATGGCAAACTCCACCGCGGGAAAAAAAAAGGAGTCTACATCTCTGATTAAAACAGAATAGGAAGTAGCAAAAGTTTGGAGTTATGATCGTAAAGAATACATGACAGGGTCCAGCATTAATACCAAAGAAGGATTCAGAGTTAGGGAACAGACTGTAAGTAAACACAGCGGTCTTGAGCAATGGCAGGCAAATAGCAGTCCTTAATCCATGAGACCAGTGTTGGAATGCACTAGAGGCCCAAAGACAGATTGTCATTGACAGGGCATGGGAATCACAGGGACAATCTCATGATGATGTTGATACTCTGACGTTGCTATGGTGAAAAAAAAAAGCAGTCTAGTCCCTTTTGACCCTAAATCCTGTCTGGCAAGCAACTCATTCATCATTGACATTAGGATTGGCAGCTGATGGAGTGCTTGACTGAGAGATGACGACTGCAATAAGAGGCAATTTTACAGGCAGATAACATTCAGCCCTCGGCGTATAATTTAAAACAGTAAAGCAGGTTATGACTTCAATTTGAGGCCTGATTTTGTTGATCAAAGAGCCCGCACTGAAATGTTAGCATGGGGCAGATTCATTGCATACTACTAACTGCTATGACTCCTAAACGTCTAATGAAGCATGCAAAACTGGAGTTTTTATTTGGTCGCTGTGGAGGTTATAAAAACACTTGTGAAGGAGTACAGGGAGGAGAAGGAGAAAAGGGAGGAAAAGGGGAGCTAATCACTAATCTGCCTCTTGTGTTTTGAAGGCTTCCAGATGTAAGATCTCTCAGTGTGCACAGAAGTAGGGGAATCCCCTGGGAACCAGTCCCAATTCAATGCTAAACATTTGAGTATCCAATAGAAGATAAAAAGATACTAAGTCATAGTAGTAGAGGTTTCTTAGAGGGTTTGTATGTCAGCCTCACCTGTCCAGGTCGTCTCTCTTCATTTCATAGTTCTTCAGCACTTGGAGCAGCTGGACATCCTGGCTGATGAAGCAGGGAGGCAGTAGGCCGTGAGTCCCCATCTGGAGACGCTCCTCCAGGGTGAAAGCCATGCCCTGTGAACACACACAAACCAACTCCATTATCCTCCAACATGCTGACATATAGAAGAACATCTAGAGTGGGAAAAGACCTTTGTGTGTTAAACGCCAAACATAGTTTAGGAAAGGAAAGTCTACTGCGTTGATGTTCCCCAGTCACAAGACTGACAGGTTGATATACAACACAGGACTGTGGAAGGCAAACCTTAACCCTACTTCACATAGAAATTACTTTTCTGGCTCTCTAGACAAATAGAAAGCCAGGGTGGATCAGAAATTCATAATATAAAGATCAACAATTGTCCTTATTTGCAGTTTGAGCCTTTGTTAAAACTGCATCAATTTCAACAGAGCAGATTGCACCAGACAGGAAATCCAACACAGAATCAGCGTAATACACTTCCATGCCCTTTCAAAATAAAACACAATATGCAGTTCATGTCACCTATCACAGCTTCACATCAACATTACGTCATGACCGGTGGCGCCAGGTCAGCAGTCAATCGATCATGACAAGATCATGACAAGAGACTAATTGTTGAAGTGGAATAACACACAAAAATTTATGACACAACAGATCGTTTTTATAATCTCTCCCACGTCGGAGAAGCAAAATTAGCTGTTTGTTGTTGTTGCCACCAGGACACACAGTTTGAGGTGTCCTGGTAACAGTTTTACAAACCTCTCACAAGGGATTCCAGTTACAGTTTGACAAACTGCTGACAAAAAATAATTATCAGTAAGCTCTTGAGGGGCTTCTAGGCAGACTTTTGTCTTCAGGCAGAACCACTGCCCACTTTATGCTAAGCTAAGCTCTTGCTGAACTCTCAGCAAGAAAGTGAATAAGCCTATTCCCCAAAATGTTTGTTCAAACTAATGCTTGAAGGACTGAATCAAATCCAGATGCCCAGAAGTCAACAAGTCTAAACCATCCATTCATGGAAGAAAAATGGATTTGATATTTAACCACGATAAAATAGAATAGAAACATTAGATAATCTTCTGCTAGGGAAGCAATCCTAATTATCGTCGCTGTGGTCAATCTTGCACACTTGGAATTTACCAAGCACCCAAATAACCCGCCCTCCCCTGGCCACAGCCACGCCCTGAAAACTATGACTAAACGTTGAACAATTGAATATTTCGGAAAAATATCACTAATCTTTTCTGTTCAAACATTCCTGAGTGATGAGAGAAGCGGCGTGTCAAACATGGGGTGTTTGCTCTCAGAGGGGCTCCCGCTCAGAGAGGCCAGCTCACATTCTGCTGTGATGTCTGCATTCACCAGTACAAGTCCTCAAAAAACACACACAAGACCCAGACTAACAACCTGCTTCACTTTGGCTTTCATCTTACTCACCTCTGACCTCTGAATGACAACACTGAAAAACATGCACACGCTCAGTGTCAAGGTTGAAGCGTCTGACCTTTGATCTGTGAGCTTATTCCACAGGGACAATGATCTCACACAGCAGAGTTGTCGTATGCGAATGTGACTTCAGAAAGTGGTGACAATGTGAGATTGCTGTACTGCAGCTGCAGCCCCTCTGAGATAAAGGAAAGACGTGAATTGCCCCCAAATCACCCAGAACAAGCACTGAGTCCATATTTAAAATGGGAACAGCATTCTCTACTATTCTCTGCAAGTGAGGCATGATACAGTGTGGTGGGCATTTTCATTTTCTCTTCAACCAAAAACGACCAGAGACCCAGTGAAGCCTCATCATGCCAGCTACTGTTGCTGACTGGTGGAACCGAGGCAAAGCTTTGCTGTAAACGTCTCTGATTTGGACCGCATCCACGGTCGCTTGGCCCGGACACCACAATTTACAGCCTTTCCAAGCCACCAGCACTTTCTGTGATTCTGGTTGTGTTAAAACAGTTCTGAGGTTGTAAAAAATGTGCTTGATCACACGAGACGCACTCTTAAAGGGAAGCAGAAAAGCATACGACACGAATAAGGCATTCAGAATGAAATCTGGCAGTCTTGACGTCAGGAGAACCATCAACTCTGACCACAGACACACTTCCAAAACATATTAGTCTTTGTTAAATAAAAAAGCAGACTGGTTTCAAAATGTTGATTTTAGATTTTGTCTCCATGATTCCTGATGGTAATGCTAAACAGGAAGGAACGAGTGGAACGAAAAAACACACCATTTCCTTTTTGACAGAACATCTAAAGAATGGGTTTGTGTTTGCTTACTGACTACAAGCAATCAGGAATTACTGTATGTCATTACATAAGTTAGCAAAGAGCAACATGTAAACATCAATTGACCCAAGCGATGTTAGTTATTTAGCTGGCGGTGCTGACTCATGTGAGTACGACAAAAAAAAGGCATCAGTTATTTCAGACACTGAAGTACGAGTCCCGATCCGTCCGTCGTTCTCGGAGGCTCGGCGCAGTCTGTACTTAACGGACCTCAAATAGACAGAAGCAGCTCTGAATTACAACCTTCGCCAATTATCGGAAAAAGGTTTTCTATTTTTCAGAGAGCCAGCTGTTCACTTCAGACTCTGTGTGTGTTTGGAACAGCAGCTGGCCCACGATGCACCGCTGCTCTGCTGTCTGCCACAGCTGACCATGACGGATATATGGGAGAAAAGAGTCTTAAAATACACGGGGCAAACTGAGCTTAATATGAGGCTGTAAAATGAGATTCATTCCTCACACAGTCTCCCACTGCTCTTTCATTAGCTCAGATACATTTACTGGATTCTGACATTCTTGCACTTTTCCTGCGAGAGAATTGGCTGTTCTCCACACAACTCACACTTTGGGTCTGAAGCACTAAAAAAAGACACACACATACACCCACACAAACAAACACTAGTCTAGCATTAGCAGACACAGACAGCAGAATCAGCAAAAAGTATTTTGAGTATAAAAAAATAAAAGAAATTAAAGCCCCAAGCGGCATTGAATGTACGCACGTTGGCATGTGCACACATCGGGCAAGTCAATGAGATGAAGTCCCTGGGAGGAGTTTGTTAAAACAGAACATAAGAAGCAAACACTCTTTCCTCATAGGGTCAAATTTAACAAAATAGCCACACCCCCAGCATTTCATCAAAATTCATAATTTTGATAACTTTTACTCAGGAAGTCCATATGAATGCGCCTACCAAGTTTGGAGTTGATTGAATAAAATCCCTAAGAGGAGTTTGTTCAAATATGACCCCTTCTCAACCAGCTCGAAACACGAAAAATGGTGATATTCATTCTTAAATATTTCGCTTCCTGTTAATTTTAGCTCATTGCTCCAAGAGACTTTTTTGTAGGTCTTGCCATGTTCTACAATTTGGCTGAGGTTTCATAACTCTGTGTCCAAAAAGGCGAGGCTTCCGGATTCTAAAAATTTCAGCATACTTTACTGCTTGAGTTTTTTGTTTCGTGAGTTCTCAAGCGCGTTTAGACCCTCAAAAATGCCCCCGATCCTAAGGATACAGTAGGGCTTTCACTGCCTGAACATTGTTCAGTGCTCGGGCCCTAATAATCCTAAGAATACAACAGGGCATTCGCTGCCCGAACGCTGTTTGATGCTCGGGCCCTAACTACAGCTTTAAAAGTAACACTTGTTCTGAGATAAAGGGATGTCCAGGCATAAATTAGCAGGAAATGGAAATAATGTAGTGTAGTACATCAAAACAATATTTATTTTCTTTATTCACTAGTTTTGGCTTTTCCATAATGAACACACCCCTCACAATTCTGCAACTTATCTGTTCTTTTTTATGTTTATTTACTAATGTCATACCTCATAAGGAGAGGCAAGGATTCTTAAGATTCAGTTTTATTTGTGTTCAACTTGTATCTTGTTTTGTATTTCTGTGTATTCGGCACAGCAGAATTACTATATATTACTAACATGAGGTTGCTATAGAGTAAAAACTCATGCCTCACATCAAAAGCCTGGCAGGAGCTTTGTCAGACAGTGTCGTTTTGTTGTGTCAGAAATGGCCTGTATCAATGAACCAATCAAACTTTATGTGAGGTACTCTTACGAAGGAAAGAGGAGGAAGAAAATAGAAAATAAATTATATACTGTATATCACATTGACCTGAATGAAAAGACCCATGAAAGCTTTCTATGCCTCATTAAGAATAATTACCCACACAACTCTGGGGCCCTCAAAGGCTGCCAGTGTTACATGTGAAATAGATACCATCCATGGAGTTGGGCCTAAAATGACCAATTAACATCGCCCACAAAGGAGGAGGAGGAGGCAGCTTGGGCGTCCAGACGGAGAAACCCTGGCCTCTAGAGTGACTTTATGATTGAAGATACAGCTGGTTGGGTCAGGGTCGGGGCACTCAGGGTGGGGGTCTCATGGCAAGAAAGATTATCAGTGCACGGTTCGCGGACTTTGGCTGGGAAAGCGTGGGAACCGTTGACGCCAGTTTTGGCATCTCTTTGAGTTGTGACTTTGGATGTAAGGCTTTGCTACGCCCTGGTCTTCAGCATGTAAATAGAGCTGCCAATCTCTTCAAATCCTTCAGTCAACGTGTCCGTCAGTCAGTTGGCCTTCTTATTGTAGGCATCAAGGAAGGATGCTGTCTCAACATAGGCCAGGGAAAACACAATGCAAGAATTCAAGATGGGTCAGCTTTCATCCGACTGATGAAAAGTTAGGATAGCTTTACACCAAGGATATTTTAAAGCAGTGCTTTTAAACTTTGGAAGTGACCATAAAATTCAATCCAGCACTTCTGCATCCCTAGAAGCAAAAATCTCCATCCTGCCCCTCTTATTATATATACTTGTGACTCCTTGTTAATTCTGTTAACAGTCCCTGCTCGGCTTCTAATTACAAAGTGTGAAGCAGCCAAACATGCAAACAGATGATCCAGTTTTGCAATCACAAATAAAACAAATGTCAACATTTATGACTGCATTTTTTTGGTAGTACACATACACCCTCACACGTCCAAACCTGAAAGCTAACAAAAATGCACGCACACACACACACACACACACACACACACACACACACACACACACACACACGCGCACACACACACACACACACACACACACACGTATACACACAAAGCCCTCCTATGTTTGTTTGTCTGAATACAGGTTTGACTGTTGTAATGCTTGCTCTCTCTTCCCTCGGAGCCCTAAACTGGGCTGGGCAGGATAAACCCTAGAAAGCTTCCACATGTCCCTGACCACATCTAAAGTGCCCGCACCCTGTGCCAACACATGTGATGCCCGCAGCTCCATGTCCCAGAAGCCGTGGTAACAACCCAAACCTGTAATCTACCCACTGGCCAGTGCCACCCCTTAACCCCGGACTGCCGCCGTGCCCAGCCCAAAACATTCAGCGGAGAGGAAACAGCTAATTAGTTCACCAGAAGGCCAAACAAGAAAGATTAAAGAACGAGTTCTTTGAAACTGATAAAATGCCTTTTCTGCCTCTCTTCCTCCGTGCTTCCCAGGAGGTTCAAAGGGTGGGTTTGTTGCCACATTTTCAGCGAAAAGGTTTAGAAATTTAAACATTCTGCTACCTCAACCTTTTAATTTCCATCTGCCACAACCACACAGAGCTGTGTCTAACAACTGTAGGCTCAGAGCACAGCCACTCCCTTCGTTACAGTTAGATGAGTTAAATTCCTTCATGCCACTGTTTGGTTTAGTTCACCCTAATATGAAGGCTCCTTATCACAATGTTAACACTGTTCTGGAGTTTTTCTCATGTTTCACTTTCTCTGTGAAAAAGGATTAACTGATGCCATTTTCTGTGCTGTGACAAATTATAAAAAATGAGCGCAGCAAATCTTCCACAAAAGAAATCCAAAATGATCATATTAACAAGTCATTCAGTCTAACGGAGATGAACAGCAGCTGCAATAGTTACAGAACCACAGGGCTATGTCACAGGCAGCATGTTGATCTGCAAAACAGGTGAGTGACATGTTTCCACTTATGATCGAGGCAATCCAAACAGTGTACACATTGTGAACTATGTAAAGTACTGGCATTACTGCTCTGCTTACTCAGAAGATAAAGTAAAATGTCATGGTTGTCCACACCCACACATCACATGTGTAACACCCTGTAACACCTTTTGGGGGTATTTACTGACCATCAACTGCTTAACTGCAGCATTAACCCCATTGCCAGCACACAGCAGCTCTCCACAAGTCCTGCCCTCACAGTGAAACCTGGTGATGCCTGAATGTGGGCTGACTAGTGACTAATGTTACCAAGCCAAGCTGACAAGACATAACTAAGACTCATGGCATTTCTCACAAGCAGAAATTGCACTTTTCCTCTTTTGGGAGAGGCTAAGCTAACATGTACTGAATAAAGTATCATGGTACATATTATTACATTATTTACTAGTGCTCAGCAGTGAATAGAAATCTAAGTCACATCTTATATCTTTTCATCACATAACATAAATATTAATTTTTTTGGAATTCAGAGTTCAGAAACAGTTTGGCTTTGGAAATGTTATATTTTGTAGTGCTATATTTTTATATATTAGAGAAAAAAAACAACAGATAATGGCCTGATGCAACCAGTGACAGAAGGTTTTGTTTGGTTACAGTGCAGAATTGTCTCACAGTCAGTGTCTCATATATTGGCACATCCAAGCATAAACCGAATCATGACGTCACCCATTGGTTTGTGGACAACCATTCCCAAGCCTTGAGTTTGGCATTATGGCCACTGCCATCATGGTTTTTTCGGAGCCAGAAATGACCATATTTGGATGAAAGTGTGGACCCGGTGGATGACGTACTGCAATTTGGGCTGTGTTTGGTTTTGACGTTAAACAGTACAAGAAAATACGTTTCTGAAAAAGATTTAAGGCAAGAAATTTGATCAGCCACTGCCTAGTTTGACAGTTTAAACAGTTTGGGTTTGTGTTGTGCTGGAACAGGTGAGAATGACTTGTCAATCACAAGGTAGACCCTAAAGTGTACCCTGATTTTTCTCAGGAAGTTGGGTCATTTCCTCAAGACTCCATACAATCGGACCGTATTGAGTTGCCTCCTGGTGGCTGTTTGCAGAATACAGGTTTATGACACTTCAGTGTTGGCTTAACTTCACAGACAGAAGCTCTGTCCACTAATTATATACTGTCAATGGTCACATCTTTCAAACCTATTTCAAAAGCAATTTTGATCATATCATAAGTGGTGAAGCACAGAACATTCCTTAAAATATATTTTTACAGAGAGGGAGAAAATGAAATCTCCTTTGGCTGTAACTTTTCTCTCCTTTTTAAACAAAAATATGGCTTTGTGACTCACTGTGAAACTAAATAACTGGTTTAGAAAGACAATTTAGTCTATGTGCTGACAAAGAAGAACTTGAACCAAAAACTTAAAGCCTCAAAAAACCTTCCCACTTTCTGGGAACAAAACTTTAAAATGATGTAATTTCACACAAAGCCGTGATTGATTCGACTTGCGAGATTCCCAGATAAGACAAGAGGAGGCGACCTTCATGCTCACAGTCCTCTACCCTCCAGCACACTAATCCCACATCCAAATAAAAATCTGTTGGATGTTTCCCCGCTCGCCTCCTTTTCTTTCACTCCCTCTGTGTGCTCTGTAGTGCTGCTTCAATGGAGATGCCCTCTGCTCTGGCAGAAACAAACCCTATTGAGAGAGACCTGAGCCTAACACGATAGGGAGGCCTTCTCCTATTGAGCCTCTCTCAACCACAGTCGCAGATCAGACACGGAGACAAAAGCCCATAGGCCTTCAACAGGGAGAGGGCTCAAATGTTTGGCACTGAGATACGGCCTGGCAGAGATGTGTGTGGCCACAGAGCACTTCTCTATTCACTGCTGTGTGGGAGAGGGAGTGCTTTCTTTTCATAAGAGGCTGAGCTGAAGCACTACAAGAGACGGCCTTCTTGTATGACTTGTTTATCAGTAAAACCACTTGAGAGAGTGATGTATAGTGATAGCCATCTTAGCCCCGATTCCCCTCATTTGTCTGTCATGAATTTGTCTTGCATTAGTGCAACTGCAGCTTCTTTTTTTTTTTAATTATTATTGTTTTACTGAATGTTGAACTCAATGAAACAAAATCTATGAGGCCTCAAAATACAAAGTGTCCCAAAACGTTTCACGAGATTAAAACAGAACAAAGAAAGTAGAGAAGGGCAGGTAAAACCACATCAGTCACTCCGAAGAGCAATAAAGAGGTTTAAAAGGTGTTAATGCAGGCCTTTAATCAACACTTTAAATACAGGAAAAACTGGATTCTGCTAGGCTGGTACTTTTGGGTCCACATCCACCTCCAAAAAGTGATTAACAACAAAAGTAACTGCCGCTTTAACAAAAGTACTGCCATTTTAAACACACAGAAAAAATGAATCCTTTAATAAATGTGTATTTATCACTAAACTTTACTTAAAAGCAAATCAGGAATTGAATTTGGTGTGTTTTTACACCATTATAATCATTTCTGATGTCTGTTGTCTGCTGTCTGTTGATGTCTGCTTGTTACCATCTAATTTTTGTTTTCCACAGCCTCCATGAAATTGTTTCAGAATCAGAAAAAGCTTTACTGCAGTACAAATTTTACACATACAAGGAATTTGTTCTGGTGCCATTGGTGCATGACAACATTCTCTAAATATAAACAATTAAAAATGAAAAACCATACATATGCACAGTATGTTTTAAAAGTAAAATGAGCAGCACAGCTGTGCAGTGATGGTAAGTACCAGTCAAATGTTCACAAATGTGCAAGTGTTCACAGCAGTGGGGTATTTTAAATATGCAAGTATAGGTATATTACAAAACAAGTCCAAGCTGAGCATTAATGTAACATAGCAGAGATGTGGTAATCTCACACACACCCACACATTCTTTTACATGTTTTGCCAAAGAGGAAATGACTTTGGGGTCAGTCTGTATCAGTGTTGATTATCTGTATCAGTCTCCCAAGGTTTTGCCGATCTTCTGACGCCCTGCTCTACTTAATTACTACCAACCAATCAATATCTTTGCTGAACAAATGATTAGGCTCATTTCAATTCTCATAAATGAATGTAGTTAGTGTTGTGGAGAAATTGCTGAAGCCAAAGGTCAGTGGTGAGGTCAGGAAGAAAGAAAGTGTTCAGGAGCCTCTGATGTCTTATGCTGTATTATTTATTAGCACTTGATCAAGGAGAATTAGAGACATTCTCATAAAGCATCAGAAGTGCCTGAGTCGGTCTCACATTCTGCCCAATTCATGCTGGTGGACAGACTTTCAACCCCAAGATAACATCACAAACACTATATGCCCCGAATTAGGTAGAAGAGAATGCTTTTACCTAGGATGGTGTCTTCGTCAACATATTTTAGTCTGGAGACACAGATGTCTGTTTACACAGAATGGGATGTCAGTGGCAAGCTGTCTATTATGTCTAAGCATGCAGCACCAGAGTCCTTCGACCCTGGCCACAACAGTGTAGAGATAGGACGACACCTGCTACTGCCAGCCAAAGACAAACAGCTAATACTGCTGAGGACCTCAAGGCCCACATGTGACTTCATGTAACCTTGTATAATGTCTCTGTGTTTGTGCTTTTATTATATTCCATTTAAAAGTATGTATGTGTCACTCAGAACACTACAAGAATAGAAAATTCCATAACAGTTAGTACAGATTAAAGCCAGCCTTTTTATAAATATTTTAAATGGGTTGCTGAAAATGTCTGCCCCAAATACATTTACAGGAATATTCAATCAAATTATTATAATATTTGATTGAATATTCCTGCTTTAAACCATCGCCTCACTCAATAAATATGTGGCCTTTGCTCTGTGTTGTAGTGCCACTGCCAGTGACAACCTTCCCACCTGCTTGCGTAATGCTATTGGCTTTAATTAAAAGCATGTGTTTTATCAGGAAGAGGAGTTGATTTGCTACACTTTTTATGACAGCTCTTTGGGATGACACCAAATCAAACTCAGAAAATCCAAGAGTAGTCGTAATACATTGATTGTATTAATGTCTCTTTTGGTTTGTCAAGTCAAGTGTAAAGTCTGCAGATTCATGACTCAGGTCTGACTTGAGTCATGTTCACTCCTCCACAAAAGAATCATCTTTAGTTTGAGGAAAATCAGAGTCAAGGTGTGGGTGTTTAAAGGGCAATTGCTCAAGAAGCATCCTAAGATTGAAGACCACAGAAAACTTTGCAAACAAACCTGCTTGTACATGCATCAAAAGCAAGTATAATAGTTACATATTTTGTATAATTTCACTACTTGGAGGGTGGAGAGTGGAAAACTTTTGCGCTGGCAGTTCAACTCCTGTGCCTGCCAGTGTAATAGTTGATTTTGACTAAACCTGAAATGAAACCGTGGGGGGGCTAACATTTGCATAACATTCAACCAGACTGTGAGAAAGTCATCTACAGCGGTTGAGTTCGCCCACACTGTTGTTACACCATAGATCGGCGTATCTGGATTCACTTCTGCTGGTGATGTCAGAGCTCCTTCAGACCAGCAACCTCTCTGCAGCTGACAAAACAGGGAACAGAGGAGTGCTGAGGTTGTTCCCGTCAGCGCCTGCTACTCTACCCCACCATTATCGCCACGTGTTCTCTCTCCGCACTGCACCAGGACTCCAGCAAAAGACTGTTTGTTACAGTTACAGTGCTGCATACAGCAGCATCTCAGTGAATCATATGGGTGGATTCAGCAGAAAAGGAAGGTATCTATGCATGAGAAGGTAACAAACAATAAGATGGGGATTTAGTGTTGGACTGAAAATAAAGAAATCTCTTGCCGCCAGGGTTCAGACATGCTCACGTTAACATCTTTATTCTTAACTTAGAATACGATATGAGCCGCAGACATGCAAAGTAAGCCCTTTGGAAACCAAAGCTCATGCAGGAGACTGGTAAATATTAAGAGTCAGCAAGTTAGAAACTCCCTATCACAGGAAGCCTCCTGATGAGTCCGCTGGTTTGGCCGACTGTGACCCACAGCCAGGGAGAGACTGGCCAACAGCTGGAGGAAAGACTGAGTCATATGCCTCCATCCTCGCTGCAGTGTTTGTAAACACACACACACACACACGCACACACACACGCACACACACATGCGTGCACACTTAAAGACACAACACAAAAACAGTGATGTTAATGCAGATTTAGGTGGAGCATTAATAAACACACACCACCTTGTGCTTATGCACGCAGACATACAGTGTACACACAGGTGCGTACACTCTCCGATGCTTCATAAACACACTCACACACACAAACACACTTCATATTCAGCCAGTGATTCATCGCACAAAACGATGAGTCCGTTTAATCCTGCTGTAGGAGAGGACCCACAGTCCACGACGTCCTTATTGTCCAGCAGCACACAGTGCCGTCCTCGTTTTATCAACAGCGGCATGTGTGTCTAGACGCTGTAAAAACAGCTTGCACGGGGGGGGTAAGAGAGCGGAATGACAGATTCATCCCATAGTTATCATAGCTGGGATTAGAAAAAGATTAGAGGAGCAGCAGGCTGAAGAGTGACAAAAACAAAGAGAAGAGCGGGAAAAAGAGAATGGAGAAAAGGAGGAGGGGGGGTCAAAGACAAACTGATCAGGCTGCCAGTGTCTGGCTGTTGGGGTGGCTGGATGTAATGGTCCAGTACAGGCCAGTATTCACAGCTCTTTTAGGCTGTGATCAGCCAGCAGACTGGACTTGTTATATAACAACAAAACCACCAGACCACTCATCACCACCACCACCACCACCACGCTCGGCTCAGTCTGTCTCTGGTGCTGCCACGTAGAGAAAGAGAGAAAGATGAACCGACTGCGGAGTCTGTCAGATGCAGTTTCCTGTTCAGATATTTCAGCTGTAAGCAAAGAAATCTTATAAAGCTGCACTAGGCAACAATGTTTGGTCCAATTACATTTATTTTAGTTGTCAGAGTCAAAGGTTTCTAGAAAAGAAAAATATATCCACCGCAGAGTGAGGTCAATGGCAGGGAATCTTCCCAGAACACAGGAAGCAATGAAGGAATAAAGGCAACATGAGTCTATCCACAGAGAGGTTCAGTGATGCATGAACCTCTTTAGTACATCCAACTTCACTACACTACAGACTTGTACCCCATTCAACCAACGCTGAACTTGCTGGACAACAATAAGAAGCTGTGCACATGTACAAAAACTCATGTCAGGTGGTTTCTGCTTTGTCATCACATAGCCAGATTGTATCACACAGGATGATGGAAGTCTGATTAAAGAACTTGTTCCAGGCCTCAGCATCGCTGGCCACGTCTCCGACTTAAATAGGTCTAGCGTTGTTCCCACATTGACAGCTGTTTCCATCAGTTGGAGAAACAGCTAAGCAATCAGAGCAGGGACAAAAAATGTGTTGTCATCTTCCTACACAGCCAGAGAGCAAGGTCACTTTTTACATGTCGTAGTATGTCAACCCACAGAAACAACAATTGTTTAAACTGCATAATTCATTGATCAGTGTGAAAAATGTTGAGTTAGCTGCAAGCTTAAAATCTTGGTTAAAATCTCGTTACTGAACAAAACACAATGTAAGACTGAATTAATAAACTGAAACAGGCTTCTTCTCCATTTTATGGATTTATTTGTATCAAATGCAACAAACCTTCAAGCGCACTTACAGTAAGTGCCAGTACACCTCGATTGCCTTCAGGTACAGCTGGTAGCCAATCACACGATACAGTAAATTGAAGAACGCTTGTGATAACTACTAACAGTCTGTTTTCTTTTTCTACACCTGGGTACAAAAGGGATCTAATGCAGGTATCGTTTCACTAGAGACGTTTTGATACTACTTGGTATCAGGTTATTTCAGTTGTACCCAGTCCTGGCTACTCATCTTAAAATAACATTTGTTTGGGTGACAGAGAATACTTTACAACCTTGTTTGAGTGAAACCCCAGAGAGAGAGAAGTGGTCAAAATGGAACAGCAAAATGAAGGAACAGAAAGTTGGAGATTAAGCTGATTTATAGCAACAACAAAAAATTGTACAAAAAAAGAGAGCTTGTCCAAGGTTTTTGGTTTATGTCGAATGTCCAAAAATGATCAGTCTACTGAAGAGGTCCAGAGATTTCACATGAAAGCAGCACTTGATAGATGATTGTAAATTGAAAAAGCCCAGGAGAGTTTTGTGGGAGGTATGACACCAGCCAGATCCCACTTTAATGTCTTATATGACCCAGCTGACCAGGCTCCCGCCCATACTGAGAAGCAGTTTTCTCCAACCGTACGGAGCTTTCAGCCAGGCACAGCAGAGTGGACTGGAAATTCCCCTCATAGATTACCATAAAACAAGACCAGAACATTTTTTGTTTCCATTATGGCAGTTTAGTGGAGGTGCGAGGAGGTGTGAGCTTAAGAGTTTGCGTCAGAAGAAAGCCTTAAGAGAGATGGAGGGTGGAAGAGAACACCAGAAAGAATGAACTGGAAAGCAGACTCAAGTCTGTGAGTGATGACCTTGTGGTTAAGAAGCATGCCATATACACCTGTACCAGCGTCACCTGGTTCGATTATGAACAGGGATCTTGGTTGCGATCAATGAATCCTCCAGGAATTTCTTTCATTGGAAATGTTGAAATTTATAGGAACTGAATATGTGATTAACAGCTTCATCCCAAAATATTGATGTTGGCCTTGAAAAACTCATTGTGGTCAAAGAGTGATGGAAGGAAAGCAGGTGTTAAACCTCCACAGTGCAGTTCTTTAGTGGTTTCCGGCACACAGCGGAGGCAGCCGTCAGACCCAGTTTGGTGACGTATGATGTGTTCTCTCACGTTACATTCGAATAAGTGGGTAAGTGTGTGTTGGAAGAGTGATAAAAGGAAAGAAAGAGGGAGTGAAGCGAAAAATGAATGTGTCCATTCATGCCAGCATGTGCATGCATGTGTGTGTTCATGCTCACTCTCTGCTTTTGATCCACAAAATATACAGCAGCCATGAATCTGAATGGAGGTGAGCACTGGACTGGATCTCGTCAAACACAAATACTGACCTTCATGCTCAAACTCTCTGGCCCCCCTCGTCTTTTTTTTTTCTCCTCGCTCAATAATTATCTCTGACCCTCCATCTACATCCTCTCTCTTTTCTAGGAACCAGAAAGGGAGGGGAGTGCGTGTGTACACGCACTTGAGAACATGCCAGCCGTCAATCATTTTGCCCTGAATGATGGGATATCCTTCATACTATGGGGGGTCTTGGGATCAGTGTCGGTGTCAATCATTTAAATTATACACGCATATGGAGGCAGTCCAGAGATGTTCTTGTGTTTCAAAAAGGCAAATTCTGCAGGTTTCATGGTAAACTTAGACCATGTCTCTTTAAAGAGCGACATATTGGGCCCGCGCTTCACAGGAATGCATTTCCTGATTTTGAGGAAGCAAGGCTGATGGCATCACTGCACTCATTGTTCCAAATGGCCACAGCAGTCATCCTACACTGTATAAATTCTATAGGCATCAGCAATCAAGTGGAAACAGTAGCAACATAAGACTGCTGTGGTTGAGTTCCTGCTGTGGCTACAGAGCAGCTCCCATATGGCCTCACAGAAATATGACCAAACCACATACTCATTCTAAGCAGATTTACTGTATGGTGCATTTACAAAATGACTATATGTGGTGGCTTTTTCATCCCCACAGTAGAGGCTGTAACAAACTGTGTTACCATGTCTGAATTAACTACCCTGTGGCCCTATTTTCAGAGGCGGATGAATCCACATTTGTTGCTCTTATGAGTATTTACAGTATAGCACCAGGATAGAATATGAAGATTAACTTAAAATACAGTGGCCAAGGTGATAAAGAACATGTCAGCCAGGACAACGATACAACTCAAATTTATTTTTCCAGATAGATTTATAAACTTTATTTTAACAGTACTGGAAATGGAAGTAGGTCACGGTGGTAACAACAAACCAACACTGAATGTCAATAAATAAATAACTGAGCATCTTCTCAAATACACAGAACAAAAGTTTGTCATGTCAGAGAGATTTTTGCTCGTACACAGCAGTGAGACTGTCGTGCCTCTGGAGTGAGTAAACACGAAATAATTTCCTAAGGTTACTTAAGTGCAATAGTAATGCCAAGGACACACAGGTGGACCTGGCACAAAGTGCCCCGAAGTGCTGCCCACTTCCTTTCATGTTCCATGTTAACTAATTATCCTGGACACACATGCAGCCATCCTTTTGGCATCTAATTTATTTGATCTATTTTCTATCTATTTTTTCCACTTGCCTGCAAGTGAATCTGGCACGAAAACACAGGATTAATCAATTATATGTGATATAAATGATCTGATTCTGATAAAATGATGAAATATGCCCCCCGTTCTTGCCAACCCTTTGGCTTCCTCTGCCCCTCTCCTGTGCTGTTCTCCTGGAGTTTCAATTATACTGATTTTTCCTCCCAGATGATGAAATATTAACATCACCAGCTCATCCACAATATTTATTAGAAGCAGTATTGCTGCTGTTTGTGATTACGTTTTCTTATAATTACGTACTTATTCCACAAATTTGCCAGTTAAAGAGAGAGCGAGAGAGACAGGCAGACACAAACACACACACAGGAGGGAAATCCCTGCCTGGAGATCATCACAAGGTGATCCAGGAACACATAAAAAGCGATAAATTCAAGAGATTATTAAGAAAAATCAGCTCTTGGAAAGAGTGACTGATATGGAGAAATGGTGTGAGCAACCAGGCTGTTGCTCGTGCGGGAACTGACGCTGTGCGGTGTTTCCACCTCTTGTGTGTCCTGGTTGTAACCAGGCATCCTTCAGTTGGGAAGTAAACACCTCTCTTGTTAATGTACTCATGACTATAGAGTCAAACAGTTTCAAAGCAATCAACACTTCACAATCCAGCAGTGATGATTCCTCTGCCCACTCCACTCTGTTTTTAGTCTGGATTCATATCTGTTTATGTTTAAGACGGGTACGAGCATGAGCAATGGGATCATCTGTGTGTTTTGGAAATATCTCAATCAGTGATTCCTCTGAAACTAGAGCCAGGAAAGCATGTCACATAATTTAGCAGGGCAGGCGGATCGGTTAAGGCTGACACACGGTTAGCACATGTTCACTAGAAGTCAAAAACAAACGTAAGCACATGGCTACAAAAACGCTTGTAAATGTCATAAAATGTACACTGTGTGTCAAAGGAGTCTGCAAAGTCCATTGGATTAGACACTTGCTTTAAAATATTTCAGTCTAAGTGAATCTGAACATGCAAAGCCTTAATCTCAACATCCAGAAGACAATAAAGGCCAGAGATGTCTGTGTTCACTTCCCAATAAAGTGAAGCACTGACATGCATCGTAAAAGCAAACAAAAATCCTTCCAAAGACCCTTTTTCCCCCGGACACAATGCTTAATTTCAAATCTCCACACATGCCAGAAAATCTTACGCTGGTTGACCTCTGCCCCCCGACACATATGACTGGTCTTCTGTTCAACAGATGACAGGTGCAACAGTGTTTCCCTAAAAACCACTCCTCTAACACCTAACTCTTTTTCAGTTTGTCATGTCAAGATGATGCAGCACCTCACCATAACACACTAACAAGCTCTGTAAAGAGGTCCTACCATTTTCTAAAAGGCAACTTGAGAGCCTTTAAGGTGTTTTCTGTCGTTGGAAAGTAAGAGTGAGGGTTTTCTTAAATTATCCTAATTGTGCACAGAGTGAATGGGTTTATTTATGGTCTCTGCCTCTTGCCTGCAGGTGCAGCTCCAAAGAATGGAAAACTCAGCATGGCCTGGTGCACATTAGTTTGTACGTGCGTGCTTGCATGCATGACTGCATGTGCATGTATTTGTGTGTGCGCATGAGAAAGTGAGCGAGAGAGCGTGTGTCCGTTTGGCGTACTGAGGGGAACCATGAGACACCCCAGAGCTGCCTTGAGGTCGGTCCACGCTGTGTTAAAGGGGAAGTTCCCTCTCTCGTGGAAATTCCATTACAAATGGCCACAATGAATCTCCTGTAACGACTTCATGCAACACAAACGTTTTGCTCAAGTGCCATAAAGGCCACCACATGAAAGAGGAGAAAGATGACATTTTTGTTTCTGTTTTTCATTTAACATCTTTAACCCATCTGACCTTAAAGTATGTGCATGTCTATGAACAGACAAGCCAGACATAAGTATTAAATTTCGGCCGCAAGAGAAGTTAATAAAGCTTGTTGTCCTGTAAATGGTGCACACGCTTTTTGTCATACATGAAAGCTCAGATATAAAGTCTAGAGTAAATAATGCAATGTAAAAAGAAATGTACAATCAGCCATTATTCATTTATTATGATTATGATCATGTGATGTTACTAAATGTACCATTGATTATTCAAACAGGTCATATTATATATTTGACGCATCTATTAGGTCAAATAACAATATGTTTTTTTTTATTTGACCAGTAAACTGGATTATATAGTAATATATCCAATGAAACAAGTAACTCAACAAGTGTTACTTCATGGCAATAAACACTTTCACAGTGTGGCTTTAGAGATGGCAAAGATGGTCTATCTGTTGGTTGGGTGGTTGGTTGGTTGGTTGGTGTTTCCAGACAATGTATCCTAAGGACTTTAATCCCTGACTTTGCCTATAGCGCCACCATCACATCTAGTTTTTTACTCGTCCAGTGAATTACCTTTAACATCTGATATCTGATCTGATGTCTGATGGCCCAGTTTTCTGTAAAAACATTTACAGTTCTCCAAGGACGAATCCTAATGACTTTGAAGATTGCCTGAATTATCCGCTGGTGCCACCATGAGGCAGACATTTGTGGTTCTGAATTAATTGTCTCAAAGACTACTGGATGGATTGCCTTGCAATGTGGTTCAGACATTCTGCTCAGGATGGATTGCAATCATTTTGAACTTCATCATGCAATCATCATGCACCATCATTAGATCTTTAGCTGGTGTAAAACGCAGCAACAAAACTTCTACGGAAAGACTGCATGATAAGGGGGTTTGCCCATTTCCATTGCAGTCTTCTACAAGAAAGATGCCATGTTACTGCAGCATTTTCCTCAAAGAAGGCTGTCACGTGTGGCTCATTGGTAAGGGGTATGAGTCTTGCTTTGGGTGTGAGCGGTCCCAGTTTAAATCCTTGATGAGCCAACACCCTACTTTAAGTCAATTCAACAGTAAAACACACCACATATTTTCAGTAGCACATGTAAGTAGGAAAACCTTATGTGTTACTGCACAACATCAAGACCCTGGAACAGAAACAGCTAAACCCTTAAGTGGATGTTACTGCAGGGAAAGCAGATGATCCTTTTCACCCATTGTGGCTCGTTGGTCTAGGGGTATGATTCTCGCTTCGGGTGTGAGAGGGCCCAGGTTCAAATCTCGGATGAGCCGGATCTAGCATTAAAACTAAGTGCACTGACTCAAGAAAGTGGTGTTGTATGAATGGAGAAATTGAGACGATGTTCAACATAATACAGAAACTTGTATGAAAGGACCTATGCAGTGAGAAGTTTAGGTAAGTATTTTGCTGTGCTTTGCACTGAATGTCGTCCTCCTCGTGTTAATAGATCATCAGTGCTCAGTGACAGACAGGGCTGTACACCAAGCCCAATGAATCTGCCAGAGTAAGAAACACCAGACCACCTGTATAAAGTACCTGACAAATGGGTCTTTCAGTGCAAGATGAGAGACAACAGCACAGAGGCTGATCATCACCAGGGAAAACTCCAGTGATGTCTGAGAGTTTACAGTGAATGTAAACTATAATGTTATTATGTTCATTCAACATTCATGACAAGGTCTGTCACATTAGTCCCATACATCTGCAGTAAATCATGTCTATGATCTGAGCCCCTTAGCTCATATTTTAAGAACTTTGCTTCCGGAAGGATAGAATTTATAGTCCATGTCTAATCTTTACATTTGCTATTTGTCGATCATAAAAGGCACAGGAGAAAGTGCAGGAATGTATAGGGCATGGATGTCACATGAAACGCACAAAGAGACTGTTAATCATTTATAGACCATATCGGGAATAAGATCTGTCAGAAGACGGGGCAACGGGTTCAACAAATATTTGTCTCCATGTCAGTCAAGTTACGTTTTTATTACGTTACTTAGACTTAAACTTCAATACAGTAAATATCTCAGTCTGGCTAATCTTAATCTACCTCTGAAGAAAAGATAAAGTTCAGCAAAAGGTCACATGTCCCTTAATGTTTGAAGGCCAATGACATATAAAATGTAGTAAATTAAAAATGTAAATCTCATAACAGACAAAATAAAGATTTCCCAACTTGTAGCAAAATGACCTGCCTGGCTGAAGTGAATATGAAGCTAAATGATTGGTCAGTGTATTTTTTTTTTTTTTTGCCTATGTAAGCTGTATGTTCGTATTCAGCATTAAGCTATAGTATCAGGCTGTCCTATTGTGTTCAAATCATGTGTATTTTCTCAGCTAGGGGCCAGATGCCCCCCATCTGCTTCCTGCTAAAATGGCAGCAGAGTTCAAGAGGATTGCCCTACGAATAAAGCCCTTTAAAGCCATCCCTTCCTCTCAGGAGGAAGAGAAAGTGCACGCATCAGCTCCGTTCTGTCTCTTCTCAGGATCTTACAGCCTGACTAAGCTTTTCCCAATGAATGCCTCTCAACAAATGTGCCGTGTAAGGCCTGTATGTGCACTCTCATTCCTAAACAAATGTAGTCATTAGCCGACTGGGGACCATGGTGCTCAGGGCCAAGCACATAAATCAGAAAGATAACTTTTAATAGTTGTGCCAATAATGCTGTTAGACATGTTATGTAAGGTAGGAGCACTGAAAAAAAGCACTCAACAAAATGAGGAGCAATTGAGACAGTAAGAGCTCTGTGTGCTCACTTTTTATGATTCATTTCGTACACTGGTTAAGAAAAACGACTCACTATCTCACTGTTTGTTTTAAACTACACATCTTAAAGCACCGAAGAGTGTAAAAATGACATACGCTTACAAGGATCTGAGTTTGTCTTCCATTAATCAGCTGTTGCTTCTGTGTAAATAAGGTTAGCTTTTTGGCTAACATAGGACTTGACGTCATACAATTAGCAGTTACTTTAAGGGATTCAAACACCAAATAAAAAATCAGGTCACATAAAAAATAGATGCTGTTGCCAATGAAAAAAGTAAATAAATCTCTTAAAAATTCATATTTCGTGCAATGGTTAGGCTCATGACCGCCAAAACTTCATTTGCAGCTCACAGGAGCTTGTTACCTTTGAAATGTGTTAGGAAACTGTGTTAATTTTTTCTGTATATGTGTAGTAACACAAAGTATCTTTGTTAACTAAGTTAAGGTGTTGTATAATATGAATCATCGTTTTTTTGTGCTTTGCTTTTGTTACCTAAGAATGAGCCTTTTATATCTATACACACTGAGGGTCCTCTTCCACAGAGTCCACCATGTTTCTACAGTATCCCAGAATGAACAAACACTAACTGGCACTACACTGGCTCTAGATAAGGCCTCTTTGCACCCGCTGTAGTTTTTCCTTCACACTAGGAAACAGGGCGATGCGATTACACCGCTTGCCATTAAATCCTCATTGCTTACTAGAGGTACTATGTACAGTACACTAACATGTGTATGGAAAAAGGCATGTTTTGCACACCTTTGCCATGTTTCAGGTTTATTTTTACCATATTTCTGCTGTATTACAATCATATTTGGAGCATATCTTGACTGGAATTGTGACTGTTTCTGGACTATATCTTACTTTTTGATCTCCATTTTATTTTACTTTCAAAGAACAAGCCATAAAAAAGCCATAAAAGTAGTAGTGAAAGTGATCTAGTAGTAGAGAAGTAATCTTGGCATAGTGAGTGACCTTGGATATAATGTTTTGTGTGGATTGATTCCCCAAGCCTCACTTGTATCCATAATCTATAATCTTATAAAGCTCCCAACATGAACTACAACAGCACATTTCTTGTCCAAATCTGCCATTAGAGAGCAGACAGCAACTCAGCCTCTAATTTACTTCTCACTTTCATGAGTCATGATCCCCACCTAGCAACACTGAGGTCTGAGACTCACCAAAAGGAGCGTCTTAAATTCCTTATCCTGAGCAAATATGCAAACGCAGGGCTCCTTAAATCAAGAGGTGTCAACTTGTGAATGTACAGACACGCTTGTTGGTCAAACAGCCTTGAAAACCGAGCCGCTGTTGACTTAGGGAGGGCAGCCTTGAGTGGGTGGAGGTAGCGGACATGTGGGGCTCTTCAAACGCAGCCAATCCTCTTGAGGCTCCCTTTTCATGCTCTACAGTCCAGGTCCCTTAGGAGCCTGAGTGTTGCCGGGAAAGTGTCCAAGCCTCTAAAGGCTCTGAAGTCCTGGGTCCAAATATTCACTTTCGGCTAATGGTGCTTCAGCATTTATTGGCCATGTTCAGATGACAGTAATGGCCTTGACAGCCATATCTGACTTTACAGGTGTTTGTGAGTCTCTCCTGATGAAAAGACTTTATACTGTCCAAGTACGTCCTTTATGTGGAGAAACTACCAAAGAATACTGTTCAGCTGAGTCATATGAGTGGCTCCATTATTTTAAAAAACAATATGGAGCAAGATACTTGTGATTTTATGTCCAAACGACAAGCAAATAAGACTTCATTTATTTGGCAGATGTCTTTACTTACAGTCAAGTATCCACTGACTGACCTGTCTCTCACAGGAAATCTCCAGTGAATCTCTTTGTGGTCCTACAGAGAGCCAATCCAATTTCACAGGCCATCTCAAAATAACTGTCTAATTCTGTCCACAGTCCAGCAGGAACAAGCAGGTGAATTCAGGTGACTTTACTAACGGAGGTGGGCCATCAGTACTGAGAAGTGAATATGTCAAGTTAATACGGGGGCCCCACTGAAATGTGTTTTCCTGTTGTCATTGGTAGTTTCCATGATGACAAAAATGTCTTCTGTCCAAATGACTACCTACATGGCAGCTGCTTCTTTGAATGCACAGAGACTGTAAAACAGTGAAATAATAGAACTTCTCTTCACAAAGCAAACTGCCGCTGTTGTTAAAACACAGAGAAAGGCCATAACACTGTCACCATTAAGGCTGTAGCTCATGGTCAGAAGAAAAGGACACAGCTTGTTCTGTTGCAGAGTTTATAAAAAAATACATATTTGTACCATCAACTTCTGTCTGCAAACCACTTCTCTTTTTGGAGCAGTTCATGCTCTGACAGAGGTAGATTACATGAACGTGGATGGTGTAGTGCAGCTCATAAGCTACAAAAGGTGTAGAGGAACATAGCTGATCTGTGATCATAGTACATGGACACATGAACAGCAGATTAAAGGTTCAGTATATAAGAGTTAGGGGGTCTATTGGATCCATCATCACCAGAGAATAACAAATGTTTTTTTTTTGTACCTTAGTACCTTGGCTCCAGATAGGGCCTTTCACGGCTTCAGTTTCTCTTACATACTTGGAAAGAGAGTGAAGCATTCAATAGTTTCCTCCATTTTGGGTCTCTGGCTCTCATTTTCCTCAAAGGTCAGGTCTGTGTAAATCTAAAGTTCACAAAAAATGGACTGGATTGGATTTACTTTGTCCCTATAAGCAAAGTGTTCATAGCAATTTCATTGGCATTAATTGATTATAAATGCTAGAGTATTTATCACACAAAGTCCATTAATACAAACTGCCTCCTTGTTCTTAATGGTGGTTTTAATGGTTTTTAAAAACACACAAAACCTGTCAATCAACATAGGATCAGTCTCAATGATAGCCATCTCTCGGACCTTGGCATTTGTACATAATGGCCATGTATCCACTATGTTGCAGAACGCTGTAACAAAATACTACCTTTGAATTCTTGCTGGTGTATCTTTGTTAAGACAAGATAGAGCAGACCTCCACCACTCTAATATAACAGACAAAAGCAGCATTGAAGAGTAGAGGAGGGAGAAGACAGGAGGGGCTGAAAGAGGTGGGATGCTTGAGATGAGCTTCATAGGAAGGTGATGAGGCTCAGACTGTCTCCTTCTGTCTGTCTGGGCCGAGCTAATGGCTTCTCCGTTGTCCTCACATGAATAAGGACCATCTTAGAAAAAGGCACAAAAGTGAGCTGAGGACGGTGGGCTATTTAGGAGGACCTGCTGCTGAATAAACATGGCATCACAAGTGTGTGTGTGTGTGTGTGTGTGTGTGTGTGTGTGTGTGTGTGTGCGCACATGCAGAGACAGTTCGAATTGACAGTCTGATCATATTACACTCTTTATTTGCGCCAGCCCTGAACAACACTGATAAAAGCACTTACAGGGCTGCAGGTTAACAACCTACTTAAACCGGTTAATGAAAAGTAGAGTGTGTGTGTAGATGGGTGCGTGTGTAGATGTGTGTGGCTGTGTTAAACTCAAGTTGAGGTTGGTTATTGGAGGGGAACGAAGCTGCACTTTCTTTTAGTCTGGCCGATCCACTCCAGTCTATCAGAGGAATTTCTGGTCACCAGCAATGCGTGCGGTCAACCTGAAACACCTGGCCACACCTGGGACTGCGCACACACACACACACACACACACACACACACGCACGCACGCGCACACACACACACCATCCATGGAGATCTGCGGTCCACCTAGTGAGGAGGATTGACAAGTGCAGCTGTTCTGTATAAAGTCTGAACAGAGAACGTTTTGTCCCATTTTCACCGCTCAGTTAAACGATGGCTTGTAATCTGACTGCCAACATCATTGAGTTCAACCCTACATAACCACTGTCATCCACCTCTAAACAGTCTGTAATATATACACCCACACTGGCATTTTCACATGATTTCTGCCCCACCCAGAGACAGTGAGATGATGTCAGAATTCCCTCTGCAATGATCTTTGGAAAACTTACTCAAACGTCAACATGATTGAGATTAAAATCAAAAATGTGAGCGGAATCGTAGCCGAGGTTTCCACAAACTTCTGGACGTTCAACTCAAGTTCTTGGTTGAAGGCTTGAAAGATGTTTGGAGTTTAGTGTAATTTAAAAGGAATACTTTCATTACTTACATTTCCTTTGTTGCTGAAAGTGAGAATATGAAAAGATCAATATGATGTTTGTGCAAAACAGGAAACTATAGTCAGGACTATAGTCAGCAATTTGAAGCTGGCTGCAAAAGTAAGTTAATTTCCATAAGCTCCTATGTAAAAATGTTCATCTTCACAGTAGAAATAAACATGTTTACAGCCTGCTAAATAAACAGTTTTGGTCTCTATAGCTAGTTTCCCTGTTTTGTATAACCTACACCTCCATTTGTGAATTAGCCATCTTGGCGACTGCCAGAGTCAACGACACTGAGCTTACACTTTAGAAATCATATTTTACAATCATATTTTATATAGTCTGTAGTCCAAATACAAGTCTAAAGTTGGCACAGTGGTACTTTGAGCTAACCATTAGCATGCTAAAATACTAACAGTGGCAATGTTAATGTTGCTGATGTTTAAGAGATCAGTTTACCATGGTCACCATCTTAGTTTATTAGTTTTATTGCCAGATAAAAAATCAAAGGATCATTAAAGTTAATGAGCCTCAAGAGCATTTATGTTGTGGCGATATGGAAACTAAAATGTCAACTTTTTATCGGTGCCAAGAAGTTGGCAATCCATCCGTTAGTTGATATATTTCACACACTAACATACATAATTATGCGATTGCTTGTGTGGTTAAACTCCACCGACCTGCACCTCTAATGTTAAAAAATTATGAAACTGCTGTTTTACAGGGAGTCCACAGATCTAGTTGCATACTGGCTCTATCTTAATATTTATTTGCATACTTGACGTGACTCCAGTCTTTAATTTAATTGTCAGCAAGAAAATGTGTGTGAGAAAATGTTGAAGTATTTTAGGACCCGTGGGAGAAAACGTGACATTTATCACATTTAACATGATTAGGAACTCATTATTTACTCCTTGAGTTGTGTCAGGACATACTTGTGAAATGATTTGCTTTAAAACGACTGCTTTATCATCACAAGTATCCATCAGAGGATTTGCTTTCAGATGTGAAATGTGGACTGTATGCTGGATAGGGCAGGGGCCAGAAAGCTGAGAGAATGATAAATGTAGAAAGATTACTGAGGTCCATGGGAACCTTGGCTAGCGGCACAAACAAAACATTGCTGTGATACACCAACACAGAAAACAGTCAAGCTTTTAAAAGTCTTGACTCTGCAGAAAACAAACTTTGCGTTCGTGTCATGTTGCAGCGGTGACTCAGTGGGAATCAAAATTCCAGTCTGCGCTGGCTAAACTCAGCGTTGGGTCATCAAGCTGTTTTCTCACTGGCACCTTTTACCAATTGTGACATAATTCTATTAGAGGGCATGCAAGGTTATAAAAAAAAAAAAAAAAAACTTATCAGGCTTTGCTGGAGACACAGAGCGGCTGGAACACATTATGCTTCACGTGGAGCACTCAGCAGATCAGTCGCTGTGCAGCAACCAACAAAGCATGACACATAACCAAAGGAGAGGCTCCAGAATGACACAGAAATATTTCCATTTTGGAATTAAAAGCTCGGCATATTTGTTGCTATTTGTTTGTTTGTTGCTAAATTTATAGATGTCATTCTCAGTTGAAAAAAAAAACAAAAAAAAAAAAACATAAACCTACTGAGGAAAATAACATTTTTTTTCTGGGAGCAAAAGTTGATGCGTGTAGCAGCCAAACCAGAGTAAATCTAACATGAGAGCCTAATGACTTCCAGTCGCTATAGAGGGTTATCAGGACCGTCGCCATTTGGCGTAACAGCACATCCTCAATGCCCAATCAGATACACATTTGTTCGACGCTTGCCAAGACCAGAGTTTGTTAATTCTAGTCTTGCATCTGACGGGCCATCTTACAATGTCATGTGTGGAGCCTGTGGTTGCAAATGGGGCATCCAATTGCAGCGCTGTCTGGGCACAGGGTCTGTTTTATTTTTCATTCGTAGGCTCTAATGAGGCATAATGTTGATGATTTTCAAAACCTCAGTAAACAAAGCATTACTGTTTAATCAAGGGGATCAATGCGATTTTTCTTGGGATGTAGCGCTAAAAGCGTGAATGACAGCACCATCGTTCACTCTGCATTTGAATGCAAGCCCATGATTCATTACTAGTTTGATGTTTTTTACGCAAAGAGCTGCTGCGAGACTGTAAAACGCGTCAACAAACAGACGGGAGCCTCAGTTCTTATTCTCTGCAACCTCTCTGACTGACAGCACTGTGACCTTCACCTACAGTACAGAGACGCTGAATTGGGCATCTGTTGGCCGCCGACACACCGACAGCTCAGTGCAGTGTTTGAGGTGAAACAGCATCCCTGATTGGGCGCTAAGAGCATTTTTAAGGAGGTTGTTGTTGTTGTTGTTATTCAACGCCGCGGCAGGCGGAACCAGCGTCAGAGAGACGCACTGAGGGCCGGGATTCACACAGATGCCTCATTAATGTGTGATCAAGTGGAGAGACAGAGGACGTCTGTGGAGGCCACAGAGGACCCTTTCTACACGTCGCACCCCACTTCATCTCTTTATTGCACAGGGAGCACACACACACACACAAAACACACCTATAATATCCGGGTTCCACCTCTGCAGAGGGAGGAGGGAGTGTTAGCAGAGGAGTAAGGTGAAGCTGTGTGTTCGTATGTTACACACACACACATGCATCAACTCTGCATGTATAAGTGTGAGAGAAGGGAGATTAAAAGGAAATCGAAGCCTGTCGATGCGAGGACAGGCCGCTTTCAGCGCCGCGTCCCTCAGCATTAATTAGCAGGTCACGCTGTGACTGGCTCCTGTTAGAGGTGAAGTGGGCCAGCTGAGGGAGGTAAACACACCTCATCCCCAGGGCTCGCTGAAATCAGAGGGAGGGCAACAATGTGCCACTGCCTGAGCCACAGAAGCCTGCCTGTGCCTGGCTACTAACACGCTTTAGCAGTCATTTCCTACCTTCTCCTTCAATTTCCTCGCCCTGGTTCATGTACAGGGCTGACAGTGGATGGTTCACCTGGCCACATAGGAAGGCTTTTTTTCTGCTATGACTGCTATGAACGTGTGTGTGCTAACGTGTTTTGGGTCACTGACGATGGGGTCAGGTTGATCAGGTTCAACATAAAGGTTTTGGTATCTCTTCTAACCAATATAGTAAATCATCTTATACTGTAGTTATGTAAAATCATGACATAAGCTGTGCTTTTAATTCTCTACTTTCAAAATAAATAAATAAAGAAATCTTCAGGAAAATAACCAGAGACCATGATTTAAGAAATCCCTCCTATTTTCTCTTGATCGAACAAACTGTGCAGAGCAAAGACTGTCAAAGCATCCTCCTCACATCCTCATTGTTGAAAGTCCAAAGCCCAGCTTTGGCACTTTAACCACACTTTTTCCAAAACTATGTAACAACACAAACTGTTAGCTCATTTAGGATGGACAACTTTAACCAGAGAAGAAAACTTTTCTCTTAAACTGAACAACAAAGAAGCGCGGCTCTTGTAACCTTGCTCTTAACATAACTCGAAAGAAAAAGTAAGGATGTGGAGAAAGGAAAAAGAGTGTTGACCTTAAAACTGTGAGTAAAATGACATTTCTGTCTCTGTTAAACTTTATAATTGAAACATAGTTCCAATCTTCCATTAAGGCTCCAGATTTGAATGCCAGAGGCCAAATTCAAAACAGACAAAATATGGTGCAACATCCTAAGTGCTACACCGGCCATACTTTCACATGAATTTAGGTCAACCAATCTTGTCCCTGCTGTACAGTGGGTCCATTCAGGGTCCCAAGGTGTAAATTGAGATGTAAACAAACAGTTTACTGGGCCATGTTCAAGCACTGAAGCTATAGGTCCCAGATTGACCTCCATTACAAACAGTCATCACCACAGTTTGAAGAGATTTTATAAAGAAATCAGATCAATTAGGCAAACACAGAAAAAACAGGTTTTCAACATGGTGACTGGGAAAGTGGCTGGCATCAACAGAGCTCCCCAACCGAACCACAGCAAGATTTCTGGACTTCCGAGTGGCAGCATAGAGGCGCAAGTTGTGAGCTCCCTTGCGTCAACATAATAAACTCCGCCAAAACTTGAGAATTAAATGCAGACGAACCCAGAATCCTTGATAATGAGTGGATGTTCAACAAAAACAATGAACAAAAAAACAAAAAACAAAAAGACAGACAGACAAGATGAAGAAATAAACTGTTCGGTTAATGAGAAAAACATCTACACCTAAAGCTAGCATGGCTGCTTGTCAGTCTGGATTGCATTAGCAATCAAATTCAGGCCCTTTAAAATGAACCGAAAGCAGACCTGAAGATGTTTGAGGGAGAAATCACAATCCAAATGAGAAACAAACTGATAGAATTCAAAGAAGACATTGACCAAAAATTTGCTAAATTAACCAGACAATCAAACTGATGGCAGACAGACGTTGCTTTGAAACGCACCGAAAAAGTGAAGTTGTGGAGCTCTGAAGCAAATTGTTCTTTGTAGGAAATTACAGGAAATTATGAGGGGAAAGCTAGAAGATCCAGACAGAATAATTCACAAATATATGGCAGAGTGGAAGAGCGACTCGGTTGTGCTGTTTATGGACAAATGGCTCAGAGAGGAGAAGTTTTTGATTTTTGATGCACAGACCTCCAGATTACAACATCGCTACAGAGGCCTAAAGCAGGTCAACCTCAATCTATTGTCTTCAAATTTCAGCAGTTTAATGTGAAGGAGATGGTAGTGAACAGGTTTGACTCAGTAGAAGTTGTTACCACAGCAGCCACACTTTGTGTGCTGTTCAGTGTTCTGTGTTAGCACGTGTCTGTATATTTTCTTTATGGATGCTGGTAAAGTCAGAAAGAGACTATTTCAGCAGGGGGATTTAAAAATAATTAGTTATCCATGGAGCTTAATAACACAGTTTTGCATAATTTCTGGATCTGGTCTACCAGATCGTGATTATTTAACTCCATAGACATTCAACAACTCTGCTGGGATAGCCTTATGTTGCTGTATGACATGATTTCATGACATTTATTACTTTCTGACTCTGGGAAAATTTGAAAAACTAAATTCCAAAACCAAATCACACATTTAGCCACTTCTATGTGACTTCTTTTTGACAACTTATGTAATATTTTTTCATTTTTATTCCCTGAGTCTCCACTAAAACAGCTTGGAGCCCCCCTGGAGAGACCCCCCGCCCCCCTTTGAACAAGCAGTGGGAGAAATCGTAACCTCACAATAGTAAGTAGACTCCAAACTCCACTGTCACAAATGCCTCTATCACAACCACATGGATGACCAAAAAATCCTGGATAAAGACACTCATTCACATGCTGGATATGCAATTGTTAAATAAACTGTGAAGTCTTGGCATGATAGTGCGCGCGTGTAACTATATTAGAGCCATATTTCCCATAAACCACATTTGACTGGATGTCACAAAGAGGATGTGGCACTATTTAATGCCTTGAAAACAGATTTGCCTTCTGTTTTGTAATCAAAGTAACTTCCTGTGACATGACATAAAACAGAGACGTCCATTTTCTCCGTGACAGCCTGATGATTTTTGGTGAATTTATTCCAAAAGTTAATGTGGAAATGTTTGTATCTATTAAATTTCTACACACAGCGCGATTAGACTGACATAGCTCACACTTTAATTCATAACAAAAGATGACATTTGTGTCTCTGGTTGAACATTCCTCGATTACAAAAGGTTGTGAAATTTGTCATTATTAGTTAGAATGGATCTGTGCACACACCTCACCTCACCCTACCACACACATGAAAACAAACAGAGTGGATGTGCAGTATGTGGCGGTCCCAGGAGTGGACTCATTAACTTGCCTAACAAACAGGTCTCTGTGCAGTCACCAGCTCACCACCGCTCGCTCCACAGACACTGGCCTGTTTGAACCTCACTGTCTCACTTATCAGCTCAATGCTGACACCACCCAGGCTGGTAACTGCCCCAACTGACTGCCACATTTATCAGACTGGAACAGCTTTTAAACTAAAAAAAAGGGGAAAAAAAACTCTAGTGAAACAAACCAGAAGAGCTTAAAGATTAGACGTGGACAGGCCTACGGTTTTTAGTGCTTTCCTGTAAGCCTCGAAGAGGGAAACATTTTTGGCCAGCGAGAGTGCCGAAAACAGCTCGGAGGGAAGAAAATAGACCGGTCAAGTGTTCTAAAATTAGTCTGACATTGACAAAGAGGAGTCACACTACGGTCTATTAGTTGGGGCACACTTGACATAGAAGTAGGCCTGAATTTGACCAGTCGTTTTGATGGTCAGTCAGCACCATGGACAGAGACCCGGTCACCACGGCTTGACCTCCGGGGCCCCATCCCACCACACAAACCAAGAGAAAACACTGGAAACGCTCAAAGCTACCACAGGCTCTTTTGTCAAGGATGCGTTTGAAGCATGGGAAAAACTACATCAGACTAGTTCGACAGCAAAGACTGGTCAGAGGAGTCCTGCTGGAATCTTAAAGACTACAGTGAGAGGCTTTGTTTCCCACACAATGAGAAGATGCAAAGTCATCCACAAATCTCATGACCAACAAGGAAGTTACTCAGCATTATTTGTTGCACGATGAAGCAGCTTCCTATATTGTTCCTCGTGTTGCTTTGAGACAAGACAGCGGGCTTATCCTTAAATATTTATAAGGGTTTGTGAAGGTTCAGCTTTCACAGCAGCTTGACACATTCATTGTTTAAAACGCTCTGCTGTCACACTGTTGGTGTTTGTAAAGCAAGTCGTGACAGTGCAATACTAAGTAAAGCCCCTCTGTGTGTGACAACAGCGTTTGGTCTCTTTAAATCTAAATATAACCGCGTCTAAAGCTGATACCTAAACCTCCGGGCTAATGCTGCGTTCATAGCGCCTGCAGTGCTCCAAGGGGGGGTCAAAATGTCAAAAAGGAGACTAATGTTGTTAGTGTTAAAATATCAAATATATACCTCATACCTTAAATATTGTGATGCTTGGTGTTTATATGGTAAATAGAGGAGGAACGTCACTGAAAACGTAGTGCAAGTTAATACTTTAATAAGCTAGGTGTCAATGTTTATCATTAGCAATGTTGCTAATTAGCATAACGTTGCTGTAGCCTGTCACCGGTTGAGCATTTCCAACCTCATAAAGTTGCCAAAACCTAACCTACGCCTAAATTACATCACAGTCCACAGTAGTACTGACCCTCAAAAGTGTCAGGCAATACAGAAGTGCGTTATTTCCCACAGCCCCTGAAGGCAGCAGCTAGCTTGTCAGCTGTGTTCATAGAAACAAACAGTAAAGTCTCACAGCAGAGTCAGCACTCTTACCTTGTTCAGGTGAGGGTTTCGGGTCACATCGTAGCCCCTCTTTTTGGTGTACACGAAGGTTTTTCTTTTCTCTTCGGACTTTTGCATCTCCGTTTCCACCGACTCCCGTCTGACCAGTCCGTGTGCCATGTCGTTGTCTCTTTAAATAGAGCGACGGTGAACTATTATGAACTCAACAAGTGGACGCGCAGGTCCAGTCTGCTCTGATGATGTCTGTCAGTCAGTTTAAGAAGAGCTCAGTGTCCTTATCAACGAGCCTTCTCTTTTATTGTTTCCAATAATTCACTGAAGGTCTTCATATGTGCAAAGTCCCTCGTGTATTATCACCTGGCAGCAGGTGCATGGTAATTATTGAAGCACAGTTGGAGATGTACATCAGAAAGCAGAGCCCCCCACCACCTCCCATCAATGGGTTTGGCATAGTTAAAAAAATATATGTATTATTTAAATGACTTTACAACTTTATTATTCCTGAACTTCAACTGGAAGTTTTGATAACAGTTGGTTACAAATATCAAAAGTGAAAGAATTATAACTGTACTGTCAAATATATGGCCTGCAGACCAGAACCGACCCACCGGGGCAGACTGGATGACTGAGCAAGAAAATTGCTTCAATATTTCAATAAAATGCTTCTTTATTTCTGAAGAAAGAAGTAAAATATACTACATATAGTTACTCCAAAATACGTCTACGTTTTGTACCTTTGTAGATCCACAGTGATCTGTAAATTAATGAATGCACATGACTGCAAAAACTGACACGTTATTTACGTATATGTATTTATTTTTAATTTTGAAGTCATTGTTGTTTGTCATCTGTTTTGTAAATGGATGGTTCATTAATTGTGAATGTTTCCAGAATGTACTTGTACTTCTTTACGCTCAAAGAAAGAGTTATTATGAAGTATCTGGCATACCTGAGATCAGATTGAACTGTATGTGGTTGAACTAAAAAGATTTTGACACTCCAGATTTAGATTATTCTGCAGTTTTTGATGAGTCATGGCGCTTGTTACAAACACGTAACTGAGCTCATTTTACAGCTTGTGTGTCTGAGGGCTGTGACAGGAGTGAGGATATTTGAAGCCAAGGTCAACCTTCAGCCTTCAGCACGAGAGTTATGCAACATTAGGCGGCAGAGTTTACCAGTCAGAAATACACTTGGCTTTCTGCGGGTGGGAGAAAGGTTATTGAACCCTCAGCCCATGGATCTCGTGTTTATCAGGCAATTGCTCTAAATTCAACTCAAACTCTTGTCTCAAAACCATCTGATTTGTCAAATAAATGAATTCTATCCAATCAAGCCTTTGCAAATCGTTGTCTCTGCAGAATCACAGCATCTACACTGGCACACCTTTTCCAGTTTGTCAAATGATTCACTTCATATGTTTTGAATTGTGTTGTGGCCTGTTTAGCCTGTCTTGTTTGGTTGTCTGTTTGGTTTCATCACCAAGGATTCCCTGTCAGAGTGAAAGTTGAACCCTGAGTGAACACGTCTGAAGACTTAGTTTATACTGAGGTTAAGCTGGTGCCAAGTGTGTAAAGATGGACCGATAAAGGCTCCGCGAGTGTGTCTGCAGAACAGAAAGGATGAGAGAAAGTGAACTGACCCCTGAAGTCAGTCTGCTCTCTAATATGCCTGAACTTGCTGCATTCAGACATCATGTCCTCCCATAAGTCATGACACACTGTGGCTGGATTTCAATTTGGAGTAGTCACACCACTATTAGTGGAGAGATTGATAACTCTCTTTCAGCTCTGATAGATTTATCAATGCACTGTTGACACATAAAATAGCAGGTACAGTTTACAGAGAAGTCTTTGTGTTTTTTTTCTCCTGCTATCTCATTGTTGCATTTAAAATGCAGCATTTTCTACAGAACGTTTCTGCACCTGTCTGCAGGAGAAAGGTCACCAATACAGTTATGGACAGGCTGTTGAGGTTCATGTGGGTTCACACGGGGTTTGTGATGGTTTTCTCTGGCAGCAGCTTCGGTGACAGACTACTCAGAGTCAACATCAGACTGCTGCTGCTGCCAAATGGACAGATCTGACTGAGCTCTGTGAGATCAGCAGCTACCAAGCACTGCGTATGTCATTTAATTTGTATCAGAATGCCCTAAAACATCTGCCTCTCCAGGTTGGGGAAGTCCCTGGAAACTTTAGGTCTTAAGGTTTTTCTCAATACTTTTAAATATTCATGACTAAAGTCGAAGTTTAAAGAAATAAACATCCTTAGGTATCCTTTATTGGAAGTTTAAACTGGGTGTGGTTCGATCAAGGCTTCGTGGGAAAAAGGAGTCATGGGAATGTTAATAGACTCAGACTTGTAGCAGCTGCATTGTGCAGTTTAATGTTTGATTTCAATCAATGCCTCTAGCCCAAGTGGCTCCTTATATAGCCGAGCAAAAGCGAGTCCCTCCTGATCGCCCTGTTTATCAAGCTTCCAGTCTATGTTGGAATGACTGACCTGGATGACAAACATCTGCTATTTGTTTCTGTATCTGGAGCTGGAAGTTATTTTTGAGGTTCAGGCAGGGTGCCAGTTGGCAGTGAGTGGGATGTGAGGAATGCTCAGGGAGTTTGGGAAGCATCATCAGCCCATATATTGAAAGTACTGGAACAGCTGGATGTTGTCAAGGAAGTTATCCACCTGAAAGTCAAATTCCAAAATGTTTTATTACAGATCATTTGTCAATATAACTGTCGAGAAATCTCTGCATAAACTAACCATTGCTGTTCTTCTGTTTGTTTAAGTTAAAGTGCTGTTGCAAATGTAGTAGCCTGGCTTCCTGTGCCGAAGGACAGCACTTCCATACAACAGGTGTTTAGAAAACCAAGTGTATATTAAAGGCTTTCATGGACCCATTTTACAAAATACAACGCTACAGGTAAATCAAAAGAAAAATCCCCCTGGGAGATGTGCCAGAACAAGCCTTTGTATTATAATTTATACCTCTATACTTTACTTTATTCCTTTCAGGTAACAAATCTGTAACGCTTACCTTGGGAGCTGCAAAACAAATCATAAACTGACATTTAAAAAAAAAAACTTATAACACTATATATACTTATGGGGATGTAAGGAAACACAAGATATGATAACATAAGATTCATAGCAGTTTGTGGTAGAGCTCCTTCTTACATGGTGGGAGTAGTAGTCTGTTGCTGAAGGAGCTATTTTTGGCCCCCACAGTCTCATGCAGGGGGTGAGAGGAGTTCTTCGTGATGAATGTCAGCTTTGATATCCTCCTCTCCCCCACATCGTCAGTAGAGTTTGATGCCACCACAGTGTCATAGAAGGTAACAAAGTCCTGCGCACTCCAAAGAACCTCTCCTCAGCAAGTGGAGACAACTTTGACCCTTTCTGTACCTTCAATCTGTGTTGTCCGACCACTCCAGCTCGATGTTGAGATGTGTTGATTTTGCAGGTATTTGGTCATGAACAGATGTTTTGGACAGATTTTGGAATGGTGGGCCAACCAAACAAAACCCAGACATTGTCATCGGCAGAGCCACGCCCAATACTTACTGCAAGGTCAAATGATTTTTAAAAAAAAAAACAAACAAAACTGTTGCATAGTTGTGACAATTTATGATGGATTAGCATTTGAACACTTGATCTCTTGGGTGGGAATACACAATCTAACCAGCAGATGAGTACTGTCTACAGTCTATTAGGAGTATTTCTACTGTGTGATATTGTTATTTTTACTAAAGTAAAAGATCTGAGAACTTGCTCCAATACGGAATACTTTCTTGCTGTGATTGGCAAAGACGCAGGGCCATGATGTCAGAGTGTCAAAGATCACTGTCAAGCTGACCTGCTGCAACCTGAACATGATGAAAGAGCATAAAACATGTTGCAATTACTGCTGATGAAGGTGGTGAAGGCCCTCAGGCCAAACATAGTTGTAATATTAACAGAATGATTGGCATCAAGTCTGCCTTTTATTGCATTTGCATCATCTCACCTAATCAACTTTTCATGACCCCTCTGAACCAGATGTTTTATGGACTTATTATTGCATCTTAATGACAGGCACTGTTCTGACTAACCCACACACACACATATAGAGGAACTGCCTTAATGCACAGTCATGATCCATGCAGTATGCATCACACAGCCGTTTTTTTTTTCCTCGTCTGTGTTTTGACTCTTGTTTATCCCTGTGGGGCTTTTCTGGTCAGGAAGAGGAGGAGGCAGCAGACAAAGACAAATACAATTACTGAGAATCAAATCACCCACAAACACATGGTTTTCTCTCTCACCCCCATTTATTCTGCTGCTTTCTGACAGCAACACCTGGCCGTACTTCCTGCACCCGAGCTGATGGTAAAGGACTCCCAAACGTGGTCGTTAAGTGTAATTATAGGCAGACTCTATGGAGTGGGGAAACCATACCTTTTGATTGCATTGGCATCTGTCTTATAAACCATAGGTAAGAGAGTTCATGTGAAGATTTGAGCAATTTGGGTGAATTACCAGCTATTACATAAGCGAGCTTCCAAGCCCTTTAACATAATGTTGTGTCATATATTATATTTCTAAATGTTTGAGTGAATTGCTTATAATTGTTTGTGTTTGTAAACCTGCTTGCTGTGAATTGTTCATTGTGGGACAAATGAAGTTGAACTTGAACTGAATTAAGTTGGTTGGTGTTGTCTGAAAGTAACCTCCACTGTATGAGTCTGTATGGTCAACATGAGGCAACATAAAGGCCGGGATGCCCTTGATATTACAAGTTACAGTTATCACATCTTTCTAATATTAAATAAAAGATGAGGTACAATACACTGTTTGAGAATCTTTTTTCTGATAAATATGAATGTGGTCACTTAAAGCAACACTGAGTTGAAAATGCAATTTTTGCGATTTAGCGCCCCCCAATGTCAGAATGCAATACCACTGTCGTGAGGACCCAAAACTATTGAGTCGAAAACTTTGCTAACAGCCAAACATCAAGCAAGGTCAACAACACAAGACATGGCAGCCAGCTAATTTAACTTTACAGTTACTAACTAGTCCAACAGCAAGTGTCTTTCAGCCTTTTATTTCACAAAGCTCCTTTGTTTTTTCCCATCAATATCACTTTCCATCTTTTCTAATCTCTCATTATGTCCATAGATGCTGCTGCTTAGGTTACATTAGCCCACTTGTCCAGCTCGGTTCTGAGCCGACACCAACTCTGGGCTTAAACATCTGTGATGGACTAGTTCTAATTCTGAGCTCACAGTTTGGGCACATCAGCCAACAAACTGAGGTAACATTAGCTAACATCAGCTATATTGTCCATTAGGAAAACACCTCTTCTGTGCAAAGCAGAAAACATGTTCTCCATAAAATATCACCCAGTTTCACCAAAATAAGTGTAATCTGACAGTAAAAGCAAAAACCCAAAGTATGATAACATATAATTGTTTTACTTTCACTCTAAATGTGATTTTGTTCAATGTCAATTACAAATACATACATACATTAGAAGATTGACATCTGCATCATAAAGCTATTCACAGGTGACAGTGACAACTGAAACTGCACTAAGTAAAGGAATAGAAGTGTGAGATTTGTGTCAGTGGCAGAAGGAAAAGCTGCTGAGAAATATGAATATGACACTATGGGAGCAGAGAATTTTGAATATAGTAAATAGAGGCACAGGGTGAAAAGACACAAAGGTCAAAGTGCAATGTAACATGAGATCTTGAGGTGAAACAGTCCCTCTCACATGTACGAAAGTATGCTCACCTGCCTCGGCCTCTTGGGCATTTTGACCTTTCAGCCTCTTTAATTACCGCTACCTTGGACCAATAAACTGGTTTGTTTCCACATTCACATTCACAGCCATTCCCATCGTTAACCATTCCATTTTAAGAACTGGCAGTACACAGTTTGATTATTGGCAAAGGAAACTATGAACAAGAACCACATTTCCTCTCTTTAGGTGCTTTTATGAAGCCATAACTGTTGTTTGGACCATGATCAGAACACACACAAAAGAGCTGAGAGGCTTTGGGCCTGCTGAGCACCTCCAGTACCAGCGGAGGAAATGGGTGGATGTTTTGGAGCGGTTCCTGAGGGACGCTGCACTTCCAAGTTTTCTGCCATACATACATACATGATTGCCCTCGCTCCTTTGCTTTCTCTCTTGCTCCCTCTTCATACATGACCTTCCCCCAGCCCCCCAAATCAATGGGCCCTTTCACTGATCACTCTTCATAATGACCCACTGTTTGAGCCTATGGATATTTGGGGAGGTGGAAAAAGAGAGAGCTTTGAGCTGCAGCTTTTTCTGTCTTGCATTATTAGAGAAAGCTGCGTTGACATGCGTGTACTGCGAGAAGGAGTTTGATCATAATAGGTCAGATTGAGTCAAGGAAGCCCTGAACATATCCTGAGGAAGGTACAGCTGAGCCTTTGCGCTAACACTCCCTATGAATGTGTGTATTTCAGGGGTATTGCGTTGAGACATTTTTGTGTAGCAACTGAGTTACTGTAGTTGCGTCTGCTTATTTGACAATAATCTGACAATGTCAGCAATTCTTGTGTGCATTTGGACACAAAACAGTAACATTCTGAGATTGTTAGTCTATCTGGGTATTTCAGCACTTCATACTTCAGAGTCTGAGACTCTGTTTTATCCAATGTTGTGAGTCTAATCACTGGGTAATGTACAAAAGTTTGTGCTAAAGTTTGACAGTCCTGTTATTTGCTATAACCACAACTAAACCCACATAAACCCAACCGCTAACGTTAACTAGACTCTCCTGTCTTCCACAGTGTGGGACAAACACTACACTAAGTGTGTAGAAGCTAAAATTACTGAAAAGTACTGTTTAGTGGGAGTCAGTAGTGATGTTAGCTATCTAGGATAACTAGCCTAGATTTTCAATGCCTCATTCAGTTCTGTTGAAGTCGACTTGCAGGTTTCAAAGCTTGTCATAATGAGGTCAGTAGCACAACCTGTTTTTTGGGAAGTCATCATAAAAAAAGGCCAAACACACCTATATGATACCTATATGGATACAGTGTTAAAGTTGGGGCTCTGTTCATTCTTATGAACAGAGGCCCAAGCTGCTCAGTGGTGCATGAAGCCAAAAAAGTTCAGTTTCCAGGTAAAAAATGGTTTGGCCCACAGAGCAAGCTGACTACAGAGTTCTGCCAGCGAAGCAAGGTTGAACCGCTAATTTACGGTTTAGCCATCCTCTCACTTGAATCAGGATAAAATAGACTTTCCAAATGTTGTCAGAATGGATGGGTCAAACTGATAATGAAATGAGTCATGTTGTGGTCTTTTGGCCAGCGTGCATCATGTTCGGCTTGGATGTGGCAGATACTGGACCAGTGCACATCACCTGACAGACAGCATTACACAGTTTAGCCACTACGACAAATTGACACTTGTGCTAGGGTCAATGCTAATGTTAATTTTCTACTTTTTCTACGTTCATGGTCCTCCGACATTGAGTTGACTGTACAAATCACTGTGCACGTATTGGGGAAAATAGGAATGTTTATAGCTATATAGGGCTATTGGCCTGCATGTTGCAGTTGGTACTGCATGGAAATTGACAGCACACCTCCAGCCGTGGATCTAACATGGGAAATGTTCACCCAGAGACCTGAAGTTTATACACTGTTTACACAAATCCAGTATGAATTCAAATTTCAGGTCATCTTTTAGGTAAGTCATAAAGTAAACAGTTACTTTAAAAAACTGTTTCACAATAGCGTTGAACAATACGTCTGTCTTTTCTGGCACAGTCTAGCTGTGTGTGTGTGTGTGTGTTTCAACTTGTATTCATGAACATGTGGGTGTGTTTTGGCCTTTTTTATAATTCCTGTACCCACAAAACAAGGTGTGCCACTGAACTCAGTATGACTGCAGAAAGGAAAAAAAGCCGTGCAGTGGTTTGCCAAACAGAACTGAACGAGGCATTGAACTTCAGAGAGCAAAGGTTCGGCCGGAGAGACAGTGGAGCTTCTCCAGTTTAACTACTAAATGGCATTTGGCAGAATGAGCCAAAGAGGCGTCATCATTGCACTTCAACAAAACCCCCTTTCTTCTCCAGGAAAGAGGACAGAGATTAGTGTGTTAACCTAGTCACACAGTGTGTTTATGTAACCTTTTCGACCCTGCAGAATATGTAGAGTCTCTCTGTCTTTCAACATGCAAACACACAGAGGCTTTTCTGCTTTCCTCGCTTCATTCTTATTGTATGAAATCATTCCAAACCTGTGAGCATTTCTCTGCATATTTATGTTTGTGTGTGAGTGCGTGTGTGTTCCTTTTTACATCTGAAAAGTCTCAAACTTATCATGTAAAATGTCAAAAACCCTCATCCATAAATGCATCCCATAAAATGTCCAAAAACTACATGAACTTATGTGGGAATGATCACATATGGAACTATTTATTATATCATTCATGTAATAATGCAAATTGCTTTTTTTGCAAGCAGCCCATCACATGGATGTACTTGAACATGTGCTATGGTTTATCTTTGATCGGTCCAACAGGTTCTCTGATTACTATGTGCAGCATCCGAGCTGAACAAATACCTTTTCTCCCTGTATCGTCCCTCCTCTCACATGTCTCAAATCCTGGCAGCACGTTGTGAAATGAAAACACCTCCTCTGTCCAAATCCTCACTGTAAACAAAAGCTCTGTCAGGGATAAATGTCACATTTCACTGTGTTTGTCTCAGCGTGTCTAAACAGTTTCATCTCAGTGCGGACACACTGCAGATCTGTTACCCTCCGGCTCAGTAACAGGTCTGAATTGTTGGTTCCACTTTCCTCTGTGTTGCCAAATGAGGCTCACTGATGGTGCATCTACTGTATAATCTGCAAAATACATGTTTAGTGAACAGTGTTAAAAGTCATTGCTAAGTGGAGGAACTGATTCTTGTCAGCCAACATCTTGTGCAAACTTTTGTTTAAAGCATCGCCCTGCCTCGGTGTGCACATATTATTATCATGATAAGAGGTGTTTGTTTTGCTTCCGCTTTTTCGAGCCCGGATTTCTCGGCTGTGCTAAATGTTTTGACACTAGTGGGATGGAGGAGGAGGAGGAGGAGGAGAGAAGACATTTCTAAAGATCTGTTCACAACCCAGAAATTCAAAGCTCTATATGTGACAGAGAGGTCAGTGAGAGAGCACTGAGAGGAAAACTAAATGCCATTTCCTTCATATGCTTTTGGGCTTCTGAACCAACCATTACTGTACCGGAGCACAAATTACAAGATCATCAATCATGGCCGGAAACCTCAAGTGTCCAAATACTGTCGCAGCCTTGAAAAAAGCAACAGGCACTTTGTTTCTTACCTGTAGGCTAGTTCTTTCAGTGGAGAGGGGGTTAACATCTACGGTGGATGTTTTCAGGTGCATGCGGGCATGTGATGTGGAATGATATTTTTGAAAGTTTTTATTGCAGGAAGGGATTATGGGCAGTCCGTGTAAACTTGAGGCCACACACAGAGGGAGTCAGATGGTGATAAAGGAATACATGCTGATCTGTTTTAAAGGACAAGCTCAGTCTAGCGTGTTTATCTGCATATCAAAGTGAACCACGGAGGTTTTATTTTCATGCCTGTTAACTTGTCACGAAGAGGAATGTATGAATTTATGACAATATTTTAATCACTGTTTATGTGTAACATTAGGAATGGCAACACTAGCCTGTTGGTCGAGTTGACTACAATGTCTCAACAACTGATAGCCATGGTCCCCAGAGGATGTATCATAAATAAAACCATGCAAATTTCATGCTGTAAACTTCAGTAACTTTTCATATTACCATCATGGGGTTTCTTAATAGAATGAACAATGGCTTCCCAGAGCCGCTAGTGTGGCTGTAGCATCTACAGGAAGAAGACATCAACTTGGAACCCTCGGAGGTTACCAGGCCAGATGGGATCCCTTCGATGGTATCTCTCTAGGGTATTCTGGTTTTGCACCATAGACTTTGCTTGGAATACCTCCACAGGGAGGCATCCGAATCAGACGTCCAAACTACTATGAGTTCATCCCAGATGTCTGACCTCCTTATCCTAAGGGTGAGTCCTGCAATTAATCTTTTCGTCGCTGCTCACACCATAGTTGCAGGTTGAGATGTAGATGGACCAGTAGACTTTCAGGCTCAGCTCCATCTTCACCATGACAGTCCGGTACAATGTTCCCATTCCTGCTGACACCGCACCTACGCTCTGAAAAACTTGACTACCCACCCTGAAAAGAGCAATCCAGCAAAATTTTAATTTCATGTGCATCAACAATATGAAAAGGACAGTTGTTTTTCTTCCTGAAGAGTTGTTTCTTTTTTAAACTCATGGCAGTGCTGTGACGTGCCTTCAAAGTCCGTCCTTGCAGCAGGACTGTGGTCGTCTGTTCGTTGGCACATAAGATTCAAAGGCAGCACGTGGGACTTCAGTCGGCCTTTCATCATGTACAGTCCCGTCTCTGAAAGCTTGCATGCTAACCATTTACCCAAATATTTACTATTAAAGAAGGTTATAAACTGTATGTGGATCTAAGCAAGACCTTTTAACTAACTGTCCCATTACTGTTTATATATATTTACTATATATACTGTATTAATGTTTGTGTGTGTGAGAGAGAGAGGTAGTGAGGTAGAGAGTCCTATCATATCAATGGTGGTCTGTTTAGTGTGCAGCAGAGCTAAGAGACCATTCAGTTGTCAAAATAAAGCCTGTGGAAGTGAACTGTGGGTCACTGCAGCCCTCAGAGTTGGTTTATTAGTGCGGTCTGTGCAGCCTTTAATGTATACTGCTATACACAGCAAAAAGGCTCCTCTGAGATACTTTCAAATAAAGGAAAATAAACAAGTCAAAGAGCTCATCGTGTCTTATAAATAATACATCTCGGGCGGATCCAGAATAAGAGCCCACAGTAGCATTTTAAGACACTAAAGTCAGGGCAGATGGCTGCTCAAGGATGAAAGTTAACCCTGAAGGTTAGACTCCCCAAATCTTGGTGTGCTCCTTTAAGAGCCGCACCCATTCGCTGATTTACTGCTGTGAAGGTGGTCAAGGTCTCATCCAGTACACCCAAACATAACTAATGAAATTCCTGAAACTTAGCTCCCACCAATAAGCATCCATCCACCGCAGCAGAGCGCAAAGGGAGCACTTCCCGTGAGGGTGTGACACCCGGCACAAAAGCCTCTCTATCCACTCCTCGCAGCCCCGACCCCTGACCAGAAATATCACTCACTGCTTTTCTATTTGGAAGCCGCAGGGCCCGGGAGCATAGGCAACCCTCTCTCTCTGCTGCTTCACTCTTCTTCTGTGACCTTTGACCTTGAACTTAACTGAAAACAGGAACATTTACTGTGTTTCTTTGTCTGTGTCTGCGAGGGTTGTGATAACAGTGGTCACAGTTTGTTATGATGTGGTGATGTTAAGTGGCCTCTGAGCAGAGGGGAGCACGTTGCCAAGGACACAACAATAATATTAATAATTATAATAATACAGCTGTACAATCTGTGCATTAGTCAGTTCACTCACTTGGTCACAACAAAATAATTTCTGCATCTACACGAGGCTGCAACCTCTGTGGCTGTCAACCCAACGCAGAAGTGCCAAAAAGTGCAGTTCCTCAACTGGCCACTTGAGGCTGGCTACAGAACAAGTCAGTCTCCATAAGTCCCCATGTTAAAATTTCACAGCAGAAATAAACATGTTTACAGCCTGGTACAAAAAAATTGTTTTGGTCTTTATACCTAATTTCCCTGTTCATGACTACTGTAGTGAAGCTGAATTTATATATAACTCACATGTTCAAATAATATTAAGGTTTAAAGTTATGCATAATTAACAGAATGGCTGCGTTGATTGATTTTTAGATTAGCTGGGAGGTGAAAGAGGCACGACCACCAACAGGAGGCAGCCAGAGCCACCACACTTCAGTAATACAGCTTTTCAGAAAAGTTGATGACATCATTGATATATTATTCATTCTTTGTATTATCTATGGTCAAAAGTCACAGATTTTATAGATTAAAGATTTTTATAAAGACTGAAACCCTCGCTATTTATAGGACTACAAATAGATTCATGTTGAGATTATTTCCCATCCTGCACCTGATGAAAAGAATGGAACAATGGAGCAGAAACAAAAGATGCTTTTGCACACAGCTGTCCTTGTGTGTGCAAACCTCAGATAATATTAAACATGTTTGATTTTATCAGAACATCAAGATGAGAAACAGTTTCGCATTTGGAGTTTTGTGACCATCTTACATCAAACAACGACAAAATCTTATGAAAAGTTGTCTGGTGTAAGTCCAGCATTAGCCGCACCAGATTCATTTTAAAATCTATCTGAATTTATTACTGAGTAAGCATTGATCTGGCTTCAAGGAAATGAGTTGAATTGCTGACAGAAATTCTGGTCAGCTGAATAGTTCCACAGTCCAATCTCTCTTTGTTACCTTGCATGAGCAGAAGTTCCATGCTAACATGAAGTGAAAACAGCCACATCATTTTTCTTAAAATTCCTGTTTACATTCTGCATTCAGTGTTCTTCAAAGCCACTTTTTAAAGAGTTGAGTGATTTCTAGCTGGCAGTCTACCTCACTGCCTTTACTGGCACATTGCTCTGCTTCTTGGCAAATTACCGCCACCTGCAGATCACTCGAACAGTATGAAAACATTGCCAGGAATGTAGATCACGTGCATCCTTGAGTGTACACACGACCCAAATAAAACAGGGACCGACTCACAACAAACTGCTTCCAGTTCAGTTATATTCCACAATGGCTCAGGGTCTCAGAGGGGGCATGTTTACTGGATTCAAAAATGGTTTCAGACTATCAGACTCAACTGTGGTGGTTGCGCCGTGTTCATGCCACCTCTGCTTCTCCCAGCTCATTGCCTAAATAATTTAGACATTGTGGCTTCAGTAATTTGACAAAGATGGGAATGAGTGGTGAACCTAACTTAAGCTTCAAAAAGTCTCTTCAGAACACTCTGGGTCGCACACATACACAATGTTTTTCCACAGTCTGTGTGGCCTTGTGTGCATTTGCATGACTGTGCAAAAGTCGTAGCATTGTGCACTAGTGTCAATAATGTACCAGGCACCTCGGCATGTTTACAGTCCCCACAGTATATTTTCATTGACACATGGGATCAACCATGTCAGAATGTAGGTATGTTTCATTATCGTGCTGGGCCTGGAGGAGGAATCAGGACCACACCCAGAGAGAAAGGAGACAAAGTATCCCTCTTCTTCTTCTAACCCATACTGCTGAGAAAACACAAGCTTTGTAATTGTATGTGCAATGTACACACGCACATGTGTGTGTGTGTGTGTGATCACCACCCACATGGACAAGCATCCATCACTATCCTTAACATCCTGGTCAGGTGTGCAGGCCACCCAAGTCCTCTCTCTCTCTTTCTCTCTCTCTCTCTCTCTCTCTCTCTCTCTCTCTCTCTCTCTCTCTGCCTCTCTCCTTCTCTCTCACGTGCACAGTTTCAGGAACAGGTGTAATTTTATTACCAGTTTGTCGAGGTCAGTCGAGCTGGTCTGGAGTCTGCTCTAAGTCAAAGCGATGGAGAGATTACGCAAAGATCAGTTTCAAATCCAAATGACATCTTGCACCCGTCGTTCCCTTCTTTGAAGCACATGTGTAGCATCGCATTCCCCCCCCCCCCCACCCCTTCTCTCTCCATTTCTCTCCCTCATTACACACATATTTTCCATGTCTTTTCTTGGCTCATTGAGCCTTCAGCTAGTCATCATGACATTCCTTGGGCCAGAGGCCCTGGTTTCTTCCTGTTGGTCCTGACCTTGCATAATGCAGAAAGACTAAACGCAAAATTATTAGAGTGAGTCTCACAGTCCATCACTTCTTGTTACACTGAAGACAAGAAAACAATGTGCACAGCTCCCGCGGGATAATTTATTAATGATGATGATGATGATGATGATGATGATGATGACACATGGGAGTTGTACGATCGATTGCATACATACATATTGTACTGATACATATTGATGCTATAGAAGTCAGTAGTTCCAGTTTACACCCTCAAAATGAAGCTGTGTCTTCATGTGATGCCATATCACAGGTTGTGTACATCTAGCATTGATGGAAAGTACATGAAGTCAAGCAGTGTACCTAAATGTTGAAATGAAATTAAACTTGAACATTACCATGTTCTACAACTTACTATACTGGAGAGGGAAATGTATGAAAATAATTTAATTCTATTACATTTCAACAACTGAGGTTAGTTGTTTGCAAACTAATATTCTGCACACACAATAATAATAATAATAATAATAATAATAATAATAATAATAATAATAATAATATATATATATATATATATATATAACACAGTATGCTGTAATAGTGCCAAAAAAGTACCAGGCAGTGTATAAAGAACAGAGCTTCACCTCAAAGAACAACAACAGTAACACTTAGCGCGTACATTTAGTTATATTTATTATAATAATCTAAGTATATTTTGATGGAAATACTTTCAGTTTACAGGGGACTCCACTGATTTCACATAATCAAAGTCTTGAGGAATGCATCTGCGTGTGGAAAAGGTTTCTAAAAAGCTTTTTATGGTTCCAGAGGGAGCTGTCTGAAGTCTGATAAGGCTACTAGCCGCTACTAGCATAACACACCCAAACCTCTGGTCAGACTGTTGGCTGCCAAGTTGTTACACATGAAAGAGGAATGTGTCAAACAAATAGATGATACCTCTGGTATATTTATAGCGCGGTATCAGTACTGTTATGTAAAAGATTAATCATCCAACACTGCACCAGACTGTATTTTCCTATCAAATGTCTCAGATGCGAATACTTGATAGAAGCACTGTGCAGTATAGCTCACGAGAAAAGTTAAAGATGTGAGAAAAGTCAGAAAAAAAATGAGGAGAAATTTGCATGAAAGAATAATTTTTGTTCTTCTTTCCTGTCTTAAGGACATACACCCTTATAGTATCAATAATCTGTACATGGGTATAAATGTCATACACAATAATCTGCATCTAAAGAAACACATTCAAACATTGTATGTGTGGTCATTGCACATCTGTGTCAGGCTGTACAGGCTGCATTTGGTTGCAGAGGCTCGGCTTCATCCCCAGTGTTTACACTCCACTAGGCTGAGCAGAATGGAAATGGAAACGCCTCAGAAACTATTGTAGGGAGCAGTGGAACTAATTCCTTCACAGTCTGTTCAAAGTCCCATTGACTGAGTCTCTCCTCCTGCTGGTGCTGCTGGCAGGCTGAGCTGCAGCCTGCTGTATACCAGCACACCTCCCTCCCGACTGAATAGACCAACTCACTTCACCCAATTCAGCCTTTAGTTAGATCGTTTGGTCTGGCCCCACCCATATGTGAACAGCTTTTGTCACAAGTTTAAAAAAAAGAAAAAAAAGTCATTTTCAGATTTTTTCCCTCCCCCCCCTTCCCTCTCTTCCCTCCCTCCCTCCTCAGCATCAAGTGCAGCCTGAGCGGAGCGTCCCGGCTGCGACTTTCTCTCAGCCACTTTGAAGAAGCAATGAGGAGAAGGGAGCCGTCACCCTGCTGATACCAGGACGTCTGGGATGCACTAACACCCGTTTGTTTTCCAGTGGGATCATATTTGTATATTTCTCGGGAAAACAAACAATACATTGCGGATTTGGCATATCCATCAATCGGATGCAAGCAGGTAGGAAGCCTTTTGCCATTTTTGCAGAGTTGTAACGATCTCCTGATGGAACCGAGAGGGAAATATGTGCAGTACGCGTTAGTTTTTCAAGCTTTATTGAATAGTTGTATAATTTCATTTTTTTAAATTGATTTCTTTCCCTTTGGATTCATCTTTTCTTTGTAGACGCATTTTTTTCGGACAGATTTAATTGGATTATTTTGCAGCCACAATATTTTGAATATTCTTCATTTTAACTTTAGAAACATGTCAATTATTATTATTATTATTATTATTATTATTATTATTATTATTATTACTTCTGTTCATTTATTGGATCATTACTCAAGATCCAATAAATACATCAAACATTTCAAAAGACAGTTTGCATAGGCTGCTTTAGAGTTAATAGACACTTTGTTCCTCTTCTTTCAACATGCTCTGAAACAGATGTGGAATTACAGATGTTGTCTTCCACATTTCATTAGATATCTGCTTTATGAGGGTATTTATTTACTTTACAATATAACAGAGAGATATGCTATTCTGGAAATAGAAAAAAGACTTTTATTAAATTCACTGAAAATTCACTGAAAATTAAGCATTCTTATTATAAACTGCTGGCAGTGTCTGTTTCCATGGCTGTTCTGCTCCACAGGAAACTCTGTTCCTGAAAAGTTGTGAAAATAGGTCAAAATGAATGAAATCACTCCTTTTAATAAACTCGGTGTTGACCTGCATAATAGATGGTAAGCCAGGCTTGAAGATGGACAGCTGCGCCATAGCGCCATCCTTTGGTCACTTTGTCTCCTGGGTGCCTCCAGCAGTTCTGGTGACTGCTACTCCCCCACCGGGGGATGCAGAGGGCACAGCTTCTTGTTCAGCTGACTGCAGTGGAAAATAGTTCAAATGAGCGCCTTCGACGACCAGCAGTCATCATGGCAGCATATCAGTTTCCACTCTATGCTGAATAATTGCAGGCTTTACTCTGGATTTGTGTTATGTCTGAGTCTGGCGGTGGGAGTGTGAAGCTGAGCAGAAACTAAGGGTCATTTTTGTATTCTCATTTATTGAGACTGTTTTACAGCTCTTGTGGGCTTGTATTTTATTACCGTCTGTTTCGGGGGTTGGTTAGATGTTGGCCACTGCGTGTGTTTTATTGGACACTGTGTGGTAAGCTTAAGCCAAACAGCCTCCTTTGCAATGCTTTTACTGGAATTTGTCGTTTTAACCAAATTAGGGGACCTGGGCACTGTCTCTGCAAGAGATGAAGCAGTGACATGGTCCACAGGTGATGCTGTACATTCTGCCTCTCAGATGAGTCTCCTGGGAGACATTTTCAATGTCTAATTGAAAGAAAATGTGCAACAGTGTGCCCCCTGAGCAATCGAGTCTGTCACACGTCATTTAAAGCCCTTTAAAAGCAAAAAGTAGTGAACTCGCTGTGTTTTTTTTTTCACTCTGGACTCCTGTTTGAAATTAACTGTTGGATTTGCACTCCTGCTGCAATGCTCCAAATCATTTTCTCTCCTTTTGTTTGGAATGGCCTGTGTGACTTCATCACCGCAGGCGTGCTGACGAAACAAAGCTCTCCTGCTCAGTATTTAAGTGATGGTCTGCTGAATCTATTAAAGCGTACCCAAATTGTAATTTTCTTTATAGGGTTATCGGGATTATTGGAAACATCAAATTCATACAGTAGAAGCATGAAGCAGCAGGCTGTCTGCAGTAGTCTCTGTGTTTGATGTCATCTGTATGCATGGACAAGGACTGGAGTGGAGCTTAGGAAACCAGATATGGTCATTACAGAAGGAGAAGGTTAACCAATGTGGCAAACCTCCAAACCACTGTCTCAGCCCATTCAGAGGATCAGGGTTCATCCTCTCTTTCTCGCTGGCCGCAGCCTCCAGTAAGACTCAGGGGACATGAATCTCCTCTTAACCACAGAGCTAATGTATCAGAGCTGGAGAAATGTTTTAAAGATCTATAATCACATACACGCTGGCACCAGTCGTTTTGTGTAAAGGTTGGCATTTTGAGGAATTGTGCTCTTTCCTTCACACATGGTCCAGAGTGTTCAGCTGCCCTACTGATAGTCCAGAGCTCAGCCCGTTGGATCTCTCTCTGATAATCTGGCCTACACTGCCTCTGTGTGGCTATAAATGGATCTGTGTTTAATTTTTCTAGACCTGGAGGCGGCAATATTGAATATAAGACCTTCTCAGTTCAAGGAAATCAGAGTTTCCCCACATGTTGGATGTGCATGAAGCTGATTAAAGATTCCAAACATGATGATTAGTCTACAGCACAGCGCTGCATGTTCCCTCCCTTACTAAGTAGGGCTGATTACAGTGCTTAAGCGAGAATCACAGAATAATCAGTGTCACAACACAATCACAAAGGTGACGTGAAGACTCTGTTGCAGATAGGTGGTTGCTGAGCTAATAACTGGCCTTACACAAACAGAAGGAAACTGTTTAAACAAGCAACAAGATGAACTGTCTTAAAGACTTAAGTGGAGACAGTCAGAAGCAGCATCATAATATTAAGGCATTAAGAAAGGTGGGGCAATCACAGTGATCTGTGTGAATGATGATGATGTGACTGCTTAGCTTATACAAACAAGGTCTACAGCAATGCTGCACAGTTAAAGCAGTGCTTTGACCTAAATGCTAATGCCAGAATGCTACCATGCTCACAATAACATGCACATGTAGCAAGTAAAATGTCCATTATGTTCACTCATCTTAGTCTAGCATGCTAACATGCTAAATTTAGCATCTTGCTAAATTAATTAGCAACATTTACTAATTACCATTCAACACAAAGCTGAGGCTAATATAGTCAAAACTGATTTGCTGGTGGCACTAGATAAAAGTCAGGGGTTCACTTAATTACTTAAGTTTCTTCCTCTGGCAACCATGGCTATCCTTATCAAATTTTTGGTAATAGTTGTCCAGATGTCTCACTAATAAATGAAAATGTAAACCATCTGTAAGTAAATGGTAAAGGTAAAAGTTAGGGGATTACCAAAGTTTGTAGGATTCATCATGTGGGCAAAATGAATGTACAATGTACAATAATGTTGATGGCAGTCCTTGAAATAATTGTTGACATATTGCATTCTGGACCAAATCTTTGTATCTTCCTGTGTTGCAAAGTTTCACTAAATCTTCCTCTTAACTCTACATTTCAGAGCCAGGCCCAACTTAATAATGGGCCCTCTACCCCTGTGTGTCCTGCTCCCGGTGACGGTGCTGGCTGTGGTGGTGGCTGTTGCTGGTGAGCAGAATGCAGTCGATGATGAGTATACCTGGCCACAGTGGAAGGTGCCTCTGGTAAGAAAAAGACGCACTGTGCCTCTCAGCACCCCAGACTTCTCAGCCCGTCCTCAGTTGGAGCTCAGTGGGACCTGTGGGATCGAGTGTCAGCGTCGCCTCCCTGCCTCTTCCCTGGATGACCTGGAGCAGTTCTTGTCCTACGAGACGGTTTATGAGAATGGCACACGCACATATACTTCAGTCTCTGTGCAGGGTCTCAATGAGGCGACTGCCTGGTCCAAAAACGTCTCGTCTAGCTCCCGCCATAAACGTGAGGTGTACGGCACAGATACCCGCTTCACCATCTCTGATAAGCAGTTCTCCACCAAATATCCCTTCTCCACCACTGTGAAGATCTCCACAGGATGCTCTGGAGTTCTCGTGTCACCTAAACATGTACTGACCGCTGCCCACTGTATCCATGACGGGAAGGATTATCTAGATGGGGTGAAGAAGCTTCGTGTTGGTATTCTGAAAGTGAAGTCCAGACGAGGGAAAGGGAAAGGGAGAGGAGGGAGAGGAAAGGGCAAAAGAAGAAGGGGAGACAAAGATAAAGAGGAAGTGCAGGAAATGGAAGAGAATGATGGGAAAGGAGATCGTAAAGGAAAAGGGAGAGGAAGAAAAAGCAGGAGTCGGCGAAGTGTGGAATCAGAGAAACCATCGTTTAGGTGGACCAGGGTCAAGCAGACCCAGGTGCCTAAGGGCTGGTTCAAAGGTGTGTCTGATGGACTGGCTGCGGATTATGACTACGCTGTTCTAGAGCTGAAGAAAGCCCCAAAAGTCAAGCACATGGATCTGGGTGTTATCCCTTCACTCAAGAAGCTCCCTGCTGGGAGGATCCACTTCTCTGGCTTTGACGATGACCGACCTGGCAACCTAGTGTACCGGTTCTGCTCCGTCTCTGATGAGTCCAATGATTTGTTGTACCAATACTGCGATGCCAAACCTGGTTCCAGCGGCTCTGGGGTCTACATTCGCCTCAAAGAGCCTGGCAAGAAGAAGTGGAAGAGGAAGATCATCGGAGTCTTCTCTGGTCACCAGTGGGTGGATGTAAACGGGGACGGGCGGCAGCAGGATTACAACGTGGCAGTGAGGATAACACCTCTTAAATATGCCCAGATCTGCTACTGGGTCCATGGGGACTCAAGTGAGTGTAAGGTAGCCTAAGACAACACAGGATCACCCATTAACCAGCACCCGTCCCTCAGATCCACGTCTATTCGAGGGACACCCTACCTACTCTCACCACCCATCTGTCATTACCAACCAGGGGCCCGACGACTGCCTCTCCTCTTCCTGTCTTCCTTTTACCTCTTGTGCCTCCCAGTGACTCCTACTACACTGATCTACACACACACATACACACACACACACACATACACACAACCCACAAACAGCCATACAGACTCAGTGTTGACAACAGGATCTTGTCAATGCATCAAGAGAACTGTGGCTTGTCAGCTTTTCTAATTTATTTGCTAAAAAAAAAACAATTGAGAAAAAAATATGTATTGTATTTTCAGATCATTGAGATCTGCAGTTTTGCCTTTTCTTTTGACTCTTTTTCTTTCAAAGATTTCAGCTTTTTGGATACAATGATGGAATATCAAATGTTTGGGAACAAAGCCCTGGTACATTCATCTTATATTCCGATTAGGCTTTGTATGGATAGACTTGTACTCTGAAGTGCTCTCCACCACTGTAAAGTACTGTAAAGAGGAGTACATGCATTGGCTTTGACAAAAGACCCAGGAGAGATTAATGTAACTTGTTTTACAAATGAACTATATAGAGCTATTGAGATAACTGTTTTTATAAACATTTAATTGAACGAGCTGGTGTTTTGCATTGTGTATATCTAGAACTTTGTTTTTTACAACTACCCTTAAAAAAAAAAAAGATTATTTTTCTGTCTAAATAGAGAAAGGGTCCTTCTTGATCCTGGATAGTAGATTTATCCTGATTTGTGAGACTCACCGTCTTTTCTTTGTTCTTGCAACGCAGTGAATTTTGGTTTCATTGTTGTGCACATAATTATATCGGTGCTTATCCAGGAGACGTGGTGCTAATTTATGGATTGCTATGGAACTTTTTTTGGGGGGGGCGGGGGGGGGGCTTCTCAGAATATATTTTGATAGCCTAGTACTGTAACTATGTATTTAATGTGAGGCTACATATTTGGGTTGTGTTAAGATGGGACTGAACCATTTAACAATGTACTTGAGCTGTTGAGATTTCTCTAATTCTAAGGGGTAAACGAGATTACAAACTCAATATTGTTATATGATAATAAATTGGAATCTGGGATGTGATGATTTTTTTTTTACTTTTCTTGATGTTTACGTTGCAAAAATTCATTGAATACCAAATACCTGAATTAATGATGCAGATTGAAGACTACCAACCATTAAACCAAGATTACTACTTGTCTACTTGTGTGTGTGTGTGTTTGTGATGACGATCCTGATTATTATACACTGGTTTGCAGCTAACAATTGTTATGAGACCACTACCAATTACTGTACTGTTTAATTAAGGGTTTTACTTACTAACTTAACAACAACTAATGCCTCACCACAAGTCAAACCAGTGAACAGCATGACTTATTTTGCTCAGGGACCTCAGGGTCAAAGTCTGTTGTTGGGCCTCGTTCAACACCTCCAACCTCCAACCCATATGTTCCCATTTGAGCTGTATAAATATTTTTTTATACTCATGATACAGTGATGGACCAACAGGGAATTATCAACCAAATGTGCAGTGCCCCTCAGCTCTGTAGAACTATTTAGCACTATTGCTCACTGTTTTGATTTTTTGGGCCCAGTGTTTTGGTTCATTCTCACGGCTCTCATCAGTGTCATTTCAATAGCAGGCAGCTGCTTTAAGTAAAAAAAAAAAAAAACTCTGAGGAACTCTCTGGACTTCCCAGCATCCATTAAAAGACAGACAGTTAGAACCAAAACAAAAGGAGGAGGGCTAAAAGGAGATAGAATTGGTCGGTTGCTCTGTATCAGATATCAACAAGTAGATGGTCTGTAGCTAACCTTTCTAGTATTGCGACCACTCAAAGCACTTTTACACAACATATCTCATTGACCCATTCACACACATTCTTGCGATGAATCAAACACAAGGTGCCAACTACTCATCAGTTTTTAACCATTCATACACCGATTTGGGGTTCAGTATCATGTCAACTGGAGGAGCCGATCATCTGATTAGTTGATGACCCGCTCTATCTCCAAGCCACAGCTGCCCACACAACTAGGGGCCATAATACAATAATACACCATATTTGACACATGCAAATTCCCTAAAAATAATAGGTTTGCAATTAATAAAGTTGCTTATAACCAAATGATATGAAATGTACGATGTCTTTACCAAATTGGTAATCTTAGCAGTGGTACAAAGTGATGAACATAAAGTTGATGTGGTCGTTCAAATTCATGAAATACTCCATGGAGCTCATACTTCTATAATCTACATGATATGTAAGAAAAGAATATCCTTCCTTGGCAGTTCAATCCATCATTGAATTTATTGCACCTCAAAGGGCTTACATGCACTGGGGAGGGTTATCGAAAAATAAAATAAATTTACAACTAAACAAAAATACAATTTCAATAATTCAGTCATGAAAAATGTTAATAATCTCCCATTATTTTCTCAGAGTCACATCATCAGATTCTCACAATTGCTTATTCAGTCCATTGAAATGACGACACACAGAGTAAGCTTTGCATTATTCTGGTTTACAGCACAGGACTCGGACACCTGGTACACACAGCTGTCCAAATGCATATCAACATATTAAAGAGCTTTATGTTAAGATGCTTTTGAAGAACAACATCATGGCTAGACGGACAGTGTCCTCTTATGGATTTCCACACTGTACACTTCATTCCCATGTGGCCATTTACACTATGTACTGTTCAATTGACAATGTGCCAAAGGTCAGCCATAATCAACTTGAACAAAAATTATGTTCAGACAACAATCAAACATGAATTTTTTCATCAAATTTTGGTCTTCACTTTCAGGTGGTGTTCATTAATTTGCTGTAATCGGTTAGTAAAATGGAACTTAAAGGTACCCTGTTCAGTTTTTAGCCGCTAGTAGCACTCTGAAGCGTTGTTTTGGTGAGCAGGTTTTGTTTGTAAACAATGTAGGCTCCAAAGTTTTTAAATTAAATAGGCTAAGTGTTATAGCATTCAACACAATGCATTCAGCCTCAAGGATACACACAAAGCATATCTGGGGAGAAACAATGATTGTAAACTTTAAGAAAAAAAACTTGACGGGGCACCTTTAATTTGTTCCTGATTCTAACTTTTGTGAGAAGTTCTTCCTGCTGGATCACTATGTTGGTCGTCAGCTATTCCTTGACAAGTGGATCTTTTGGATCGTTTTCAGCCACAAATCATTATTACTTCATTTTCATTTTGATTTGATCGGTCTGAACATAGAATATGGCAATGGAGTAACTTACCCTGAATACAAAAATAACCACACTGACCTGATCATAGTTATAACGAAAGCACAGGCAACAGACATATCCACATGGGTAGTGTGTCAAGACCGCAGGTAGTCATTTATAGGGTTATATTGAGGGACAGCTTGAGTTGACCTCTGTGACAAATATCTAAAGCATTTTCTCTGGATATGTTCTTTAATAGCAATGCCAGCTAATATCGACAGCAGTCAGGGGGATTCTTTTAAAAGAAACAGAACATATAAATAACATTGGACAAAAAGACAGCAAAAGAAACATAGAAAAATGAGCCATGAGTAAAAAAGAAAAAAACAAAAAGGAACACTTCCTGGTCTGGTATGAATCAGAAGCCCATAGAAGTTGTTTCTTAATATACAGTATATTAATCATATAGCGATATTCATTTCCAAATACTTTCAAAAGATGGCGGGGAATAGAAGGATACTCACACGACTTCTTACAATTCAGATTCACATTTATATTTCTCTTCAACAAACATACAGAATAGAGACGTAATCCTCACCAGAGAAATCTATGTACATCGAAGAGGACCTTTCTGTAAACAACACACAACATGTTTCTCCCGAAAATCTACCAGGGGGGCTTCGTTTACCGCTCCCATCCAATTAGAGAGGGACAAAGAAGACCTCCTCCCCCTTCGTGAGGAGGTGGGGACACATATGGGATGGAGGGTGGAGCTTAGGACACCAAAGCACATCCATCATTCAACTCAACACTATAAAGAAATCTAAACACATACGCCTTCACTTTCTCTCACTTGTTTTTGTGGACTTTTTTTGTCAAGGTTTTGAGTAATTTTGTTTAGACAAAAGATTAGTACATCTACATAAGCTCACACTTGTATTTTTTTCTCATATATATATATATATATATATATATATATATATATATATATATATATATATATATAAAATCCGCTATGGTTCACTTTCACAGTTTGTGCTACGACATCACACAGGAGAAGGGTGGTGTTGACGGGCGGGTGGAGATAAGAGGCTCTTATAAGGTTGAGTAGCTGAAACATCGCTGGTATCCTGAGATGTTGACAGACACCAGGTATAAGGTGAGAAGGCCCTGCTCCAGAGGAAGAAAGCAGCTGGAAGACAGGAAGTAGAGGACATTTCAACACAAGAGTCTTATGTGTTATTGCTTTGTTTCCCATGAATACTGATGCTGTGTTCACACAACTGGTTGATTTTTTTGGTTGAAAATAGCATTCCATGCACACTCACAAAAGTCTCTTGAACAGCAGTGATGTGTAGTTAATGAACCATTAAACTTAAAATGATAACAAAAAAATGAACAAATTTTGTGTTATTGAAAAAGAAGCCAGTTGGAACAGCTGAACCCAACCAAGGTATTATCTTAACAAGAACATTCACAAGTAAGGAGCTCAGATTTATTGACTATATGATGTTATTTGAGAAGCACAGATGGTTGAAATTTCACTGAAAGCAGAAAAAGTAGACACATGAACCGCCAGCTCCACCTGCAGGAGATGTGCATGGTAGCATGATGAGTGACAAGCATTACCAGAGAGAGTAAAAAAATCCCTTCACAGACATTCACAGACATTCCTATATTAAGAAATGTGTCATTCTATGTTGACATGTATGTTGTCATTTGTCAACTCTGAAAACGCACCCATGTCTGTATATATATTAACAATATAGAAGCTCCCACCTGGGGCGTTATAAGAAGTCCTTGAGATCAAGTTCTGCCAAAGGGTCCTTGGGCTTCTTGGGGCTCTGGCTTGCAGGTCCTGGAGAAAGCTGAGAAAATAAGAAACACAGAAGTTCATATCAGACTTTGTTTTGTTAGATTTCAGTTGTATAGCCGTTTTCATGCATGCAGAATGTAACACAAAGTGCTTTAACACAATAAAAAATGTTCTGACTTCAGGGGTAATTAACAGGCCACTACCTGAAGACCTCAGAGTTCTAGAGGGTTCATAGGTTCAAAGCATATCCAATAAATGGGTGGGACCAAAACCATTAAGAACTTTACTGCCGTAGAAACATAGAGACAAACGGCCTCATTGGTACTGTTTGGTTTGTTACCGGTGCTCCGGGTGCAGCGGCTCCGGGTGCAGCTCCAGCCACCCCAGTGAAGGGAGGTCTCATCATGGGCTGTCCCATCATAGGCTGCCCCATCATGGGTTGCATCATTGGAGCTCCTCCTGCAGGAGGCTGATATGACAGCGAGAACACAGATGAAACAGTATGACGTCATAATATACATAGTGCAGTTTTAAAAGCTGTTGTACAAGTCTAGAGAATTTACAACGAGTGAAATAAAAACTCACCATTCCAAAGCCAGGCTGCGCGCTCATTGGTGGCACCATGGCTGCACCAGGTGGAGCTGCGCCTGGTGCCCCAGGAGCTCCAGGGGCAGCACCAGCCTGGAAGAAGACAGGAAGAAGAGGGTACATCAGCAAAAACCTGCACACACACTCTTAAAACATTTATTCACAGCAATGAAGAACAATAACGATTTGTGCTTCTGTCATTAATATGTTTGTTGCTTGTATGTAGTGAAATGAAAGTGTATCATGATAATTAGCTCTGAGTCTGTGGCAGTGGGCACAGACAGTTCTTTGGATGAAGTTTGATATCATGGTGGTGGGGGTTTGTCTACATGCTGTTCTTACCATGGGGGCTCCTGGTGTACCCCAGCTTGTGGGAGCTACCTGTGGCATCCAGTTAGCACCTCCTGTCAGCTTCTTTTCACTCTGCGGGTCCCTGAAAGAGATCAAACACGAGACTTGTTAGTGGAAAACAGTTGTAGGTTAACAGACAGGCATCTTTAAACCGACACAAGTATTGTGCATTTATAGAATTAACACACACTTACTTTTTCTTTACTCCAAGGTCTGAGCAGAGGAAAGAAAGAAGAACAAGTTACATTTCTATTAAAGTATTTATGAGAAACAAAAATGACTGAGCTCCAGACAGGAAACGCTGCAGTCTACCTCCAATCAGGTTGGCCAGCGAGGAGTCCAGGTCTCCTCCAATGGTTTTGCTTGGAGGTGGGGTGGCGGGTGGAGCGCCTGCAATTCCTCCCACTGCCATGGGTGTTCCCATGCTTCCTGCTGTGCTCCCGGCAGTGCTGCCACCGGTGCTCTGGGGCGTTACGGCGGGCATTAGCAAGGCGCCTAATCCATCAAACACTTGGAGAGAGGGTGGCAATGACGGGACAGCAGAGAAGCAAAACAGATTACAAATCTGCAAATCTTTAATCTAGCTAAAACACGGGCAGCTGTGAGCCCAGGCGGTACACTGAAGGGGACAATCCAGCTGTGACAACATCAGTGGTCTGTGCATCGCATGCCCAATGTAGGACTGTACTGGAAATGTGTTGGAGTTGCTCAGCCAGTTCACATTGTAACATCTCAGGAACTTAAAGTGGAAACAGACAAGTTTTAACCCTCAGTGTTTCCAGGTGGAAATACTGTTTGCGCCACTGTCTCGATCACTTTTTGATCAATTTCCCCAGAGTGTAGCTCCGTGAAGAAATGATCAACACCACTTTGGAAATAAGAGAGTAGAAAGAAGCGTGCTGACTGAAGAGGTAAATTGAAAATGTTGTATTTGGGAGCAGGCAAAACAGGCAAAAGCTATTGAATGATAGGCATTCCATAATAATATGCTGCACAAACAAGTAATTACAGCAGGGGTGTGTAGGGGCATTGGGGTGGAGTGGTGGTAACATAAGAAAGAAACATTTAGTGTAGACGTCTCATAAGACGCATAAATTGAGTCTAAGAAATGTCGTGCCTTGTCTATTTCCACTTTAACCTGGATGATTTTGGAACAAAGTAGTGGATTTGAACCACGTGTCATCAAGGCCAAAAAGTTTACAGGTTTTCATTCCAACTAACAGCTACAGACGCATCTTGATGTTGTGTGATTGTGTGTTCACTAAGATACTGGACCCCCACAGACCTGTTAGATGAACCTAAGTCACTGTTCACCAACACATCCTTTCAAACTGGATGTTAATGAACACTATTTATCACATAAAACAATGTTTTTATACAGTTGAACTACGAGTGTTTGGGTTGGTTTGTATGTAGGAATGACAGACGACATTTCAACAATTTATTTATTATTTCATTTCACAGACTGACTGTTAAGATTTCTCTGTTTGTTTACCAGTTTTCACACCATCAGCATCCCTACACATATGTTTCAGGTGTTACAGATTATTTCTTTCTAAATCTATCAAGTCTAATTTCTATTTTTATTATTTTCCTCAAATGAGTTAAGATACTCTACGGTCCGTCCATGTATAACCTGGAAACTGTAACAGCATTGTCTGGGCTACAGGTACACCTGATTTGAATCACTCAGGGACTAATGTAGACAAGAGAGACAAATTTTTCTATGAAATAAAAATAATATCTCTGCACACCTGCAGACAGCATTCAGCATTTTTAGTCACACATCATTTAATCTCATATTCCAGTTGTTCAATTTATATAACACATTACATAGTAATAGATTTCTTATTCTATATTCTTATAGGAATAAACTGTTTAACTATACAATATGGCAGCATGTGAAAAAGTCACAGCCACAGCATTTTTTTTTTACCAGCTAAATAAATGAATTATTGAATTTATTGCAGCGTCTTAGTGTTTGGAGGCACATTTCTGCAGCCTGAGCAGCACAGAGACGTAGGCTAATCCTAACGCTACCTGCATTGTCATTCTATTCTTACATTAGTATTCAGTGATAATGTAATATGAGTACTTGTATATGGAAATTACTTTAAATGCCCTCCATAATTTTAAGCTTCCTCCATTGAATCTTTTTTTTAAAGATTATTAAACTCCCTTCTACGACAGGTGTTGTCGCAGTGCTGTAGAACTGGAATGAACACCTAGTGACTCTGGCCCTGACGGCATGTGGTTACTACACTATAAGAGCCAGTGCTCTGAAAGACTAAGGGAAAATTAAAAGATAAACAACAATACAGTAAGTCTTGTCTCATGCAGGAGACAGTCAGGAATCCTATTGCAACATGCAAAGATGCAGAAGGGGAGATTTGTCCAAACTGCACATGCACTGCAAGGTTAAACTCACCAATTATAGATTAGAAGAAGCAAGCAATGACCCAGCAGAGTGGAAGGAGTGTGTATAGGGGTGAAGAGGGGAATAAAAAATGGAGCAGAAGGGAAAATGTGTGTAGCAGAGCGGAAAAAGGAAAAAAAAAGAATGAGACAGATAGAAATTTAAAAAAGAAAGATTGCAGAGAGAGGGAGAGGGCGGAGTGAGCAGGTGGTGGAGAAAGCACAGCATTTTGTGAAAGTGTGAGAGGTACAAGAGAACAGAGGCAGCAGTGCTGAGTGAGGAGTAAAGCAGTCAGCGGAAATAAGGAGGACAGTGACTGCTGCACATGTCAGTGTGTCATTCATGCAGTAGTCAAACTCTCAGCAGGAAGAGATCTAGATAGAACTAGGTTATGGTTAAGGTAGCTCAGTTTTAATAAACCACAGCAGATTGCATCAAGCAGAAGACCTGTGCAAACATGAACAAAACACCTTTTGAAATTCTCTCATATTCAACACTTCACACGGCATGACAGTGAGACATCTACAACACATTACTTTCACAGCATAAAGTATGATCCACTTACTTGAAGCATCAAAGCCACCAGAGGGCGCCGGTGCAGTGGTTGCAGGTTCTGGTACAGCTGGTACTACAGGTACAGGTGGCGTTGGAGCAGTAAGGGAGCCCAGAGCATCAAAGCCCGACTCCAGGAGGTCACCCTGCATCAAGGCTGGAGCTGGAGCCAAGGCTGGAGCCAGAGCTGGGGCAGCGGTGGGAGCCAGGGTAGGGGACATCAGGCCTGATGGGAGGAGGGGCATAACAGACAGGACTGTAACTGTGACATCATATGTAGCACTGTTTAGACTCACACTGACAAATGCACATTTAATATGATTACTAACACAACACGTGGAAGATGAGACAACCACTGCAGCAGTATATGGAAGAAACAAATACAACATCCTACTCATCATTTTACAATACTACATCTTAATAAAAATAATATGTGAAACATATGATGTGTTTTACAGTGTCACAGTAAAGAAAACAAACCTGTGCGAAAGTTCAATGTAATGACAATAAAATGATGCAGACAACTGTGATATAAATGCCTCACACAATCATTCAATCCAAACACACCATCCAAGCTCGGCAGCCTATTTAAGACGCAACACTTCCCATCTCTCTGTCTGCTCTGCCATGCTGCCCTGGATCAGCCCCACCAACCAGGCCCAGCACCCACCTGCAGGCTCAGAGGAGGTTCAAATATGTGCCTGTTCCTCCTCAGTATATGTGTATTAAATACAAAACATTAAAGTTTTATTAAAGGCTTGTACACCCCTCATTTAAAGTCATTGTCTTGTCTCTCGTATGTCTTCGCCTGTTCCTACACCATGAATTATCTCATGAGCCCTCAGATTTGTCTAGTGACATGATGTAACAAAGTAGTTAAAACTAGCTCCACCTCAACCAGCAGCTTTTTACTGGATGACAAGAACTTTTAATTTAGATATTTCTAGTATTTTTTCTGATAATACTGTACATTCAATTCAGTTAGGTTTGAATACAGGACTATTACTATTAATGGAGTAAGTTTATGTTGTCCTACTGATACGTATTATTACATATTCTACCACAGAGCTACAGTATACAGTACTAAATGCAAAATGTTCATTCTTTTGTTTACAGTAACATGACATAGACAATCAAATACAAGTACTCAAAGTGTCTGGATGCATGGTCATGACAAAGACATTTGTTCTTCTTCATAAGCTACTGGCCACACAACAGTGACAGAAATGAGATTGGCCAGAAACCGGCTATGACGTCACTGGATGGCTGTGATGAACAGACATTTCCAAATGAGTCCAAAGCCAACTTGGAACGGCTGTGTCATAAAATGTAACCAGTCCTGCCAAGTTTGTGTCATCATTCATTTGATAAATGCATCTCCATCATAACTGTATAATTTCTTAATCAGCATAAAACACTCCAGTGAGCCATTGGCCAACATAAAAACTTTCTGCTAAACTGCAGACATATTATCCAAGTTTGCTGGTCCCTTCAGCCGTTCTAATTGAGCCATAATTTACATAAACATACTTCAGTGTAATCACAAAAAGTGACAGTAAGAGGAGTCTCACCTCCCAGCAGGTCGTCTCCAGGCCCTCCAGGAGCAGAGCTCTGTGTCTCCTCTGGAGGACCGCCGAAAGAGTCTGCATCCAATTATCCACAACGCAGCATGGAGGGCAGAAAGGGGTGAGAGGTCAGCCCTGGACCACACACTTGGACACAGTGTGTGAACACAATGTAGGAGACAAGATTATCTTCATAAAACAAAAATATATCTGAAATAATGTCAATTTAGAGAAAGATTTCCAGTCATGTTGGGATCATGTTGAGGCCTTCTGGGAAGAATCTTTACTTCAGTACATTTCCTCTGCTCACAAATGTATTGCATATTGCATTTTGATGACATAACTGCAAAACCTTGACCTCATTTCATATCTACATGTCCCTTTATTAGTCATGGACTGGGATTTGGTGCAAAATGTGTAGGAATGATACATGGCAATGAGACTAGCAGCAATGTGAGGCTGTACAGGTGTGCTTGAAGCTAAATTCTAACATTGGTTTGCTAACACTCACAATGATAATGCTAGCATAGCATAGATTAGCTAATATTTAGCACTTGCCATGTTTAGCATCTTAGTTTAGCATGTTAGCATGCTAACATTTGCTAATTAGCACTAGATAAAAAGTGCAGCTGAGGCTGATTTGTAGTATTTGTCATATTGTCATATATTTGAAATCATTAAACATCACAATTATTAAACAGCACCTCTCACATGATTGCGTAGGTCTAAATGTGATGCTTTTGTTTAATTAGCTAAATTACAAATGTATTGCATAGCTAAATTAGCTTAGCATGAAATTCACGTTGAAAAAATATTGTGAATCTTGCATAGATAGGATCATAATGCAAAATGAAGCCTTGTGATAAATTTAAGAATTCATCTCCTTCATGGTAAGATCTTCAAGAAAAGATGAACACCTGTTTTTACTCCAATAGACTAAAATTTCAGCAATACATAAAGATAACTTGAAAAATAAAAAAGACACACACAAACATACAGTGTAGTAAACATTTTGGGAATATAACAATTGGCTACTGCCAACTTTGCATACCTACAGTCTACTAGCACATCTAATATATGTCTCATTGGTGCAAACATTCAGCCATGAACTTACTGTTGGAACTGAGGATGATTAAAAATATTCAGAAGACGTAAGGTAAAGGTATGATTACAAAATGCTCAGATGTATGAGATACAATTGACATGCAGCATACGAGGTGCAGTACCCAGCAGGTCAATGACAGGTGCCGGCTCTGCTGCTTTGGAGGGAGAGGAGGCCTCTGGGACGGGAGCTGCAGCAGGAGCAGCGACAGGAGCAGCAGGAGCTGGAGCTGCAAATGAATCTGAACAGAGACAGACAGACAGAGACAGAAGTAGACAGATTAAATAACAAGTCTAAATGACTACATTTATCAGTGAAAGCTTTATTTCCAAGGCAGAATGCACTGCTCATGCACTGTTATTCTGCCCGCTCTAAAAGGCTAGCAGACATGCAGAGAAGAAACAGGAAGAGGAAGCAGGCATCCTGCATCTTTACTGTGTATCCACATCCTTGAAGCGTGCACCATTTGGAAATACAGGACTGGTGTGCATGTGCATGCATACACCAGCACCATGCAGAAGACTTAGTAGAACTTAATAGGCTTAATCTGGCTGCACTCTTCTCGGAAAAAAAGGAAGGGAAAACAGTGATGCAGTAAAGATAAAGCAGCTTGACTCACCGGTCACAATGTCTCCAGCTGGAGCGGGCTCGGGCAAAGGAGAGGGCCCGCGTGAAACAGCAGGAAGGTCTAATTTACCAACGCAAGCAAGAGGCAGAATACGAGAAAGAGGAAAACCGTGGAGGTCGGAGAGCAAAGAAAAGCATTAGCGCGGCAGATAGAAAGACACCGCGTAGAAAAAAAGCAGCCACAACGACAATCCAAGATTGGACGAGTGGGTTACATGCACAGTTCTCATACCACTATGGGGGACAAACCAAGACGTGTGGGGGGAAAAAACAGTTGACAGAAGAGTGGAGGTATGGAAACCAGAAGAGATGAAGAGGTTCCACACACAGAGAAATGGATATCAGCTCCTGTACCTGCACCAAAAAGGTCTACGCTAGGAGTGGTAGCAGCTTTGGATTCTGTGGTAGGGCTTTGCTCAGGCATAGAATCAAACATATCTAAGAACAAGGACACACAATCATATGTACATTCAGATTTCAAGTCCAGTGCATACAGAATGATGAGTTAAGAAGAGAGATGAGGGAAAGCAGATAGAGCAGACATTTTGATCATTAAACGGCTGTGCATCCTATCAGTGCAATGCAAAATGAAACAGTGCAAAAGTTAAAAGGATATATTGCCAAATTTCAGCATGAATGTCCATATTTGGGTTGATGAATTTTGATTATATGAGTTTTTCCATTTCTCGAATCCGTAATGTGACATGACAGATTAACCCATTAAGGACTTGATGAAACGTTTGCAAATATACATCCTAACAAGATTTAAGGGACAACAGCCATGCTATCAGCTCTGTTCAGCTGCACCTATGCACAAATTGAGCTAAATGTTAAAGAACATGCTAACATGCTAATGTTTAACAGGTAACATTTACCACACTTATGTACGCTTAGCCTGTTAGCATGCTAACATTTGCCAATTAGCACTAAAGACAAATTACAGCTGAGGCTTATGGGTATGTCTTTAGTTTTAAGTAGACTCATTTTTGATCTGATGATGATGCTAAATGAAATTTAAATTTCATAGCAATACATTCAAGACAGCCACATGGTGGCGTGGCTACGTAAAACGTATTCCTGCTGGTGGCATCAGTGGAAAAGTCAGCCGACCACTACAGTTAATATGATTCATACCACGATTGTCGAGACATTTCATAGCGATTTGAACTCACCCTGCCTGTCGTCAACTGAGAGAGCAAACCGGAGCATTTGATGTACTGTACAAAGTCTGACATTGAGCAATATTCCCTTTTAACTAAAGTGCATAAGCTACAATAAAGCATTCTCAGCTGTCACTATCTAAAATATTGGTCACAAGCAGCAGAAGAAAATCAAATTTCTTCTCTCTAAGTTTTGGCGGTCTGTTAGTATTAGGTTAATAATCGAAACAAGTTGAGCCACCTCTGTTAAGAAAAAGAGATAAATGCCAATTTATGTCCCTCAAAATCATATTTCCACTGAGACTCTAGTCCCCAAACAATAAATAATGAATGGATTACCTTTTTAAATAATACAATAACTTTATTGTGGATTTATTTCTATATTTCAATTCTGCAGAGGAGATGCTCAAGTTGCTTGATTAACTTGATTAAATGATCAGTATCTAAGGGAAAGGCATCATGGAAAATAGAAAAACAAATCTGAAATGTAGGGACCGGGCAGGTTATTATCTTTGTCACTACTCATCACTAGCAAGAGCAATATAGTCATCATCTAAACCTATATCATCATCATCATCATCATCATCATCATCATCATCATCACAATGCAGGGCAATGCAGTGAGAGGCAGAATGAGAGCGAGAGGACTTTACCACCAAAGATATCTAGAGTCGGAGCGGCTGCAGACTCTGTGGTGGTGGTGTCGGTGGTGGTTGTGGTAGTAGTGGTTGTGGTGGAAGAAGGGGTGGGGGCAGCAGGGGCAGCGATGGGGGCGACGATGGTCGGCGCCTCACTAGAGGTGGGAGGGGTGATGGCGGTGGACTCCGTGTCGCTTGGCCTCATAGCGAACAGGTCCAGCTCCGGAGCAATATCTGCACTCCCCTCCGTCGTAGCGAAGGGGTCTTCAGGAGAAGCGGCAGGTGGGGGTGGTGTTGAAGAGTTAGAGGGGTTTATGATTAGAGAAGAAGGGAAGGGGTAGGAGGGACTGAGGGTTTGTTAAAGCAACAAACACTGTAAAAAGCATATTTGAGAGGCAAGACACCTCCAAGCTCCAAATCATGGTTAGGTACAAAGAAAGTAAACGGTCACACGGTCACTCATTAACTTCAGAACTGCATCCACAAGCTACAACAGACAGAAGGCAACAATTATTCAGTAAATGATAACTGGCTACAGTTATGGGTGTAGAATTATTTTTTGGTTGATTGGCCAATTAGTCTTTTATCCATGTGTCCCATTAGCTGTGTGATAAGAGGAACATTTTAGCAAGGAAGAGGTTGAGTGATATTGGGTATTCTCATTAAAGGAACTTCTTTCTCCTTGGTTCATTAGCCACAGACTGAGACCTAGTGACTCGGCCTTTCTGTGCAAGAACCATTCCCAAGGATGAAGACAGAATACAACACATTCATTCATGCTACTAAAATAGCTAAATTCAGCCAGATATTATTCACCTAGGCAATAAGTATAACCATATTTACAAAAATAAATTCAGTATGCTAATATGATCTAAAATTCACCATCTTAGTTTAGCCTGATAGCACGCTAACACTGAATAATCATCACAAAACACAAAGTACAGCTAAAGCTGATTTTGCAGCTGGTTGTGCAGGTACTTGACCAAAAAAAAAGCTAGGATAGGATTCATCCTCTGGCGACCATGAATGTCTGTACCATTGTGTTTGCCAGAGAGGCAAAGACACTGGAGGTTGGGCCACATGGATAATCTAAGAGCCCTGCCTATATATCATTACTGACAAGGTAAGCTGGCCAAGGAAACCTTATTAAAAAACGTGGTGTGCAGAATAAAGTTAATGCCAGAGTATGTTAAAGTTTGTGTTACTGCATGGTTAGTATGCTATGCACAAACTAGATGTATGATTATGGACTTTTTAATTCTTTTTTAATTTGCAAGGCCCAAAGAGAGAGAATAAATGTTATTGAAAAAAAGAAAAAGAAAAACAGCTTAACAATGATTAATATAATAATAATAATCATCATTATCAGGTAGGATCAGGGTATCAGGACAAGTGGTATCCACTCTTGAACTACAGTATAGTAACCAGCCGTACTGTGCTTTTTACTGTAGTAGGTATTCACTGGGTGAATATTAGAAGGAGAAGAGAAGTTGATATGAAGGAGGGGAGGGTCCATGACTGGGGGCATTAGAGCAGGATTTGGGGTGAGACAGTAGGCCCTGAGGCCATGTTTGTTCAACTGTCTCCTCAGGCAGAAGCAGCTTTAATATAATAAAAGCTTTCACATTCACACACACACATACACACTTGCACAAAAAGCCATTTTGTCACCCACCAGATCCACCAAATGCATCAGCAGCGGGGCCCGCGGCCACGGCAGCAGGACCGTCTCCTGGGGAAGGTGCAAAGGCATCTAGGGTATTGCAGACGAAAACAGCCCGGAACGCAAACGCAAAACATAACACCCGGGCCCAACACACCGACAGACACATGGATGTAACGAACAAAAGATGAGTAAACAGATGGGACGGACAGGAAACAAAAATGAGAGGTCAGCATCAGGGAAAAAGCAGAGAATACAAGAAATATGCAGCCCAGTTACTGCAGTCAATGATCTGATTGTTTTAAAGGGCTGCATAATGCTGCATTCAGTGAGCGCACTACCTGTGCAGGCTTGTGAAATGAGGCAAGTTGTCACAAGTTACTCGTACTTTGTGACAAGAGGGGAAATGTCAGGGATGGACGAGGCAAAGTCTCTCTTTGACAAAGAAACTCCATTGGCACTTTTAAGCAGATACACCAATGTTAGGGCTGAAGTTAAGATTAAAAAGCCAAAATATCATTAAATTAAATCGAGCTACTCATCATCTTGACATATTTATGAAGCAGTTAGTAAGCCATTAGGGAGAAAATCATTAAGGGTGATGGACAAAAAAAAAAAAAGCAAAACACAGCAAATCCCCAAAATACAAGTCATAATAACAGATTAATTACAGTTCAGTGGGTTTACTGAGAAGCACACGATTGTGACAAAACACTCTCACGACACATTAATGGCAAAACTTATTAGTGCTTTGTTTCAGTTGTGCAGCTTTGAAGAAACCCAGAGAAAAGCAAATAATCCACTGCACCAGTACTTTTGGGATGTGCCGCAAATGACAAATGTTTCAGTCTGTGCTCAATGCCAGAACTGTGTGTGTGAAAGCTTGACATCACGTCAGTGTACAAAAAGCAGGACTGAAAATCATTAGAGAAAGGTAAGGATAGGAAACAATCACATTTGAGCCACAGCACTAAGAATCTGTTGCAATATATATAGGAAGTTTATACGTATGCTTTGAAAAACACTCCTCTGAGGGTGTTTCCAGAACCCTCAAAGACTTTTTCTGAAACTCCAGATGAAAGAATTTTCTATTAAAAATCATGCAGCAGACAAAATATCTTTTCATCCAGTGGGCAAGAAGAGTCTTTAATGTTTCTGAGAATACCTTCAGAACTGCAAAATCCTTTGAGTTTTTCAAAGCCTGCAGGGTTTTTTTTTTCTTTTAAATCAAATCTGTGGCTCGGTGACTGTAATACATGAGAGGGACAAACTGTGGCTATGAGCCATCTGCTTACTAAAGTGTCAAAATGTGCATTTATATACTTTTTATATACTCTAACTCGTTTTCAGGAGTTACAGGTAACTCAAAGTCAGATTCTCTTTAGATGTCTGATAAATGCTGTATACATCACATAAATGTTTATAAGCCTGTAGACTTTTCGTGGTTTAATGATGTAGGATTCCTCTTGCAATCCAAAGTTATAATCAAATCCCAATTCTCTGTATACTAAAGGAAACCTATCTGTAAATGACTAAATGATGAAGGGGCTCATTGCAGACAAGCAGGCAGGCTGCCATGCTGTGTATCCTGGTCTACGTCCTATCCTCGGACCAGACTGACCTCCGAAAAGGTCGAGGTCTGCTGCTGAGGTGGCGGCGGGAGCTGAGATGGGCAGCGAGGCGGGTGCCGGTGCAGCAGCCGCGGTGACAGGAGCGGCGACGGCTGTGGGCGCGGAAGCTGCAGGCGCAGCAGCATCGGCATCAGCGGACTCTCCCTCTGCCAGGAGAGCTTCAGAGGCTTCATCGGTGGCGGCCGGAGTTGCTATGCGGATAAACCCCGTAATCCAAATGCCCCGACCCAGTCACAACCCCCAAAAGAGAGAAATAGGAGATAAATGGAATTTGGAAGTAGACGGCAGTGTCAAATAGAATGAGAAATGAAAATAGGCAGACTTAGCAGGGATGCTAAAGGAGAAAACAGCTTGACACAAAGAGAATGAGAACTTCAGGTAGAAGGCCAAGTTGGGTAGTGAAAAGTGCCTGCAGGCCTCTCTCGTATTCAGTCTGTATCAGGGACCTGTCAACAGAGTACTCACCCTCAGCCAAGAGATCTGCACAACAGACAGAGAGAGACACAGGTGAGAGAGGATGAATGACAGCATTAAAAGAAGAGGTATGACTTTAAACTGTAGAGATGATCTAATGAAATTTAGAAATATTTAATTTGAGAGCTGCCAACATTAAATAGAACAGGCCAGGAAAAAGTCATGGACCAATAAAGCGCAATACAGCTAAAAGCTCCTTAATGTAATTTAGGCTTTGAAAGGCTATAGTTGGAGTCTGGCCACCTTCAGGCTATCAGTGGAGATGTGGGGATAAAAAGAGGACACGCCACAGGGCGAGAGCAGATTTATAATGGAAATGCTCTCTAACTGAAACCATGTAATTAAAAAAAACATTACTGAGGGCCCCTCTTCTTTATCTTAGTATAGAGAGTCATTCTGAAAGACCACAGTTTGTTTCAGCTCATTCACTTCAAACTTTATACACTTGATGTCACTGCCATCCATTTTCTAAAGATTTTCAAATTGACCTCAGCAGTTGGTTTCCATTTATTTCACTGTGGTGTTCAATTCTGTAGAGACGTCAAGGTACTGTATACTGTGGAAAATGCAAACATTAATGTAATGAATTGAGTTTTGCAGTTAATGGGTGGAAACATGCAAAACATCTGCATGGTCCATTTGAATTTGATTGAATTTAATGCTCATTTAATGTCATTTACCGAAGGAATCTGCAAGCTCATGTTTTATTTGCTCTCACGCTCTCATGCAGATTTACAAACTGGCCCAGTGATGCCAAGTCTAACAAATCAGTTTATTTTTTCAACATTAGTGCAAATTAGTAATTCGTCCCCTGAACAGAGATTATTTTGTCATAGTTTGGCTCTAATGGAGCACAGATGGTCTGTCAAACTTTGGATTTCTCCACAGGGTGATACTCAACATTTAATGAGTTTGGGATGTGACATTTCTTTTTTTAGCCAAAAATCCAAGACTAGTAGGAGTAGGAGGGTGAGGAATGGATTAAACTGTGTTCTGCAATCATTAGCATGTCCAGTTAACTAGCTTAGTACCTAGAGTCGGAACCAAGAGTTATTTCTGGATCCAAGCATATCATTACAGTAGCTAGCTACATTATCGTATCATGTGTCCTTGATGCTAAAAGCATTTACTCTTGTTAAAAGTGAAAAATAAAGTACAAGTATGTAATGGAAACATTTCTAAGTTAGCTTGTTTAACCAATTCATGTGACACTAAAGTTAGCTTAATATCCTAGCCAGCTAGCCAGCGACCTCAGTGGATGAGGTCTGCAAGCAACAGTTTTTTAAGGTCTAAATTTGCCACTGCTATTATTATAAATGTATTAAAAAGTTCTTTAGACTGTCAGTGTTTCTCACCACCCCATCCAGTCACTGCCGCTGCAGCGCCCCCTGCGGATGAGGAGGACATGGGGTCCAAATCCAACAAGAAGCCATCATCGAGGGCACTAAACACAAAGAAAGGAAGAGGGTGTGTTGACAGAGGGAATCCATTCCTAAAGTGATACTGACGCTCAGATATCGATGCAGCTCAGTTGGCTTTGTAATACTGTTGAGTGACTCTTACTTGCTAGTAGTAGCAGCAGCAACAGCAGCGGCGGGGGCCGGTGCGGTGGGGGTGACAGAGGGTGGAGGAGGTTTGGCAGGGGGCCCGGGGCGAGCAGGGGGTCCGCCAGCGTGAGCAGGAGGAGCGGGCTTGGCTGGTGCAGCAGCAGCAGCAGCAGCAGCCGGCGAGCTGTTGTTGGCTGTCGCATCCTGCCGCAGAGAACGTTAACATGGTGACCAACAAGGTTATGTAAGCTGATGTGATGCAAACAGCTTTTTAACACATGGATTCACAATGAATAAATGCCTGTTTGTAGTAACAACTGGTAAAGAAGGAGCATCCAGACTTTTTAGTTCATACGCTGCTCTCTCAAAATCTCTGCTTTGACATTTAAAGGTGCTATATTTCAATAAATACGACATTATGATTATCATAAAATGTGGCTTACCTTAGTGGGCGACCTGCAGAAACAACGATAGCACATGAATTAAAGAGTTAATTGATGCACATGCTGAAACATAAAGGCTGTTACTGAGATGGGAGGCAAAGTGACAGCTTAAGTATCACTTTGGTGGTGTTAGGCAGGCAGCATTTCAGGGCAATTCCATTTAGTAAACATCTGCAATTAATGGATCCATGCTGCACTGCTGAGTAACAGCATCTTGGCAACAGCTCCTCTTCAACAAAGATTTGCTGTCCAACATCACCAACGGAAAGTAATGTTTGAGTACGGCATATGTCAAAAGATTTGTAAAAGTCAGAGTGAATGCACACTCAGATGAAGAAGTGTGTAAAGACATTAAATAAAAGGCAAGAGTGCACAGCATGACAAAGACAACGAACTAATTGTATTAATCACAAATGTGAAAATAAAATGTTTTCTATAGATTACATCTTGAACAAAATAATAGACCACAGAAATACAAATGTCAGCTGCTTGTTCAGATGTCTTCTCTATAGAATCACTGAAAGTCAATTTATCAGTACACGTGATAAATCAGGTAAATGGTAAAATAATACTCTCATTCATAGGATACTTACTTGTCCTCTCTGAGTTGAGTAAAAACAGGAAATGACATGTTAGAGAAGTAACAAAGAATAGTAGTCACTGCTTTAACACTGATCAAAGATCATCACAAAGATCTGAATCACTCTAAAAAGCACCAAACAAACCCAGGTGCATGTTGGACTATCAAGCTATGAAGCTGTGTGATTACAGGATTCTTGAAGCTTCGGCTCTGTGTTACTGCTAAAAGACAAAACAGGTTGCAGATGTATTGAACTACTTACGGCTTTCTCCCTTCCAGTGTGTTAAGATGGGTCTCCAGGGACTCCAGAAGACTTTCTGGGGCCTGCAGAATAATAAAGAAAACGTGATCCAAAAGGGGACATGAAAAATGGTGGGGTATGGTCAGAGAGGCTGACAGTACTGATTAAACTCCACAATAGCACAGGGGACCTTAAGCTTAATGTTAACTTGACTTACTGACTCTTACAACCTTAGACAGTATTCTCAGACTGCTGCGTTCAGAGATTGCTATTGCTATTTTTGGTGCACATGATATGATATTAACTTTTTCTATCCAGATACAAAAATGTACATGTCAACACAACTACGTGCAAATGCCAAAACTTGATGCATGGTTGCTTCCAAAGTTCCAGTTTGATTTCAGCCTAAAAATCTAAATTGTGTTCTTAACTACCTGCACACAATAGCAACACAAATAAACCTTAACAAATCCAAACTAGAGCTGCTGGGTACCAATCAAATGTCTACGCAGCTATAAGTTCATAAAATTATACAATATATACAATATTCTTTGCTAAGACCTACTTTGCTTACCTACTTTAAGCCATAATGTTAATTTTCAACCATTCCGTTTCGATATAAAAGGGCAAATACATTTAGTTAGTATAGAAAGTTAGTTGTTGTTAGTATACTTTGATCACTTGTAGAACTGCATGTGTTAAAGAGGAAGTGGAGCACAGAGAGTGGGCAGGATCCAAGAAAATCAAAAGAAACAAAAGTCAATTAACAAAAAAAAGAAGAAAAAAACAGAAAAGAAAATAGAATGAGAATTGAATCTCAGTGCTAATCAAAAGATCAATGTTCCAGCCAGCCACGATGCAAAGCTCCATGCTCAACCAAGTTAAACGGGGCATTATCACCTGCTGACATGCAGTAAAAAGGATCATACAATATCCATGAGGCTTATTAAGTGAGGTCAAAGTTAATTCAGCCAGTGAAATAGTAATAGTAATAGTAAACAGTAATTCACTTTCCTTAATTCCCTTCTCCATTTCCTGAAACTATCAATATAAAGCAGCCTGATCTATTATCTTTAAAGGTTTGAGAGACCAACAAGGCGGAGAGGCTCATTTTTTTTGTCTTGGCACTGAGTGGGACAGGCCGTTTATCATCCAGAGACTTTAACATGTCTCTCCTTACCAACAGAAACAAAGACAGCTGTTCTGCAGACAAAGGACAGATATAACAGCTCTTTTACTGAAGAGGATGGACATATACAGTAGTTCTCATATGAGGAGGCCAGTGTAAAAGCTGCTGAAGCACCTCCCTATGGATGTGACAGCAACAGGCCTCCAGGCATATGTTTGAAATATGATCTGATATGACTGTCATCATTTCAAGTGTTTACTCCATCGGCTCGCTGAGCTGAAAAACAGCACACAAGTGTACATGAGTGATGACATAACAGCACATCTACAAAGACAGTCAGATGGTAATATTATTCTGTCTTGTTTGTGCTGATTTAAATCCTCCTGAAAGGGATGAGAGTGGGCACTGAGACTATTCCACTTTAGTTTGAGGGGTTTGGGAGATTGAGTTTGCTCTGCTGGACACATTAATCAAATTTTATCAACCATATAGCACCTCAGTTTTAAAAACAGGGGCCTCTAAGATGTGCAGGTTGGGCTGGAAAGAATAATGATGTTATCCTGCTCATGTATGGCAGAATATTACTTGAAAAACTAGTGCACATTGGGTAGTAAGAAACATGGTTGCATCTTTCACAAATACACAAAATGTGTAAATTTAAGGACACTGCTGCGAAGACTGCAAACAGAGCTCAGCTTCATGCTAAAATCCAACCAGCGTGTCAAAAAAACATTCACATGCGTTTCTAGCTTAAGAGATATGAATGGAAACATTTGCCTATTAACTGGGTCAGAAACTGCTGCAAGACTGTGGAGAAAAAGACATTAAGAGTATTTTGGATTGATATTTATAAGAAGGCAGAGATAAGAAAATGTCTCTGCTGGCAGTGCATCAGAATGTAATGTAGCTGGAACAATTTGAGAAGCCTTTTTAGGAGGAAACTCTGTTGCAGTCAATCAAAACCCACTACTGAATGCAACAAGTTTAAATGCCATCTGTGGGAGTTATAGTATCTGATGCTTTCAAGAACGTTGTTGTCAGACTGACGTAGGGCACATTAACAGCTTGAAGGACGGCTTAAATAAAACTCACAACTTCAGTAACAGTATAAATAATTCATATTTGATTACAAGTATGATGTGACATTCTGGGAAATATGCTTATTCATTTTTCTGATAGTTAAGTTTAAAGCTCTTATATCTATGCAGTGAATATGGAGCTACTGCTAGTAATAAGCTAGCTTAGAGTAGAGTAGTTAGCTTAGACTGGAACACTATCCAGAAAAACACAATTAGTTGTTTTCACATTTAGTTTTCATACATATTAAACAAACACTGTTAATTAGTGAGCTGGTAGGCAGATTGTTTTCATCCTCTGACAGAGCCAGGCAAGCTATTTCCCCTTATCCTTATATGCTAAGCGAAGCTAACCTGTTTCATATTTAGCATGAATGACATGAGATTGGTATAAACCTTTTAATCCAACTCTCTGAAATAAAGTGAACACACAAATTTCCCAAAATGCCAAACTATATCTACATTTTGGCCACAAATCCAGCCTACAAATATAATACAAGTGGTAAGCTTTGGGACAAGTTAATATTGCACCTGTACTAGTCTGTCAGGGTGACTGACAAAATAACTTGACAGGAATAGATGTTTCACAGCAGCCATTTGGACATGAAAGAGTGAGTAAACATGGGTGTTACCACTGTTACTTATTAATGTTTTGTTGTATTCAGGTCAAACAGAGTCAGGGTGCTACACGTTGGCTCATTAGAAAGGCTCTGCTGCAATGAATGGAACTGAGCTTTAATTAGTACCATTGGTAACATCTGTGTTGATCTTATTAGTTCACGTCAAAGGGGTTGCTGTGAAAAAAAAGTCTATTAATGAATTTGACTAGTTCTGGAGATCTAACATCTTCAAATACTCTACAATACGTGACATATTTGTAGTACTGTGAATCTGATTTATACCATTAGCTTTCTGTGGTCTAAGTCTGGGTTTAATCAGACAAAGTTACAGCATGCTTTTCATGCAAGTCATCCATATTGCCATATTGTGAGTTTCCACAACACAACAGAGTTCAGAAGCCTTTAACTAATTCAGGAACCAACAGGAGTAATCAGGTTTCTTTTATATTGGTGAGTGACCCAAAAATAATCTTTACATTGACTCTACAGATGTTATGGAAACTCTGCAGCACAACTCGAGGATCACAATCTGCTGTGCCTTTTGAACTAAAACTATGTTTAGCTCAGTGTTTCAGCAGCGCCTGGTCAGCAGCATCGCTCAGCATATCACAGCTTGTCCGATCGGCTCTTCCAGTCACATCATCCCACTTCATCACAGTGCCTGACATCTGTCTGCTGGGTGTGCACTCGCTGTGCAGTGTGCTTCAATTCAGTGCACTTCAAAGTTCAAATATGGACCTTCCCTAAGCTGTTTGCACCCCAAAGCTAGCTCTGTGCTCACTACTCACACGCTCAGCCTGAATGATCAATCTGCATCTCTGGAAGTGAAAAGAGAAGGGGGACCACAGCTCATTGGTTGCATGGAGAATAGAGCGCACATAGGGTACAGTGCCTCTGTTTCACAGTGTGGTGTGGCTGTCTGTGAATGGCTGGTTATTATCAAAGAGGAGCAATAATGGTGAACACAGCAGGAGAAAAAAACAGGTGGGAGCTTTAGACATTCATACAACATGCAGTACAGTTAGAAATAAACAATATACTGTCATGCTCTGTTAGTAAAGAGCCTAAAAACTTCACAGATTCAATAACTATTTACTGAAAATCAATAAAAGTACGGAAAAGCTTTCGACAGTCTTACCTGAGTGAGTTCAGGGATGTCATTTTTGTCGATTCCCACTTGCTGTAAAAGAAGAAAGTGACATTTTAATGCAACAGCTACCAAACAGAACAACGTTTAGCTTTTGCTCAGTGACATAATGTGCTGGGCTACCTCAGCAATTTTGAAGAATTCTGAAACCCGAGTCATTCGTGTCAGGAATCTCTTGTAGATCTCCAGCCCGTCTTTACACTGGCTTCTCTTCATCTGGAAAAATTTTTCTGGATAACAGACCATGAAAAGTGAATAATTATCTTTACAAAGTTAAAGAATACATTTGTTTTTACTTTAGTCAAGAAATCCCATGAAAGGCCAAAACAAATTGGGGAACTAACCTTTCCACTGGGTGACTTTAGTTTATTTTGAGTAGATCCCACACCCACTGTTCTGATGCTATAAATACTCATTTAGAGCACCGAACCACAGATAAATCGACATTTATTCTGTTTGAGTAAGTTTTACTAAAAAGTTCTCTGCTGCTTTTATAAAGTTAGCCTTTGAAAAATAGAACGATGTACTTGTGACCCATTTTATGAACGTTTTTTCTTCTTTTTTCATCAGCACTGCAGGAACAAATGCTATCCCTGAGTGCATACGACAGGGTCTTGACAGATGACAGATAACATACTCATGTTTTTTTAAGGCATTTGTTGGAAGTCTGTGAATATGATAACCCCAGCCTTGTCCTTTAAGGCTGCTGAATACTGAATGGATCCAGCAATAACACAGAAGGAGTGATTCTTTACCTAGCAGGTTGATGATGCCGTCATTGTAGCAGGCGTACAACTTGATCAGATCTTTGAAGAGTAGGAGGAAGCAGGCGTTTATCACTCCATTGTCCAGATCCTTGGCGTGCACCTACAGACATAAATAAAAGACAAGCTGCACAGTGTACTCAAGACTTTGAGGGCAAGAGGACACAGTTGTAAACAGTAATGAACGAAAAAGACAATGAAGTTTCACCAAAGATCATGATACAGGTAAATAGTCACAAAATGTATAGAACTCAGCGCTATATTTATATTTTTATATAACACACTGTGGAATAAGCTTGAAATCTACACCACTGGTACCCATGTTTTATTTCAGTTAGAAGACATCATTAACATCAATCCTGGCCCTACAAAGTGGTTGTAGTTGACATCTATACTTGTCTTCACAGATGAGTGTCACTCACATCAAAGTCCAGCAGGGCGTCGATCTGGCTCTGCAGGGTGGGCATTCCTTTCAACAGCTTCTCTACTGGCATGGTCCTCATCACTCCCTCAGCTCTGAGGAAGAAACATGACATGTGAGACTCAAACACTGTATATACATGCATAGAAGCCTGTCTATACCTGTAGCACATATGCAGAAACGGGTCTGATCTCTATTCTGGTGTCTGTTCGTATTTTTCAGTGCCAGCTTATGTAGCCAGAGGGACCTTGTGTCTTCCAGCTAAATGGAGCTATCCTCTCTGTGAGCATGAGTAATAACCCACTCTGTATTCATCTGTGCACTCAATACACACATTAAAGTCATGAACTTGGCCCAAACCCGGGCTCGAAGTAGCCGAGTCCATCCCACGCACGAATGGGACTCCTGTGGGATGTGGGTAATTCTGATTGATATGGACACCAAGTAAGAAAGGGGGCGCGCTGTGGTCCCAAAGAAATGAACAAAAAACAAACCCTTTTTTTTTTAAATGCTAAAAATCAATAATGCTGAAATAGTGGCGCAGCAGTTTGCTGTCGCAAGGAATGAGAAAGCGTACCCTTTTTTGACTCGAACAAAGTCGAAACCCATCTGTCTGTAGGCGAAGGCCTTCTCGTTCAGGTAGCGACTGTAGCGTCTGATGAACGTGGACATGTCGTAGCCTGAGGAAAACACACTTAAAGTGAATGCATGCACAATCTTCAATGTCAACTCACAGTATTAGTGGGCAAAAAAAAGTTTCAAGATGCTTTATGTTTTGTAAAAATATGCTTATTTATATTCTTTCTGAGAGCCAGATGAGAAGATTGATACAAGTCCCTTGTTTGTACACTAAGCTAAAGCCAGGAGACGATTAGCTTAGCTTAGGGGAAAATAGGTAGCGCAGCTCTGTCAAAAGGTTGAAAAATTATTATATTGTTTGTTTTAGCCGTACAAAAACCAACGAAAAAACATCTGGATGCAGATTCAGGCTAACTGTTTCCTCCTGCCTCTAGTCTTCATGCAAAGCTAAGCTAAACACCTGGCTGTAGCTTTATATTCAACAGATGGATGTGAGTGGTATCGAGCCAACTCTCTTGTTTGTGTGCTACATACAGTATGAACCTAGAGCCAGGGTGAGATTAGCTTAGCAGGGGCAGAGGAAGCAGCGGGAAACAGCAAGAGGGCAAAATATATCTAAAGCTTTAGATGTGCTGATGGCAATGATCACATCAGACACTTGGCAACGAAACAGTGTTATTTTCTCTGCAGAGTCACAAGTTTCTTAGGACTGTGAGCCCATGCTTAAATTACAACAAATGTGTTGAATGTAATCCTGATTATGTAATGTTTAAACAATCTGTATTAATTTAGTACAATCTGTATAAACCCTGCAGATCACCCTAGTAGACAAAAATCCATGACAACAGTCTGTGAGCCCAGTGTTTATCACCATGGGAGACGGCATTAATTTCCATAGAGAAGGGTTTAATTGGGGGAAGCAGAGGTTAAGAGCACAGAGGGCTGAAGAGAGGAATGGTCAAGCTCATTCTGCTGTCGCGTTTATTGTAAAACGTGGGTCATGTAAGAATTAGAGGGACAGTGGAGCACAAAAACAGAGAGGTGAAGGTGATCAGTATATAGGGATGAATCTAAGCTAAATAAGTAATGGTGGATTGGTTTAGTCACAAACAGGAAGGAAAGAAACACCACCCACCATGGGAGCCAGTTTTGTCCAGGAAGTTGCTGAGGTTGAACAAGGTGTTTCTAGATGCCAGGAACTGCAGGAATCTCTGCAGGATATAACAAATACACAGGGTTTATCTCTCTCCCAGGCACAAAATAACAAATATGCCTTTAGTTTTGGCTAAAAATAGCTTCAGTTTGTCAGCATTCTTAATGAAAATGTGTTACTTTGGTGCTGGTAAATTCATGCATTGTAGAAAAAAGTTACAAATTGAAGTCTCACTAAAACACTGTGATACATCTTCATCCTCCTTAAATTGAAATCAATAGGATCACACCTCATCCTCAGTTATGACTAACACATCATACCCCAACAGTCATTACTTGTTATAGTTTCATGATATTCAAACACATAGCTTCATCTTAAAGGAATAGAAGTCTTGATGTTCACAGCTATGTCAGAGGGGCTGTTGAGCACTTTCAGCACTCTACCCCAAACCTGTGAAAGCGCCCGCAGCAGAAAGTAGAACCAAGAGGTGTGATTCTATACTTGTCCTTTGCTTTAGTCGGCAGAGAGAGATCCAGCATTAAAGGAGCAATGCTGCAGCCTTCATGAGTAGGAGTGTGTGAATATCAATTAGACAAGAGGATCAGGAAACGTAGCTTAATAAAGACAAATAATGTGCCTCTGTGGACCTGCAGGAATAAGCTTGCTGACATAAAACACACACACATACGCACATGCTGCTGATATTTATTCAGCGGCTCGATTTACACAAACACAGAGCAAAATAACAAAAGGGCCGGTTAAGATGAAAATCCCTCCCCGGAGAACATTACCTCCCCTCCTCTTTTTATTCTCTCTCTCTCTCTCTCTCTCTCTCTCTCTCTCTCTCTCTCTCTATCCAGTTAGTACTCTCTCACTCTATCTTCAGGAACACTACAACAGCAAAGCCCAGGCTAAAAATAAACAGGTCTCAGGAGACAGGAGGTGCATACTGTAGACATACGTGTAGCCAGGTCAAACATCATGGCATGGCTCAGACACGTTTATGACACTCTTTGAGCTTTTGCCTCAATGTCACACACACAACCAAACATGGGGAAAAAAACTACACCCAGTGCATGCTGGGAGGACATCACTCCATGATGCTCGATAGGAGGGTAAATAAATGACTAAATGAGCTGATACCGTGATCTCACTGTGGTTTTGTATTCTCATTCTCCATCAACTGTGACGTATTCTTTATTTGACTTTTTTTCTCGGGTAAATCTGTATCAATATTTTTCAGTCTCCCTCCTTTGTATCATCTGCAATTCAGTGCCAGCTTGGGCACTTCGATGGGCAGTAAAGGAGCATCTGTTTGTCTGTCTGAGTTATCCCTTGTTCCCCATTCAGAGCTATTGTCTTTCTTCAACTGTCAGGACATAAATTGGGTCAGAGGGTCAGGACCAGGAAGCAGAAAGGCCGGTCCCTTTGCTAATATCATGACTGCTGTTGAGGCCAATATTTACAACTCTGGGGCAAAAGCTGAAATGTAAATTGTATTGTGGAGAAGACCTCAGAGGGATCTCATGGCAGTAACTCATGAAGTAAACTATAAATATGCATGGACATTTTCCCATCTAATTAATTAACTAGCTACAAACCTGCATTAATTGATTGTTTGGCCACTTGAGGGCAACGTGACTAGCTTACCATTGACAAGCATTGACAGCATTATTATTGACATAAGTGTTAGCAGGCAGTTCTTGTTTACACATCCAACAGACGTGAGGGAACATTAGCATTCATTAGTAGTTGTGTGAAGGTAAGTCTTCTTTTAGCACTGTTTTGCTTTCTTCCAACTCCTGAGGGAATCATTCGCATCTTTAGCTGCTAAACCTATCACAGGATAACTGATGCATATTTTAACTGTCTGTTGTTTTTTGCTAGGCAGGTAGTGTATATAGTGTCTATAGTACATGCACATGTATTTTAGCTATAAATAGTGCCAGTTTTGTCTGGAAATGTCAGTTATAAGAGTGCTGAGACTGAACCAATGCAGTGAAGTTCTGGTTTGTAAAACTAAATCTAGAAGCTGAGAAAGGCCCTGTAAAGACGAGGAGAACAGCTGAGTTGGTTGATATTCTCTGTGGCTTCACTATGACATCTTTCATATTACATCTTTTGACTCATTGTACATATAAAAATACTGATTGGTGCAGCTTTAAATTTTAGCTAGACACTTCCTTTTACCTATCAAGGGATAACTGATGCATATTTTAACTGTTATGTCAGTATCCTGATAAGTTATTTCCACCCTTTTACACTTATAACATGGCTGAATGAACCGACACCCAAACTACAGCTTGTACTTACATGCATGAAAGACAATCTATGCTCCTTTTACAGTGTGTTTTTGGGCGTGTATTTGTGTGTCTACTTTTGGTCTTGTGTGGAAAGTCATGAGGAGCTCAGGACACCCTTGTCTAGCATTGCCCTACTTTATATCTGACAGATAGTACAACAACCTCAATAGTACAACCGCTGTTCTGCTGACTCTGGTCAGTGGATCACTTCTCGTGACTGCATTTTACCAGACATTAAAATATGAGCTATGTTTTCAGGGCGTGTATTAACAGTGTGCTACAAGCTCACCTCATTGCCATGCACCATGAGGTGGTGTGTGGTGATCAGGGCTTTGAAAACCACCACCCAGCTGGCATTTCCGGCCCTCTCCATCAGCGTGTCGGCCATCTGGGGGACATTCACATTGGTCTCCTGGGTGGCCTGGATCAGGTCTGAGAGGCAGTGGGGAGAGGAGGCACAGCAGGTCAAATATTAGCTGAGGAGACTCAGAGACTCAGGGACAGAGTGTGCTGAAAACCTTTTATTCAAGTAATGGCAACATAAATCACTACAGGGAGGGTGTAAGACAGATGGGTGAGGGATGACAAACATGAGTGTGATAGAGTAAATGTGGTGGTACAGTACAGGGTCTGGGCTTTGCTGCATTTCACAGCCATGTGCTCTTGCATCCTAATTTTCACTTTAATTCACTGTATGTATTCCCCTGTGCAGTGTATGATGTAACAAGACTTGTGTTCAGTGTTAATCAACCTGTTTTAGTTTAGTAGTAACAAAGTGTTATTGGAAATTACTGTATTAAGAGTCAAAAAGACCATTTTTGCCTGACTGGGTCCAATTTTTTTCCAACTTTGTCCAATGTCTGCCCAAATATGTTAACTCTTCTTATTTTGTTAATCAAATGCTCTTTTAGTGAGCAAACTTATCTGTCCAAGCAAGAGGGGCTGTCTTGTTATCAACAAGAGGTTGCCCAGGAGGTCGCCATTTTCCACCTTAATGAAATGTTTTAGATTAGACGACTGCTTCACATTATGCCATCATTGCCTGGTATGACTCACACCGCCTGATGCTTCGTTCGCTTTCAGCAGCTAATCGTTAGACAGAGAGAGTGGAATATTCCACAGTTAGACAGAAAAACCAAAAGGGAAGATTGCAATCTGCCCTACAGATCTGAATCAGATAGACAGACGGACAGACAGTGCTAAAGGAACACACCACGGTTGAGAGAGAACACTTGGTGTAATACAGTCATTTGTCATCTATAAATTATCGACTCTATAAATCTATGTTGATGATTTTTCAAAGATGAATGACCAGTTCCCTCTGGATATAAAAGCAATGTTGCTTAAGAGGGCTTAAGTGCATTCTTAAGCCCTCTGGCATGCTTATTATTCACTTTATGGACAAAAGACCTGCCAACAGCATGAGCACTGTAAGTAACAACATTTTATTTAAAGCTGCACTAATCAATTTTATTACCAACAGATCAAATGGACGCTGCCTAATGGCACTGCAGTCCCTTGTAGCAACAACCCTACAGAGCATTGTAATGCGTTCCCCTCGGCTCTTTGCAGCTTTTTAGCACCTGTTCATTGCTCATTGTTTTGCTCTTACGGCCACAAATTTAATGATTTGGTTCACTGCTCTCATTGGCGTTATTTTCAACTGCATATTTCTCAAAGGAGTTGTTGGAGACTAAAAAAAAGGAAAAAGAGAATGAATGTTGGCCTGTTGAATATCTGTGCTATAGTCCTTGATGCTGAAGTGTTGCACTGAAGTGTACTATTCCTCTGCACTATGTGGATTATTTTGGCGTCACTGTGATAAATATATTCATATAACACTTTGTAATTTACTTATTTAGGTACAAAAGCTAAGCATACCTCGCTACAATCAACCAAACTGCAGTTTGTTCCGTCCTCATCGTATCTGTCAGACAAGCCTGAAGTCTATTTGAAGAATATCTATTCATGGGCAGATAGGAGAGCTGTCAGTGTGACGCAATCAGACGAGATGTGTGTATGCAGAGTGTGTGCGTGATGGACAGGGAGGAGGAGAAAACATGACCGGCGTCATTTTAAAAGCCTTGATTCAGCAGAGCAGGTCAGAGGCAGAGCAACTACTACCGAGTCCTGTGATTCATTAATAGTGTCATATCCATGTCTGCGCATTGGCAGCACAATAGGAGGCAGCTGAGAGGTGTCTATTGAATTTTCCTCCCCAGCTCAAAATAGACTAAAAGCCAGGGTAGCTCACACATGGAGAAATTCGTCACTGGTTATAATGATGCGCAGTAATTGGGGAGTTGGGGGATTAGAAATTAGGCCAGACCCATTGCTGCACGTTATCCTGTCTCTCTCCACCTATCAATATCATAATAAACAATATTACACAAGATTGTTATTATTAATTATAATCTTATAAAATCATGATTATTGTTAATGTTAGTATATTGCTACACTCTTAGTCTGGACTATTTGTTGGCAAAGAGCAGTAACTTCCTGGAGTCTTGTGGCAGGGCAGAAAAGTCAGAAAATGTGTACATGTACTGACCAACAATGATGCTGGGACTAACTGACACATTTATTATTTGTAATATTCCATGAATAAAGGAAGTCTGTTTTGGAATAAATTAATAACTACACACAAAATTCAAGGTCACTTTGCTTCAACAGTCATGATGTTTCTTCTTCTACCATGCTTCCATCATGCGGTAATGATTGCTGTGCATGTCCTCTTCAGTAGTAAGGAAGCAGCTCACATAAACACACATATGCATGCACACACACACACAAAGAGAAGGATAATCCCTATAGGGCTGATGAGTCAGCACCCTGCATCATCCTGCGCTTATCGTTCGTCGTTCGTCGTTCTCCGTCTCTCTCTCTCTCTCTCTCTCTCTCTCTCTCTCTCTTTGTCTGTCAGTCTGCCTGTCTGACTGTCTGTTTCCTACAACGGCTTAATCTACATAAAGACTTGCCTCCAATCTACAGTACATCTAATATCCTGCACTACCTAATCAAACAGTGGTTTGAAGCCAAGATGTCTTTCCTTTGTCCGTTCAGCTTTGGCGGCCATTGCTGTTCAGGATAAACACCGCATACAGGAGGATGGTATGAAGCTTTCATTTCACGACCTTTTTTTTTGATAAAGCCTTAGCAGATATTTAAACAGGCAGCAGAACAGAACAGTAATCCTGCAGAAAGAGAGACAGAGTAACAAGAAGAGAGTCTCTGTCCTGATTGAGATGCTGAACAAATCAGCAGGAACTCCTGACTCACCGTCCACCCTCCCCACCTTTGTTATCAATTATTCATATGTGCCAGCGTGAGTAAGAAAGAAAGAGAGAGTGCAAGGCAGCTCGATATGTGGCCTTTGTCAAAAGCTAGCACACACAGATAGTCACGCTGACTAACAGTTACTTGCTTGGGTTCATATTTGAAATCCGGTACGCTGCATCATACAGAAGGTCTTGTACTACATCCCTGAGAGACAAATACATAGTGATGTACAGTACACAACTCTCCATTCACTACATAATTTATTAAAGCTTTGAGAACTCACTCCACAACTTGCACCCTTCGTGCGTGATTAATGCGTCTTTCAGCTCCAGTTAAATGTGCTAAAACACACTAAACTATAATTCTCCAGAAAAACATACATGTTTTACTGTTCACATCTTACTGTCTTCTCATCAGTTGACAATCATTCCTATCTCTTCCTAATTTTTAGTGACTCTTGTTGCTTTGTACAAAAATGTCTAGAGAGCAACTGAGTTCAAATGAATTTGAATACAGAGCAATCAGAACTCCACTGCGAAAAGCAGTTCACACAAATCTGCTGGATAAGTGCACAAAGAGCCCAACTATAATAAAAGCCTGATGGGAATGTTAAATCAGCGGGGGCTGCCATGGAGAAGTGGTGGTATTGAACCAGTGAGAGTAATTGCACTCCTCCAGCTGAGTCTTTCCAGCTGTAAGAGCAGTTAGCCATCAGCTGGTGATTACTGCAAGAGTCTACATCTACACTTAATCTACAGAATCACAGGTGCTCAACAGCACTAGTGTAAACCCTGGATTACAGCTTCTCTTGGCCTCTATGCTGCAGTTCACTCTACACTGAGCCTTACAAACATGTATGGATGGAATCATATAATATGTATCCTGGTTCAAAAATGTTGTAGCAGTCAAAGTCTCCTACTGTTGTCCTAGTATGCAATTTCAGTCCCGCAGTGACAACATCCAGAACATGTCCTCCATGTAAAGCCTGAGGATATAACTGTTACACAAGGTTATTTGTGACACGATCACAAGATCACAAGGACCTCTATTCTACACATTCATTACACTATTAGACACGTATACAAACACACACGTGTGCACACGTATCCTCCCCTGTTCTAAATTTACAAGGAGAGCACCTGAGCCGTCATTGTGCAGCGTAGCGAGCAAAGAGAGGACAGCCAGCGGTCTGACATGTTCACATCCTCCACAGCGTGTTTGTGGTCGTGCAGCGAGAGGGATGAAGGACGAGAGACACAGACACCTGTTATGTAAGGCACTCGTAAACATGTAGCGGCACATCTACAGGAATACACAAACAGATACTCACACCCAGCGCTTCAGAATGCAACCACATATGAATCAGCGCCCTGTCTGACGAGGGGAAAATGTATGCACAATATGCAGCTTCATCTGTTATGCATGAAATGTCCGGCACAATTTTCACAAGCTGAAATTGTACCATGATGTAAGCGGACCCCGGGGAGAGGCACTGTTTCAAAAATGAATCAATCCCTCATGCTTGTTATAGCTCACTCTTCCACAGCAGAATGCTGCAGATGCTTATAAAATGTATAAAGATTTGCATTCAAGTGGCATCTTTATTCATGACATAAATAATAATAAACGTAAACAACAAACAGGCTACTGGCGTTTATTCTCTGTTTCCATCTCTGGAGAGGAGTTGTACATCAGCAGATGAGCACTGAGCATGCTCAGGTGTATGCTTTCTGCTTGTTGCTGAGCTATTAGGAATTAAACACAGTTTATGTTTATTGTAATAAAGTTGTATGCCCTTGGCCATATATGCCACTTATAGGCAACAGTATGGCTATTCCTAAGAACTTTTAGATTATGTCTAGTGGACAGACCATCGAGCATGAGCAGTGTCAGACTGCAGCTATACAGTACAGACAGATCTTCTTAGTGAGATAGATTAATCTTTGGTTTTGGTCTTTTCCGGGGATAAATACTGCTAATAATATTCATAATATTGTGAAATAATGTCAGGCCTATACTTTAACAAGATCTCATACTTTCCTCTTGCGTAGGCAAAGTGTGTAGAGCTAGCTAGCCAGATATTATAACTAATGATCACAGACTGTCTCTGGGATCACAGTGGTCTTTATTGCCCACTCAGGCTTCTGTGAGTGGACAAACTGGCATATGATGGATACATCATCCATGTTTGTTGGACATTGATGCATGCATGTAGCCAAAAAAACTTAATCGTCTGTGGCATGGAGCTCTATTGTTGCCCCAAAACTAAAACTAAGAGTCTGCAGCCATGCTAGAAGCTCTGTGAGACTGTATTTAGCACAGTGGTGTTTTTAGCTTACTGCTAACCTCAGCACGCAAACCTGCTCACAATGACAGCACTAAGATGCCGATGTTTCACAGGTATAATGTTTAACAGATTCACCACCTCTAGCTAATTAGAACCGAGTCAAGCTACAGCTGTGGCTAATGGGATTTTCTTTGGTTAAGCAGGTTTTTTGCTATGAAGCAAAGTTGCAGAAGAAAGGGGATCACAAAGTTACACGATTCATCCTTTAAAATGACGCTATCATGGCTAAAAACACATAGAGTACACATAGAGCAATACTATTGCACATGGGTCATGTTGTTTAATAAATGTGGGCAATCCCACATGCACCATCACCAGCCACATAAGCTGAAAACACAAATCTGATTTGAAAAACTACAGCACCCAGCTGTTTTAAGAAATGCTGCAGGCTCAGTAACATATATCTGTGATCTGTTTTTAAAGCTTGTGCCTTCAGAAGAACTAGTGAGCTTGGGGCTGAGTGCCACAGACAAGGCAGAGTACGGATTGCATCGTTAGTTTTGGTCTTTTTATGGGATCTTTTGACAATAACCGCTAAAGGTGTGGCTTTAGCAGGTGACCCAGAGAGCTTGTATTGATTGAGATCTTCGACTCTCACACTCGTGCTTTCTTGACCCATGCCATGTCACATAACTGTCACATAATACCCATCAGGCTGCCCTGTAACGTCTGCCACATCCAACACACAATTGACTGGACTCCAATTTCCAATAGCGGCCTTTAAGATATCAATAACTGTAAGTGATATCAAAGCTCCTGTGTGTGATTACAAGCAGAGGCCGACCGCCAAGCATGCATGCATCACAGGAGATGCTTAAGCATTTACGCAAGCCTGCACGACACGACACACAAGATTACATTTTTCACAGATGGATTTTTACAAATGTACCACTAAGCACCAGAGGGGACATGCCAAGGTGGTTTCCTAGGCAACAGGCTCTCATATTTGCAGTGGCGTCAAGGATGCTGTGAAATTCCTTTGAAATCATCTTCACAGGTGCAAACTCCCACGGCAGAAAGATGATCGAGGGTCATCTAGCCAAACCAGGTGCATGTGAGTCATATCGGGCTTAACACTGCTGAAAGTTTCAACACTGACTTCATACAAACAGTTAGTAATACCTTCCATATACCCAATATACCCCAGCATTTTATATTTTCTACACTGCAAACATTCTTATATTCCATATAGATCAGTACTATTGAGGCAGTAACTCACAAACGCGAGGATTGTACTCGGTAAGCACTTTATCCACGCACAGAGTCATGCTGCACGAGAGATGCCTTGTTGAGCTACACATGAACGCTCCATGAAAGCACGGTGTTATTTATAGTTCCTCTCACCCTCAAGCAACGTACAGGGGGAGGGAGAAAAAAACCCAGAATGCATTCTGTCTCAGCATAGCATAGCACCAATGTGGTGTGGCAGCCAAACAAAGAGGAAGCCATTGGGCTCCAGACACTGTGGAGACTTGAAGTGACATCTGAGGAAAAAGCTGGCATCCAACACAATGCTGATGCTACTGCTGGTGGACACCGATAGCAGAGCTGTTTTCATATAGATGCTTCGGCTCTCAGTGACATCTCTCACAGCGATTGGGGGAGTTGCAGTTTGTTTGCTGTGATGCAGCTCATGGGTAAAAAGAGTTACTCATTTATTCAGTTTGCACCAGATGTACGCGTGTTGCGTTCACTGGGACGTCCATTCTTTTCTTTTCATTTGACTGGACTAACACATCAATAAATGTAACTGATATCAAAGTCATTGTGTGTGAATACAACTAAAGGCGAACTGCCAGTCACAGACACTCAAACATATTTTCAATAGGTCTATATCCAATATTTTCATATTGGGGAGGTGCTATGGTGGATTTGATTGAAATTAGTTATTTTAAGAGTTTAAGAGTTTTAACACTGGTGTGTTTGAAATAATATAGTTAAGATATATATAGTATAATATACTATACAACATAGACTTTACAGCAGTGTTAACCATTTTGAATGCTATATTGGTGATTTGTAGATGAAGCTTTATGGCAGCCTCTGGTTAGGGTTTTATACTGGGCCTTATCTGAGAACGAATGGATTCCTGCAGCTGTAGATGCAGCTGTAGATATGTGATCCAAAGCTAATAGCTGTGCGTTAGCTGTATGATGCAAGTCCCCAAATGCTGTTTCAAAGCCTGCTCTGTGGTGAACAGTATTATGAGGAATACACAACGATTTGTCTAAAGGGTGTTAGCATCCTCTGGTAGACTGTTAAGCTGGCAGCTTATGCATCACACAACTTCCGGTGTGAAAGATTTAGGGGGATTTCTTGGCCGAATATGGCAGAAATGGAATATATTACACTGATTATGATTTCAGTAGTGTCTAATCACCTGACATAAGAATTGTGATGTTTTGTTACTCTACAATGAGGCCTTATTACCTACAGGGTGAGCTGGTCCTATTCCAGTCCGCCATATTGAACTGACATGTAATAGCCTAAAATGTACAAACTAAACACCAGATTTGAGGCCTTTTGCCTCCTTTATGAGTTTCACAACCATTGGTTTCTCCAACATGCTTTGGAGGGCTCTGTGAGGCGAGTGATATTCAGTTGGTTTCTTTCTAGCTTTATGGCACTAAATCCTGCACACTGGACCTTTAAAACACAAAATATAAACACTCATGAGTCCTCTACAGGTTGATTTACTGTGATGTTCTATAATTCGGTGACTGAATTGCAAGACTTTTGCTCACTGGCCTGGAGGTAAAACCTTGCCTCTGCACTCATCTCTCAGCAAAGCACCCAAACAGATATTCGATAAATCTGTATTCCCAGTGAACAGATCTGCTTTTGCCAGCTGCGTTGACCAATCAGTCTTTCTCTAATTACTCTCCTCCTCCATGCCCACAGCTCCAATGTCTGATGACTACTGATGCTTTCAGACAAACAACAACAACATATCCAAATTACAGCCAATATATCTTCTTCCTCAGTATCACCAGTCTAACATCTCTTCCTGCGTCAGTCCACGGTTCCTCCCTAGCTCCCCTTCGTCCCTTATAAGCTGTTCGTCTCCCGTGAGGCTTTGTATCTTCACTGTTTGAATAGAAAAGCTTGTGGCTCATGCATTACTCCTCTGAGGCAGGAGACATAGACAGATATCCACCCTGGATGTTGAACCAAATAATGCAGCTAAGACCATTTTTTCCTGAATTCTGGGGCTCCTATTTCTGACAGAGAAGAATCTGTATATTTGTGCTGCAGTGGGTCTGTACAAGGCCGAAGAAGCACAGGAACAGGGTGGCAGGTGTGACAGTAACAATGAAAGAAATCGGGGAAAGAATTAGTTAACATAGAACTACTAAAATTATCTAGGCCCTACTAATAAATGTACTGCATATTTTCAGTGCTAAATTTGGCCATATGTTTCTGAGAATTGCATTGGTGCACAGAAAAGGTCACGTCCTCTCTATTTAACTCAACCCCATTAAGAAGCAAATTAGAGCTGTCTGTTTGCTTAACATCCAAATGTGATTTGGGCCAGCTCTGCCCAACAGAAATCAACAAAACATCTGAACCAAGCTGTGCAACATGTAAGATCTGATGGTGCTATTGGAATAAAATCCAGAGAACCTCCTGGAGAGGACAAAATCTACCCAAAGAATTTCCTAAAGCAGCGCTGGCAGGTGCACACTGTGCTGCACGTCAACAAGTGGGAGTCTGCAGCAATTTCTCTCCTTGACGGCAGACACCACTGACTACCACTATCACATTATCACTGTGGGCAGTGTCTGTAGCTCAGGTTTGTTAGAGCACCTGCAGGCTTCTTGGACTTATTGATGCAGAACAATAAAGCTGCATAAAAACCGACATGACCAACTACATATTCACTAAATACGTCCATCGATTGTCCAATTGTACATCAGCAGCAGAGCAAACATTACCATCTAATTAGCGCTCTACCTACAGTAGTAACTGTGTGTTTCTTTAAAGCCAAGAAGTAAGTCGATAACTAACTACATTAGTTTGTGGGGTTAAGATGTTACATGTTCTGTTTACGACCAACACATCCACTGTGTAGTGTTTCCACACTGTGAGTGTGCCATGCTAATAGAGCTTAAAGGGTAACGTTAGCCTGCCTCTTACAGGCTTGCAACCGATCCAGCTCATGTTACTCTCGAGGGTTACCCTTTCTCTTTCTCTTAATGTACATAAAATATTGCTTCTTTTTTTAATATTTAAAAAAAAATAATAATAAGAACATGTATATGAGGTAAGACAGCTGGATCATCAGCTGTTGAGGATGATGCAGCTTTAGCCACAGTCTTTTAGCACCAAATAAGTAGCCATCAAATGCAGTATATCTGAGTTTAGTTAGTTATGTTACTTTGAGCTGAGGCATGGCTGCCCAAAGTGTGGCCCATGGGCCAGAAATGGCCCTCCAAGAGATTCAATTTGGTCTACCAGAGATTTCTAGTGATGTTTTTTAATCGCTGTTTAATTGATTTGCAGTCATGTTGTTAAAAATGTCATGTCATGTTAGTAAATTAAGGGAACTTATGATCCCAGTACCATTTTGCATCTTAATACGATGAACAATGTTAACAAATAGATTAGACAGTGCACAGGCAATATGTTGTGATATCTGAGATATAATGATATAACAGGTCTTGAACAGTCTTGAAATAAAATCCAGACTCGTGTCTGAGCCTCAGATGAGACCAAGTAAGGGAAAAGGTTTGGGCACTCTGGGTCCAAGACGCTCACCTGTTCTTCTCACAGAAGTTGTTGCAAAGCTTTAAAAACTATTGCAAACTTTGTCTTCCCACACGGTCCTTTGTATTTGATGATTCAGTCGGTGGGGGCAGAGTTTTTGTGACAAAGTTGAGTCCTGAGGCAAAACTCTGCAGTCAGTCAGAGTAATAAAACAGGAGGAAACCCAAGCCAGCCTGCATTATTGATATGCTGCCTGGGTACGGACATGGCCCTTTACTGTCTGAGCTGCTGGAAAGTCTACTGATGCTTACCTGCATACAAAGGACTGTTTACCCTCATAAAGCGAGCTTCCACATGCACATTCTGCCCATACAAGTACTCTGTACTGTAATACTTATGTTTTACCCTCATACGAGGAGGCTCAAGGGCATTGAGACCTCAAAGGATATCTGAAAAAGGACTGAGAGTCATGGGAAGAGGTGGGAGGCATTACGAAAGGAGAAGAAAATCAATCTGAAATGGCTGCTCCGATTTAAAGCAGATAATGGTGTGATAGCTGGAGCTGCATGGGGGATCCTGGTCCCAGCTCATTAATCTGTTGGTACGACAGTCAACCTCCCACACTGTGTTTGACATTAGAGAGGCATTCTGGGGCTTGTAAGGATACCCACTGTGATATCAGGACTGCAGTACATACTGGGCACTCTTAGCAACCTCTTCACATTCATCTGCTCACTGCAGCTCGCCACTAGACGAGCACAGCGCAGAATCATTATGTAGTAGTAAGGAAGCAAGAGAAACAGTGGGAGTAGTGGTGAAAAGGTAGAGTGGGAGAAGGAGGACCAATTAGAGGAAGAGAAAGGCTGGGAGATGTTTGGGAACATCTCTCCTCTCAGACATACAAGCATCCTTTATACAGATTCACACTGCACTACACGCATTGTCACTTTCCAGAGCAGTTGCTGATAAATAGGTAAGATTTTGTGATTTTATTTTACATATTAGCAGAACCTGAGTGCTCCAGCGGACACGGTTTCTCATTGATGTCGTAATTCAGACTTGTAGCTCTAAATGTAGTAAATGTAAGTGTTTTAACCAAAGAGCTGGAGACATGGTTGTCCCACTGGTGTCTGTTAAACAGTAGAATCTAGCCACATTGTAAGTGAAGCCGCATGAAAAAATAACTAGCAGCAGTTTCTGTGATATTCACACTGACAGTGTTTGGTCAGCAAGTGGAGGTGCTTAAAAAATGTTATTTTTCTTTTACTGACATTTTTCAGGCGTTACCACCGCTCTGCTGCTAGACTGTGAAAACCGTATTTTAACTTTAATATTTTGTTCATGCTAAGAGCAAAGACAAGGCTGTCTAAATCCCGCTGAAGCTTTTCTGACTGAAAGCATATGAATACGTCAACCTTCAGCTACTGTTGCCAGGAGACATTAAATCCTATGTGTGTCTCGTTGGTTAATACCAAGGCAAAAAAACATAATCTCAAAGCAAACTGATGATAAAAAAAAAACATGCTAAGAATCTTAATATTTCAAGACTGCTGTAGTGGAGTGGTTTCTTTTCTTTGAGCTGATAGTTTCAATGGGAACACCTACTGCAACTATAGAGGCCTCTTCACTGCCTGCTAACTTTCTGCTCTTAGTGTGTGCTGAAATAACACTTGTTATACTTAAGTATCACAACAGTAATTTGCTATTCCAACATTTCCAGACACGATTTGTGTATCAGGTAATGTTAATGAAGATTGAGCTCACTCTGTAGTTTGCTAAATATGAGGCTGTTGTGATATTAGCTAGGAGAGATGTCTGCTCTTTAGTGACAGTTTAAAGCTAGCAGCTAATATTAGTAGTTGTGTTGTTGTTCGCACTGTATCATGGTACTTGTGATGGTGCTAAGCTAGGCTGTTCACCTGCTGGCTCCAACTTCTTATTCAGGATACAGACATGACCGAGTGTGGTATCAATGTTCTCAGCTAACTCTCAGCAAGAAAGAAAAACTTTAAACACTACTAAAAATGTGTGAATATGATGCAGAGCTATATAATTGTCAAGTTCACTTTCCTTTTAATGGATTTGCTTTCCTAATTTCAATGTAATTAAGGTTCAGCCTGTGCGGGTGTGTGCTAACATGTACACTAACACACATGAGACTTTACCAACCATCATGAGAGCCCCCACCCCTCATCCTGTCCTCCCCTACCCCCACTACAGCGAGACAGTCTGCCTCTGAATTGTGGTAACACATTGACGGTGACTCATGTTGTGGTAACAGCACCTTAGCAGCCAAAGGGAACTCAGCACGCTGTTTATGTTTCTCACGGCTCACCCTCCTGCCCTCTCCCCAAACACACACACAAACACACACACACACACACAGCAGGTCATGTATCCTGCATTTGCTCAGAGCAGAGCATAATCGCATTACTGTGTTAAAAAACCTGTTAATTGGAGGGACTAGATTTAGAGCGGCAGTTGAGCTGGTGATAATTATTGCAGCAAAAACAGACAGAATCTCGGTCGTGACAGCTAATGAGAAGCAAGGTCATCGTGCTAATCACTGTCTGGGTCTATACACTGTGTGGATGTAAAGAGTAAAGAGAGGCAATGGTGCGAGAGGGAAAATTATGGCATACATTCTCCAAAACATAACCTTCAAGCCATAAACCTGCCCCAACTCTCTTAATGGTGCAAGTATTAAGAGGTTAGGCCATCATGAGTAGGAGTAGATAAAGATGGAGGCTATTAGGAGCAGCAGGAGTGGTGGGGCCTGTCTTTGGAAACAGAGCCATCTTCATTTGGCAGACATTCAAACCCTGTTACACTAGTTCTCTAGCTGTCTCCCTCTGGGCTGCTGATACCCTCCATGTCTTCTGATCCATGCCCAGGGTCCTTGGATTCACACTGAGAAGCATCTCAATTGTTAACCCGACCAATCAGAAAAACGCTGCCTTCAGATATTATTTGTAAGCCCACGCGTGTGGCACATTCAGTTGCCTTGTGCTGGAAGTAATGACGAAATAGGTCCTTTGACGGAAGTAATCATTTGGCAGCTGCTGCTTTAGCTTCAAAATCAAGCAGCACGAACGGTCTGTTCTAAAGCAGCGGCAGAAGGAAGAAGAGAAGTGTATACTGGGCATTAAACTGACAATTTAATTCATGCATTGGCCAGATGTTGTGTAATCCAGCCCAACCAATCCTCATAGACAGAATCAGTGCAGTATCCGAAAAACACAACTCTGATGGAATGTGTGGTAGGTAAGCAGGCTAAGTAGGCTAGTGTAAAATAGGAGTCAGCGAACATGGCCTGTGTGTGTCGTTCCTTGCTCCATCTTGAACCCCTGAGTCGTGAGCCTGCCAGCCTGCCAGATGGTCTCACTACTGCAGAAAAACAATTCAAAAGCTCCAGTTAGAAAAAAGGAAGTGTTTTTCCGGAATAACCCAAATTCAAAAAGGGGGGCATGTCATTCTTTCAAATATGAATAAATCTGTTTGTCACTAGCTGGAAGTTGCTGTATTAAAGGAGCACTGTCATGTTTTCACACATTTTAAACCTGTTTCTGCAAGTCACACCACCAAATATTTCACTTATTTTTATGAAAGTGAATCATATTTTATGGAGCAAATGTCTTTTGGTTTTCCCTCTGATGTCCTCCAGCTGCTCCACATCAATTCTCTGTTTCATGATGGGCAGTAAAGTAAACTGCTGCCACTGTGGCTGTTGCTAGCCAATGCTAGCTGTGAGCTCAGAGCTTGGGGGGTATGTTAGTGTTTGTACCAGAGCTGTTTAGGTCCACTAAAAAGAGGAGGTTTTAGATCCAGGACACAGGGAAATGCTGATGGGGAGCAGAGCCAGTGTTGTGCCAGAACAGGAGCTTGGAGGGCAACCCAGACTCAGCAGCCTGGGGGCATAACGTCAGAGGGGAAAAGCCGAAGGGGACGTAGCTGGAGGAGGCTAAGAAGAAAAAAGGAGAAAGTGACCAAGCAAGGAAAGCAATAAAAATACCAAATTCTATGCAATGTTGCGTTAAATTACATTTTAAAAATTGCTTCATAGCACTACTAAAATTTGTTTTCTTTCATTTGTAGCACAAATGCTTTTACTTGATGGAGCAAAACAGGAAGTGGGTACTATTGTTACTACACAGATTAAGCTTTCAGACTGCCAATCTTGTGAGCAGTGGTCTTCTTTGTTCACAGTAATTATCCTAATGCCTTAAAAACTTCAGCCTATTCAGGCAGCTGACTCACAGCTGCACCTCCTCCTCCTCCTCTGCACCACCCTGCTTCTCTCCAAAAAAAGACTCAATTGGATCCTCACTCAGTCCTTTTATTTCTGGGATGTTGCCAACAGAATGTGGCTTACATACACTCTGTATCTATGTGTATACATGCGGCCAGTGTGTTCTGTCAGACACACTCAGGCCATGTGGGGTGTCAGGCAATCTGTGCTGCTGCCTGAGTCTAGAGGACTTCTGATCTGTATCACGGTTATCTGTCAGCCTCTTAAAATAAATGGGAAATGTGTCATGCCAGACTTCAAAGCACACATATCTACTATTGTGCTATTACTGGGATTACTTATTTTCTTAAAGCCTTTCTTGTCCGCAGAGTCAGCACTTTGTGGGCTGAAGACAAACCGTTTGGTCACAGTCCTCTAGCTTGAACCTTGAGGAAATATCCTCTCACTCATTTAGAGTCAGGTATAAAACCTGACTAAGAGTTTAAAGAACATTTGTGCCCACCTGCATCAAGTATTATCTCTTTGTGGTGTGATTGGAGAGGCTGGATGACCTAACTCTGTCTGAAAGTTCTCTGATTTGTGTTTTTCTCAGTCTGGAGCTTTGGGGTCAGAGCATGAGGAGCTTATGCTCTGCTCTGCTGCTCTCTGTGTGTCCCTACAAGTGGATCAGCTGACAAACCAAATACATTGGGCTGTCAGTGGAACTATCCATCAGAGATTCTTTTTAGACCATGGACACATATCTGTGGAGATTGTCTTTGATTTAAGACTAAGATAACCAAAGAAACAAGTCCTCTAATTGTTGTAATGTTTGGAAATGTTGGTGCCACACAACGGTTGTAAAGCCGATTATATCACCTACCACGATGTTTAATGGACGTCTCAACCGATCAATGGAGTTCACTTGGAGAGTGACAAAAAAGCAAGATAAGATGTATCTTCAGCATCTTAATCGATCTGCTACTATCACATTTCATCCTGAACGTAAGGAGCTACCTTATGTAAGGCACATAAGGTAAATGTCAGCTGTGATGAAACTCGATATAAAGTCAGACGATATCCCTGAAGCAGCTCCTCCAATGAGATGTTAATTCAGCTTTCTCATATTTCTGCAAGCCCTATACTTATGACGCAGTTCATTAAACTAACCACACAGACCTGTGCTCTGCTTTTACTGAAGGATTTTCCAATTTTGGCTTAGCTAATGTGAGATCTTGTCAGTTCTGGCACAAAAACTAAAATTTATCCAAAAAATGCTATTCTTTATTGTACTATACTGCGCTGCATGGTGTAGTAATTCAGTTTAAAAGATAATAAAGAGGTAAAATCAGTATTTTTACTTTAGCTTTAAAGCAAAACAGCAATAACAATAATAATAATTCCACATTAATACCATGATCCAAGATTATCTTGAGGAAGTTGCTTTAAAGACATCTTCATGTTTATTTTTGACATGCTTGAACAAAAAGCTAGCAACTAGTTAACAGACTGTGTGAATTATCCATGCTAATGTAAAACTCCTCAAAGTAAGGAAATGAGAAGAGATGAATACAGTGCACTATAATAACAACAAACCTCTGTGAGGTAAAATTACTGTTTGTGTCAGTGGAGTCTGGTGGTGTTTGAACAGATATGACTAAAGATATGAGATATGATTAAAGAAAAAGATGTATCTCCGTAGGGATCCTTTCGTGGTGCTGTCAGGCACAGAACAAGCTGAACCTGACATGAATAAAGTGTTTAAAGGATGTACTTTGACAGTGCATTACTGCCTGTTTCATGGCTGCTGGCTGTTTAGGTTTAGGTTCTTGCTCATTATAAAGCCCTTACCAATCGCTTAAAAATGCTTTGTTCAGCCCAGTACCAATCTTCAAAATTGGATCATGACATCCCAATAAGTGAGCAAGGATGTGTATTTCCACTCATGAATTTAATATTGCATGTTTCCTTCTGGTAAACAGGCAACTGCAACTGTAAGTGTAAGCTGCTAAGTGCAACACAAAGTGTGAAAGGTGTCCATTAGATTACTAAAGCAACAAGTAAAAGATCAATACGTGGTTAACATGACTCAATCTTGCAGTGGATGCATCACTCCTAATGAGAATAAGAAGTTTTTCCTTTCCTTGTGGGTGAGTGAAAAAAAGAAAAAGCAATACGAGGACGGCAGAGCTTCCTCTGCACTCCCCACAACAACAAAGTGCTGATCCAAAGTTTGGCAAGTGGGCGAACTTTCCACTTTGTTGTGCTGTGATTTAACTCTCTGCATCATTCATTTTTTTAGTCTGGACGCGTACAGACGGGCGGATTGGTTTCTCCCACTGCGGTTGCCAACTTGAACTTGTTGCCATTTCTTTATATTTTAAACTGAAGAAGTGATGAAGGTATGACACTAAGGCTCTTATATCATGCTGTATTTCCTGGTATAACTGAGTCACCCGTGCAACTGGTAACACAAAATCTGTAGAATATAATTATCTAACTATGGAGGCCTCCAAACTTAGGTTCAAGTTTCTCCACAATCATTTCTTCTTCTATGGTCTCTCTATGGTATTTACTTGTTTACCTGTTTTATTGTATGAGTTTATGCTCTGTGTTGAATATTTTAGAATATTTTAGAATATTTGTACTGCACATGGATGTTCAATTAAACAGAGATCATGCCAAGGAGATCTGTGTGACAGTACCGGCGGTTACACTTGGTTGGCGGCTACTTATTAGCCTCCTGTGGCCTGATTTTCACAGATTGATTTCCACATGTCCTTGAGGGACATACACGATATAAATCAATACCAAATGAAGTGAGAAGTGAGGCCTTATTGAGTGTACTGGCTCTATGTAAACCCTCAAACATAACTTAAACATACAGGGACACGCACAAAAGAAAACTAGAACATCTGGACTCCAGATAGATTTGATGGGACGCTGCATCCAGGCCTCTCGTGCCGTTCAACTTCCTAAACATCACTTCCCTTCTGCCCACTGTCATAATTTGCATGTTTGTGCATCAATCTTTCACATCCGAGTCAACTTTATGTATGGATGTTCACAGTGTAACGACACAGCATCAATCAGTATATAAATGCTCTCTGGTGCTGCATGCTGCATATCCAGGGTTTCCATTAAGGCCTTTCCAAAATACTTTAAGGGCGTCTTCATATCCATTTTTACAGCTTTTAAAATTGAATTGGCACGTAAATCCCATCGTTTTCCTGCCTTGTTTGTACTGAACAACATGCAGGAAAAAAGAATCTGTGATACACTGCAAGCTGGCAGTGACACGCACCTTGTTACGCTAGAGCAAAGGGGACAAGAGCCAGGTAAAGGCCTATGAGCGTGTGCATGCGTTTAGTAGTTACAACCCCACTGTCACCTGTTCAATTATACATTCACCAGCACTGGAGCATCATGGGGGGAGACAGCCTCCAGTCACTTAGGTTTAAGACTTTGTGGCTTCCCTCTGATTGTACAGATGCTCGTCTGCCCGGCACCGTGGGGGGAAGGAGCCCTGCTGTAATTAGGTAATAGGTTTGGTTTGTTCAGTCAGAGTCTAAATTAACGTAGTAGATGCCTCAAGCATGATGTGTGTATGTGAGTGTGTGTGCATATACATGTGAGGACATGGTGTGACTTCCTCCAGCAAGCACATTAACACACACTGGAGGAATGGATGGAGGGGGGGGGTAACCATCATGGCATTGGCGCTGTGGCCTATTTGTGCATGAGGAGGGTGGATGGAGGGTCGAAAGGACACACTGAGCATCATAGATAGATAGATAGATAGATAGATAGATAGATAGATAGATAGATAGATAGATAGATTACTCACATTCCATGTGCTTTTTCTTTGGAGGTGTCTGTTCATGTGTGGTGGCTTTACACACAGCTCGGGACACCTCGGATCCCGTCAGGCTGTACTGCGCCGCGGCGATGCGGTCCGTCAGCGTCTGACCCGACATCTTCTCTCTCTGTGTGTGTGGAGCTCTACCTCGACTATCAAGCGTCCAATATGGTCCTTAACCCCCGACCACACACACACGCATACACACACACGCGCACACACACACACCGAAACGAACTAGTAATCCCAGCTGACTGTGAGAGCAGCACAGAAACACACCAGCAGGAAAGACAGAGGAGATAGTTTCTATAGAACTGCGCTGGAGTTGGGTGATGCTGGAAGCGGCTGATTCCCAGTCAGTTCTGCACGCGTTTCTGGAGCAATCATCAGCTGACTTTCTCTCCTGAAGAGCAGGATCCGATCGAAATGAGAGTCTGGAGGACGAATGAGCTGCTCCAGCTTTTCTTGTAGAGGATTTCCTTTTTTATTTTTCGATCAGTCTTCAGGATTTGTCGGCCAGCATCCCTGACAAAACGTATCCTCTCCGGATGATGCTCGTCGCTGCCTCCCCCCTCCCTGTCTTCCTTCCTCCAGCCTCCTGGATAATCCTCACCACTACAACCAGCAGCAGCAGTCCGACAGTCCCTGTGTATCAGCGGGGCGTGCAGGGGAACATCAGGCCGTCATCAGCATCATCAGCATCATCCCCCCACCAAGCATCCAGTGCGCCACTTCTCTGCTCTCCGCTGCGGCCCACCGTCAGCCTGCAAGCCCCGGCGATGCGCGCTTCAACCCGGCTGGATGGACGGATGGCGGCGTTCTCAGCGGATTTACATCCTTTTCTTTGCTTAATTATTAATTTATTGTTATTTGTCACCACGCCCCGCCCCCCTCCTCCGAGTCAGGTGACGCAGACGTTACCAACCCTTGCTGCTGTCGCCTCTTTCATCGCGAGAACTGGGAGGGGACGAGAGGTTATAGATGGCTGAAGACACGAAGGGTTAATGACGCCACTCCACAGCCGTGCGATGAAGGTCATACGAAGCGTGCAGCCTCAGCTACAACCATGTTCTCCAACCACAGAGGACGAGCCTCTGTCCATGGTGCTGATCTGCTCTCCTTCACAATGTAGAGAGGAGAGTCATCTGCACAAGAACATCCTCACCACAGAGTACAAATACTCCATGACAAGTCACTACCAAAATGTTCAATACTATTAACAAAGTGTATGTGTGAAATAGAAAATCCTGCAGAAAAATGTCCCGTGCGTGATATCTGTTGTCATTTTATGAGGCACAACTAGTTGAAACTGAAGCAGAGAATACAACAGATCACTGCAATAATTTCTACCTTCAAGGTTAAAATGTTTTTTTTTTAATCAGAGAGGTAATCAGAGAGGTGCTGATTCAACTGTCTGATTATTTTGGAAGCTGCAGCTTGTGTCGCTGTTGAACAGTTTTTCGTTATCCTGAGAGGCGTTCCTGTTACTAATCAATATGAGGCCAAGTTAAACTAAACAAAAACACAAGCTGCAGTCACACCTTCACATTTTTAAATAGTGCGAATTTACATTTCATCAGTGAGAATCATTAAAGCCTGCGATCGTCAGGCAGGACTGCTCTTTTGCTTCACTTCATTTCACTTTCTGCAGAAATCAGAGGTGTAGGGAGGCGGAATTAGAGGTCTGGAACTTGTTTTAGCTCAGGTCATAAAGCTGTAAACGTGTTTCAGATGTCATGGGGACAGTGATGGCGCACAGGTAACCCTCCCATTAGAAATCTTTATTAAGTCACATCGATATGGAATGGCACAGCATATTCACTTTGTCCAAAAGGACTCACATGAAATGTTAAAAGTCATCAAAGCTGCTCCATATATACAAATAATTAAAATTAAATACAATAGCATTTGAAAAGTAAAATAATCATTATAAATACAAAAAAATGTACAAACTATCTCCCCCCTTTTGTGTTCCCTTGTTCTTTAATGTACAAGTTGAGGTTTTTCACTAGTGTTGATCAGTTGTGTTAGTCCCCCTTCCCTCCCCTTGCCGTGTTCTCACGTCTTGATAAGACCCTCGAGAAAGTCTTTCTCCACCATCTCCTCGATGTTCTGTCGAGCCCGGCTCCAGAAGACCTTCTGGCTCTCGAGTTTGTGGCCCTCCTTGTGGCTGGGGAAGGAGGTGTCTGCGGGGTTGTGGCTGTAGGCGGGGCCTGAGCGGCTGCTGGCCTTGCTGTTGAACACCTGGCTGAGCAGGTTGAAAAAAGGCAGCAGCTGCTCCATGCTGCGGATCACGTACAGGGTCAGCATCAGGTGACCTGGCTCCCAGGACAGGGTCCGGGTGGAGCAGTCCTCCTCTGGGTTTTTCTATGGGAGGGAGAGAGAGTTAATTACTCTGAGAAAAATCCACATGTGGGGGGACAACACAGCGTGAATGAAATGAGCCACAGAAGCGTTCATTAATGGGCGCTTCCCTGAAGATACTCTGTGTGAGAGCCAGTCATTTGTCTCCATCTTTTAATAACGTTGAGTGGACAGAGGGAGGGTAGGATACCTTGGCTCGTTTCCTCAGCAGTTTGGCCAGTCGGACCACGTACGGTTTAAACTCTCTCTGGTGAGTCCCCTGACGTCTCACTTCCAGTCCTGAATCGTCCGAAGCTTCTGGGATGAAGGCCCAGCGGTACCTGTAATGAGGCAAAAATAACACAATTTTTATCTATTTAACAAGTCACCAGAGCTTCGAAAAGGAGTGATAACCATATATCTTAATCATATGCACTCCACATTCTGACAATTTATCCATTTAAAAGGGTTGTCGCAAATCATCCCTGCTGTATTCATGCAATCAAAACACTGCCTTACTGATTCCCTAACCCAACCAAATCATGTGCAGAGCTAGTGCAACAGTCATGTCTGTACTGACATCTGAAACTGAGGCAGACTCTCAGGAGGCAGGGCCAAGGCCAGGTCCAGGAGTTTGCACGCAGACAGATAGAGGTTGAGCCAGCGCTGACTGTTGTAGGAGGTGGAGAAGCCGTTCCCACCAGAATAAGTGGTCTCCAAGCCAGCCACAGACGGCCCTGATGTCCTAGAGATGGACAGGAGAGGATCAATCACCACACATGTATATCTACTACTGCAATCCAGTTCTGTGACAAACAGATAAAGATAAAGATAATGTACCTTGATATGTCTTCATCTGCTGTTAGTTCCTGCTCCATCAGGAGAAACACCTGGACCTGCAGGGAGACAGATGTACAGTGTGACTGTGAGTGTAAGTGTAGGAGACTGCAGGAAAGTGAACAAAAGGCAAAGAAAGGACACTGTTATCAGCGAGGTCTGGATCTCACCAGTTCAGTGATCATGGTGGGCCACAGTGAGGTGAGGTGTTGAGGGGACATGCGCAGCAGCAGCACTCTGAAGAACAGGAACACCTGAGCATGGAGGATGGGCACCTGAGGCAGACGCAGGCTCTCCACCAGACGCTCTGAACACAAACAGCCAGCATGAAGGTTAATAAACCTGTTCTAAGATCAGCTCAGGTGCCAAGGTGACCTTGATGTAGATGTACTGTTAACCATGACAGCTGCAGCTGCAGTGTGTGTACCTTGTATGTCTGGCAGGTATTTCTGGTACTGGTCCACTTCACTGCTGTAGATGGTGAAAGCGAGGCGTTTGAGCAGCATGGCTCTCTGCTCCAGCTCAGCGTCTCTGTTGGTGAACAGACTGAGAGAGCTGCTCTGTGCTACAGCCACCCGGGCTGAAGGGAAACACACACAGTCATTATTAGTCTCTCTGTCACTCTTTGACCTGTTAACTTTTTTTGGTGTATCCAAATACATTCTCTGAGGACAGAGGGTGTCATAGGCTGTACAAACTGTCAAACCCCTCAAGGCAAATTCGTGATTTGTGATCCTGGGCTCTATAAATACAACTGACTTGACTTTAGCTGTCACATTAGCATATTTCAGGCTGCTTCAGATATGATTGGAGTGGAAATGTACAGTAAGTGCTTGTTTTGATCAAGATACTTTACAGGGGTGCAGATTTAATTCTGCCTGTGATGAAATATGAAGGGCGAAACACTGTAATGTACTGCAAATGTCAGAGAGAAACAGATGATGTGGTAAATATCTACCCTTATTTAGAAATAATAAGAACTGCAAAGCTTACTCATGAGGTCTCTGAAGGTGGTCTTGTCATGAGTCATCAGGTGGTCAATGATGGCTCTCCAGCTGAAAAATAAGGAATATGACGCTGTTGTTAGATGAATAATTCAGAAATATTGGGACAAATTCACACATGGCAGTAACATGTGCCAATCCAAAGATATTCTGCTAGACATCTCAGGTTCATGCATTTGTTTCCTCTCTCACTCGGGCTGCATGTTAACATCATCTGTAAAAGTCACCCACACACTGTCAAGTTTTCTTCTCCTACTCACTGGCTGACGCAGGAGGAATCCATCTGGAAGAAGGTGTGGTCCATGAAGAGGTCGAAGGCCTCCTTCTTCCAGGCGCGACGCGTGTACTGGTATCCACTGAGGCTGCTCAACAGTTGGATGCAGGCCCGGTAGCTGGGGGCGTTGTGAGCACTGCCAGGGGAAACAGAAACGTATAAAACATGCGCATTATCAGCTCCTTCCTCACATGAAAATATTACTTTCATTTCATGTATTTCACCTTCATGTAAAACAAATCTGGGTGACAACAAAGTAGTAGTAGGAACACATGCCCACCTGTGGTTGCGGAGGTAGGGCACTACGTAGTGCATGATATTAACCAGCAGTGGGATCACCCTCTCCTTCTCGTCACTGTAGAACACCATGTCCAACAGATGAGCCAGCACCTGACAAATATATTCAGCATTCATCATCATCATTCACCACAAACTTTCAGGAGAAACACTGCCTGATGTTCTTCCAGAGAACAGTAGAAAGCAAGCGCTCATCTTTAAATATTGAGCTACTTTGACTTCTTGGCTGGAAAATTATATACAGGCATTATACAAGTGCACCAACCAACTGTATGACTAACTGCACTGCAGCATTATGTTGATTTATTATCACCAATAAACTCATGAATCTATAAGCTGCAAACAGCAGTGAAGCACAGCCAGATTCTAAATATTTAGCTCCATGTTGGGCTAAAATAGCCCGGATGGACGAAGGTGGCCAGAGATTTCAATTGTCCAGCTCAGCTCACTCACAGCACCCCACATGTCCAACACATTGATTTATTGGTTCACTTATAATAATTGAGTACAGGTGGGGAGGTGGCTGTAAATCAACACTAAGGAGCTCAATTGGGGTTTGTTAGTGTACTGTAGGACCTGAACATCACTGGTAAGTGTGAGTGAGAGCAGCATGAGCCGATAATCAAGATGAACGAAGGAAATAACTGGCCGAGCCACTGACTGATGGCCTCGAACAGCACATGTGCGGGCAGAGTTGAGCTGAATCGCAGGGACGGGAGTGTTTTACCTCGGCCAACAGTGTGAGGGCGTGAACGCTGTACACTGATGGAGTGAAGCTGGAGGCCTCCATCACTGTGAGCATTAAATCTACAAAACACACACACAGCAAACATTAGCAGCAAATATTAATACAGCCATGCTCAGGCATGCTATATGTGAGATATATTTATGTTTCACATGCTGATTGTAGCGTATCAGCACCATGTGAGTGCTCTGTTTGTACATGTCACGTGGAGTTTCAGTGTCTCACATCCAGATTATTTTTTTACACTTCATTTAGCTGGATTACATTAATCCCTGACATTGTCATAAATCTCCAGGTCAAACACAAAAATAAACCTTTGACAATGTACAGGCTGCCTCAACACAGATATAAAAAGGTCAGTATCCAAGATGCCTGCCTAACTACTACTTTAAGGCTTAAACTAACTAATCGTGTATCTACATATTAGACGTAGTTTTAATGTGAAACTGACTGTATAGTGCAGCAATGTTCATGTAAATGTTCATGTAAACTCTCTTCATTGGCTATCATTGTGTAAGCAGTGCACCTTCTACATCAGCTTCCAGGGTGGCTCCATCCACGACTATCTGAGGGGAGGCCTTCACCTCCAGATTTCTCCTCAGCCACGTGGTTTGCTCCAGAGAGGAGCCTGCGATTGTCCCGATGGCCTCCACCACCTTATGGGTCACATCCTGAGTACACAAGTAATACACAGTTACTTCCGTAAGAAGTCATGTTCGATCAGATCTGTGATCCTGTATAACTATAGAGCAGGAAACCTGTCATTAAGACAATGTAAAATAATTATATGATAGCCCCGTGTGCTTCTGAAATAAGAAATAGTATAATTTAATCACACAATATAATGGGAGCAATCGAGCGTTGAATAGGAGTCGAGGTAGTGCAGTAATTACCTGCAGCTCCCGTTGATCCTTCTTGCTCTCCAGATTGGGATTCTTCAAAATGAACTCATTCAGAACTCTAAAGAGAGAAAGAGAGAGCCGTGTTAAACAAGTTCATGTCAAAGTGGAAAAAGGCATAGTCTCTGACTACACATTGATTCATTAACATTCACACTGTGACCATTTAACTGTGAACAACCCACTAATTTTAGGTATAATTGTACAAGATGTTGGCCAGATGATGTGAGCATATAGCGTGTGACAATTAAAAGGAGAGAAGGAAGAGAAACTGACCCCAGTATAAGAAACTGTCCAGGGGCAGGCAGGCCTAACGGAACTGCATCCTTCAGCAGGGCCAGCAGAGACGGCCAGCTGTCAACTAAACTGGACACAGGGATCCTTGGACAAAAACAGGGTACAAAGGAGCCTTCATGAAAAGAAATAATCACACCTTCACATTAAATAGTAATGGATAAAGAGCATAAACATAAACATACTGCTGTTGGGAAGCAGTGGACTCACCTCTGGACATAAGCATAGAAGAACTGCAGCATGCAGACCTCCAAAGAGAGGTGTTTCTGTGGGGAACGGGGAAGAAATAATATTATTGTAATGACTGAACATGGAGAAGGTAAAACCAAAAGATAGAAAGGACTGCACTCAAAAATAAATGATAACAACTTGAAGAAAAGATTGAAACACCAACCTTGTCCTTTGCAATAGCAGGTGGCTGCTTCAGAACCTCTTTGACCGTTTGCATGACCGTCTCTGTGCGCATGGCGCTCACCGAACGAACCAGCTCAACCAGCAGCAGCTGCTCTTCACTGGCTAAAGGAATCACCTGAAAGATGTGGAGGGAATACAATAATTTAAAAAGTCCATTCAAACATACCTTTACTCTTTATATACATGTACACATGCATGTACATTTTGCACTTTGCTGCTTACTGCACTGATCAGAAAGTGGATTCGGTCTGGTGTCTGGTTTTGAATGCACTAACCCTAAACCAGGCATCAAGACAATACAACCTAAAAACATCAAACATCCAAAGTGTGGGTGTACTGGGTAGTTTTTTAGAACACCCACCTTATTTCTGACTGGAGCCTTGACCTGTTTCCTCTCGTTCCAAACATAAGCAATTGCTGCCATGAAGTGAGCACCGTGGTTCATGGAGATCGGACCCAGCAGCTCCAGGATCTGCTGTCGGAGGTTCTGTAGAACAGATATGAGCAAAAAGATAAGTTCGATCGTATTAGCTGATAAAATTCAGGTTAAACTCCAAGCTGTCACTAGTAATGTCCAGTCTGTCTGCATAGCTTTCAGCACAGTTGTGTTAGAAGATGACATCTTCCACGTTTATCTTTATTACTGACACAAAACAAAGTGTCAGACGTTATCTGCATTACAGTCGAGCCGCTGATAACGTCTGTGTACTTTGCCCAATTAGAAATGCTCAAAAGGACAAAACACAGGAGTCAGTTGCAAAAGTAGGTTAAGCAGGTTTTAGGCCTTTAATTGTTCCTCCTGCAGGCACACAGGCCCTGTAATAATTCCAAATTATGTTCTGCACAGGCGAGTTATTTTAATGAAATTACCAACGCACCTCTGGACAAACTAATATTGTCTGGACACAGCTAATAACTACTTGCAAAAAAAATACAGAGCTATAATTGCTGAAAAAAAAGTCCTTTAGTACTGGTAATGAGATTCTGTTCTTGTTGTTGAGACCACTAATCTTATATTAGAGATACACTCTGACACTTTCTCTGTAAAACACTGGAGCCAGGCTGCCCACATGTTTAGATTTGCTTTTGGACTGATTTTGACTTGTGCACAATACAGTTTCCTGTTTTATACCTGACCTTCAGGATATTTGGAAAAATATGTGAACTATCCTGAACTAATCCTACTTGAACAAGGCTCGAAAATACAGCGAAATTGGAAATTATACTGGTGTGGTAATGCATCCATCATATTGACATTTCATCATATTTGAAGGTGGAGAGAGGCGTAGTCAATTTTAATTTCCCTTGCTCTGCAGTCAGTTATGACAAGATAAAGACTAGTCATCTTGCTAGACCTGCCAGGATTTACGTGGCCTTTCCTCATGGACGTGTATAAACGCTGCCTGGTGTACCTTAGTGGAGCCCAGGTTGATGTTGGAAGTCGAGGCAGCGGAAGCAGCAGCTGGCTTGTCGGAGTTGTCTGCCTGGTGGAGGACGCTCCACAGCAGGGTGACGGAAGACATGATGGTGTGCAGGATGGACAGGATGCCTGAACGAGCCTCAGCCAGGTGCTTTTGGTCAACGCTCACTTGTAACTGAGAGGCAGAAGATGAAACCAGACATATCAGTACTTTTATACAACAATTATGCAGCTCAGTAGAAATATGAAATGAAAGGAAAGTAAAGAGCAGAGTAAAGAGTTGCAACAACCCGTTTGGGCATGGCGCCCTCACCTGGTGGTACTGGGAAGTGGGATCCAGCAGGCAGTAATGGATGATGGCCGTCACTCCCTCCAGCACTGTCAGAATCAGGTCAGGAGGGATGCAGAGAGCCAGCCACTGGGGTCTAAAGATAGAGGGAAAACATGCCTTGAATAAGCATATCTTTAAACTGTATGTGTACATGTATGGATGTATACAAAAACTCTGAATGTCACACATTTTCATTACAACTGCTGCATCAGAAAATGAATGATGTGGAAGAGAGCCATTGTAATGTGTGGTCAAGAGTGCCATCTAGTGATCGAGCCTTTGCTATTGCTCTATACTGCCTGTATAGTGTGGCTAGATGCAGAATGGTCATGTTAGTGAAGCTCACTGGTACAATCCATGTAGATGTGAATACCTGGTGTCAGTTATCCCAGTCTCATAGCGGTACTGCTGAAGAAGATTATCCAGGTTCCTGCACAGCTGTAGGGTGACTGATGCCACCACCCTCCTCAGCACCCTCCCCATGTATGGCAGGGTGGCTGTGATGAGTCCTATCCACTGTGGATGCATCTTACACGCATGGTGCTGATGCAGCGCCCTGATCACCGCACACAGGAACATACCCTGTGCTGTGATGGGCTGTCCGTGGAGGTACTGCAGGGATGTCATCGGCTGCTGAGGGTTGACATGCTCCACTTCCCCACCCAGGATCTCAAATCCGGCCCCAACACCGCCTCCCGTCCCTCCACCTCCTGCACCTCCGCCCACAGGTCCTCCTTCTCCTCCTTCGTCGGCTGGCACCAGGACTCTGTGCTCTAGTACGACCAGGCTCTGCAGCAGTCTGAGCAGCTGAGACTGGACGGCGCTGCAGCTGTCAATCTGGTCCTCTGACAGATTGATAACGCTGTCCTCTGACAGGCCTTCCTCCACTGTGGCTACGTTGACTCCTGCCACGCGCTGATCGTGCCACTTCTGTGCACTGAATATGGACGACAGCAGACAGTGGAGAACCACTTTCTGAACTTTGCACTTAGAGAGAACATCGCTGATGAAACTAGCGAAGCCCTTAGCCGAGCCACCGGTGACTTTAGCTAGCTCGCTGAAGAGGAGAGTTAAGACCTCCACACTGGTCAGCTGCATGGCCCGATTCCCTGCCATGTCCTGAGGGCCTGCTGCCACGTGGGCAGAGTAATAGCTTCTAAGGAAGTAGAGACAGAGTGAGATGATGATCTCCAGATACATGGCGCTGCGGAATGAGTGAGAGTGGGAGTCCTGGGGGATGGGGCAGTAGAAGTCTTTGCCCATGACGGAGACCCTGTGACGGGCTAGGAGGTTTTGGAGTAAAGAGAGCTGTGGTGTGTAGGTGTTGTTGATGCTGGTGGTGGAGATGGCACTTACAAACCCAGAGGGTGCAGCTCTTAGCATAGCTGCGATGGATGACAGGGCGTGGAGGGCCCGCGAGGAGTCGTAGAGCTGGAGGTAGAGCAGCACATGCTGATAGAGGGGGTGGATGTTAAAGCGAGGTGGAGCAGAAGATGATCTCTGGCCTGAGACACTGACACCCCCAGCAGTTCCTCCAGATCCCCCGCTGGGTGAGCCAGTGTCGCTCTCGATCTCTGACACGTCACCTTCCCCACAGCTGTACCAGTTCTCTAGATCCAGGCTGTCCCCGAAAAAAATACTGGGTGGCCGCAATTTTTCAGCTTGATTAGCCATCTTTTTCTGCCTTTCTTCTTCTTTCCGCTTGGTCTTTTTGGTCTTGGGCTTGGCCCCCGGAGATTTGTCTGCCAGCTTCTCCATGATCTTCCCTTTAAGGCTGAGCTGGGTGCTGCTATGGCTCCGTTTACGGGCCTGAGGGTCCTCCACCCGCAGGTTGTGGTCCGGGGTGGCTGGGTTGGAGCCGTCTGGCAACGTGACAATGGAAGGTGATGAACTGTGACGAGTGATGCCCTCTCTGTGCTGCTCCTCTGCAGATATGTCGGCTGGAGTAACAGAGAGGAACTCCAGTGTCCCTTCAGCCAGCATCTCCGGCAGAGTCTGGTGGTTAGAGTTGAGAGGAGGGCCAGAGTCAAGACGGAGACCAGTGGAGGTATCTGAGGAAGTGCTGTCTGTGTCCGTCTGGGGCCAGTTTTCAGGTGGAGGTGACACTTCAAGTGATCCCTCTTCTATTAAATTCAAAACCCTGTCTATGAGCTCTTTTATAACAGAGGACACAGCCTCCTCTATAGAGTCCTCAGACATGTTATCTAAAGAACCTGCTTGTTGGTCTGAATCGTTGACTGTGCTGCCGACACCCTCTGGTTCCTCAAAGCTGCCATTTTCCACTGTAGATGAATGAGAACCACTGGACTCAGAGCTGTGCGGCTCCCCCTGCTGGTCAGCAGACTGATATTCACCTGCTAATTGCAAGTTCTCACTGCTCATGCTCAGCAGGGATAAGCTGTCACTCAGCGGATTGACAGTCAGACAGAATGGCTCCATGTCACCCATCGTCAGGCCTCGGACCTCCTCTTGTGTCACCCTCTCCCCATGGACCTGACCAAAGTCTAATGAAAGAAAAACAGAGCAGAATATTTAACAAAATGCAAAATGCTTCAAGATATTTTTATCATAGAGAGTCAATGGTGTCAAAATAAGCAGCATTAATAGGCATTGCTTACTGTCTGAGAAGCCAGAGTCCCTGTTGTAAATAGGTTCTGATGGCTCCTGTTCAGGTGGTTCAGGGAAGGCCTGGGCCAAGTGGCGCTGGGCCTGTACCCTCTGTATGGATACGCGGTGGGTCTTGGGGTGAAGCAGGAGGAGGAGGAGAGGCTCTAAAACCCGAGCAATGTCGTGTCTCTGAAGGACCTGATTCAACCAGGCCCGTCCAACAGCGCTGGTACATGGATCCCAATAACTCAGACTGTCGAGCATGATGAAGAGAGATCTGAAGGGGAAAGTGAAAAGATGCAAAGAGAGAACATGAGAGAGTTGGCACAAAATACAACTATATTAATCTGTTCAAATGAATTGATAATCGATTCTATGAGGCTAACACACCTGTCAAATGTACGATTAAAAGGAGAGGACTTGGTCATGTTCAGATCTCGTGTTAAATGCCACAGCACAGAGAACTTCACGTGGGCCTCTAGCCGAATTCTCTGAAAGAAAAATCTGCTTCAGCATGGATTTCATCGACAGATTGTGTGCACTTATTTTGTGTATTCCGGGGTGTTGCATGGGATGTAAAAGTGTCTACTGCACCAACCTTGTCTCTGTGCATGAGTTGCTGACTGATGACGTCCTCACAGATGCTGGAGGAAGGCACCAGGTTGTGGAGCTGGTAGAAGAGCTCCACGCTGCGCTGATGATGCTGAGGTGTTCCTTCGCTCAACTGGTCCCACAGGATCAGAGCCACATTCTGGGGAGAAAAAAAATAAACAGACCATCAAATTTAGAAAAAGAAACAAAGCCCACAGACAGTTCCACAGTAACCTAGAATGAGTCCTCTACCTTGAAGAAGTCTGTCTTGTCAGCGATGTACTTTAGGATTCCCTGAGTGAGTGGTGGCCTGATGACAACAGCCACTCGACCTTGGCTGGGGCTCATGGGCTGGGTGGACTCGGAGCTGCTGCAAGATGCCACACTCTCCGCGGTTACCATCGCGACCGACTGGGTGAGTCCCACGAGGTCCATGAGCAGGGAGATGGCCACACCCTGCAGGCTGAAGTCACTTGCCAGGCAGCAGGCGTCCATCAGAGTCTGCAGCCACACTGGAAGACGGACCTGCTCGCTGTCTGTATTAAAGCAGGGGGATATCAAATATTTTAATATGTTACATTAAAACATTAAAACAGCTGTAGATCTCAGCACTCTCTGTCCACAGCATGCGCTATCACTGATTCATGGCTGCTGTTTCTCCGTCCTATTGAACCTTAAAATTCATCTTTACCATCTCTAACATCTTTGTCTTCCCTAATTTTTAAATCACAGAGAAATTTTTTGGCACTTACCAAACTGTTCTTCCTGTGTGGGTGAGGACTTGAGGTTGCCCTCTGCAATGTAGACGGGGAAACTGGAACATTCTAGGAAGAGCTGGCAGGCAGCAGTGAAAGCAGCAACACACTCCCTCTGGACCATCCCTGATCCTGAGCATGCCTCCATGTGATCAACGCGCAGCGAGCCCTCTGAGACCAGGGGCCCCGACTGCATGACCGCAAGCCTGTCACCGTCAGCTTTGTCCGCCTGTCCAGGTGTAATATACAAGGTGATAAGTCGGGAGAGGAACTGCTGGAAGTGCTCCAGGCAGCGCTGCATGACCGGTTTGTCCAGAGGTTTGGTCTGAGACGGGCCTGAGGAGCGGCGGCTTGTTCTGACTGTGGGGTGGGGATGAGGGGTTCGATCGGTCTCTTCTGTGCCATCTCCCTGATACTGGACGAAGTCTGTAAAGCCACTTTCTGAGGAGCGACTGCTGGGTGGGTTTTCCCCATCCTCAAACACCTCCCCATGGCCAGACAGCTCGAGAGTAGTGGGCAGAGCCTGAAGGAGGACAGAAAAGGATGAGTGATGAAGAACATTTAGCAAAAAGTGACGGAAACACAGGAAGCCAAAAAAGTGTGTGTTGATCAGTACACAGAAAATACAGAACACCAGCAGAATTTGTGACCATGATACTTTTTTCTTTAAAAAAAACACCCTTATGTCTTTGCTTTTAGCAGTCCAGTGTTGTGTTGCATAAATCTATCCTTGTTCAGCATGATTTAATGTCTACCTTACATTAGGGCTCTGCACGCCCACACATGACCTCTAGTCTGTAGGGAACTATAATGGGAATGATGGCACCAAAGGTTGTGTAGCAACCTTTATAGAGGTGTAATAAAAGTAGGAGGTGTCAATCAGTTAGGTCTAATACAGCAACATTAGTGAAGAAAACTGTGTAGGAGGACATTTGAGTGTGTAGACACTTTCATTTTCACAGCAAGCACTTTGATTGAAAAGCACAGGTATAATCAATAGCCCTAATTAAGGCTCAATTGAATCAAGGCCCCCCATGCACAACATTATGGGCCCTGGAAATCTGTGACCCTGTGTTCAGCTAAATGGAATGGAAATGTCTTTAACTACACTTGTGCTCTGAAATGTCATTAAGATGTGTGCTATGGAAAAGGTCTAATCTCATTTCACCGTGATAAGTACAGTTGGATTCTACGTGACACTTTGACATTTTGACATGAAACAATAGGGCCAATGCACGTATTTAAATGTTACTAATCAATTTTCCGTTGCTGTGAAAAAGGTCTAATGTACTGAAGTGATTGATCCAACAAAATCTAACACACTGTAATTTACCAACAATTCCTATTATTACTCTTTTCTGTTGTAATTACATGCTTATTTTTCATAAGCTAAAACCTTTAGATGTACTGTATCGTGTTGGGCAAACTGACAGTATTGAGAGATTTTGCCATACCTTCTACACTGACAAATGAATCCTTTTAAATGTTTGACCATACAGATCCAGGGTTGTTTTATGATTATATTGGGAAAAAGGAAAATGACATATTTATTATATTATAATATTACATTCTATATTCTGTAATAGCTTATCCTCATCAGGGTCACAGGGAGCTGGAACCTATCTCACATAATAAATACAATAAATATAAAATAACTGACATATACAGTGATAGAAGTCTTTATCCATACACCTAGACCATACCTGTAATTTATTCAGCCTAATGTCTGTCATCTATTCAGTAAATGGTTCAGTAAATGTCTGACTAATGGAGGTCTCTCAACAGACACTAACCTCCTCACTGCACTGTGGTGTGTCCTGTACACCGGTCATTATATAGTGAGGCTGTACACACAGCTGTCAGGTTTGACCTGAGGGACTTGTGTAGACTGAGAGCTGTACACCACACACACAGACTGAAGTTCTTACAATTCTTTGTCAGAGTCAGCCTGTGGGAGACTGAGAGCTACCAGGGATGGATTTCGATCCAGGCAGCATGCACATTCTGGCGCCTGGACTCAGATGGCACGTTTGATACCACATTCTCTATATGTCCCTAAGGTTGGGGGGGTGGGGATATTATTGTATTCAGTGGATGTATGTGGATTTTTTTCCACTTCGATGGATATGGTTCACCCAGGAGGCATCACAGGCCAGTCTACTCTTCTTCCTGAGAGAGGGTGAGCCGGGCTCAGCTGTTGGTTAACCATCTTTCTATTTGTCCTCTCTTCCCCCCATGAGTCTACCTCAATCTATCTGAACCCTATCCGTCTCTGGGTATGGGATTCGTGGACTCAATTTGTTAGTCATGTCTCAATGAGCTCTCAAACACTTTAACAACCAGGTTGCTGGACAGGGGACAGCAGGGCAAGTTGTGGGACCACCCGGCCAAGTGCATGGCAGAGCAGAAGGTTGGCAGAAGCCAACGAGAGCTGTTCAGGGACCAGAGCACACCACCAGAGTCTGAGCAGCAGATGAATTTGGGCAGTAACCTGCAGGGGACGGGGTTCAAGTGGGATTTGCTCAGACTGGAGCTTCTATCAAAGGATTTTTACAGGATCAGAGACAAAACGGAATTATCAGCTTGCAATGTTTTTCAAAGTCAGAGGTAGCAGCATTGTTTTTGGTGCTTGTGAACATTTCTCATTTCTAACTGACCACTAAAAAGAACAGACACTCTGATCTTGTGATTAAAGTCGTTGAAAAAAAACACTATGTTTGAAAAATTGCCTTTTAATTGTCCTGGAATATTTTTAGCAGTTTCCCTTACCCGTTTGTCCTCCTTGTCTCTGCTCTTATCCCTTGCAGAGTTTGAAGGTATGCCGGTGGAGTTAGAGAGGCCCTGAGTCCGGGGGCCCGAAGGCAGGGTCAGGGGGGACACCAGCGGTGGCTGCACTTTGCTGAGGATCTTGGAGCAGAGGCGAAGGCAGTGGGTGAGCTCCCCGAGGCCCAGAGCCTGCAGGTGACAGGTCAGAGCTGCCACCATGCGCAGCAGGAGCTGAGGAAGATGCTCTGTCTGGATCTCTATGTAGGTCTCCTGGACGTGATGGAACAAAAACAGAAGTCAAGTGAGGACTTAAAGGGGTGATTAATGGGCACCTGGAAGGAAGTGAACCTGACATAATAGAGTTATGGCTAATATTGGCTTTTACTGAAGTCTAAAAATATAAATATTTAAAAAGCTTGAAGGTGAAGTTACTGTGCAACATATGCTACTGTATGTAAGACATTGTGTCCAAAGACATCTGTTCAGTTCTGCATTTTGCTTCATTTTGTATTTGTACGGTTCCTATTTATGTTTCTTTTGAAGGCTCTGCACACAAGTATTTAATGATGATTATCATTAAATATAATAGAGCTATGGACCAAAGTGTACGATCTGTCCTTTCTCCAGATTTCATTTCATGGCCTCTTGAAACTTTGGAGTTGTGGTGATGTTCTCATGAACATTTTTTGTAGTATTTAACAAAGTATTGTTAAGACAAGCTAAACACATTTTTATGAAACAAAAAAAGAGCAAAAAAAAAGAACAGTCAAATCATAAAATGAGCATTTAACCATGACGTAAATTAAAATAGTCATATTTCTTACAAATATGTGAGCACTGCAATAGCATATAATTGCATGCATGTTTAACAGAAGGCGCATACACACTGGGCAAAGATTCCATTTTCACAAGATCCACAGCAAACAGCCAGGGTAAGTTTGCACAACATGTAATGACTGTTATAATCCCATTTCTTCCTCCGGATCATTTTTAGTGTAAAAATGTGACAGTCAGTCAGTCAGTCATTCTGAAATGATCACTCAAAGCAGGGCAGGATGGCCTGAGGGATGTTGGCAGAGGACGTTGCAGAAATGTTATCGTAGCCTCAGTGAAGCAGGGTGAGGTGAAAAAGCAGGAAAGAGCAGTACTTTACCTGGCAGATTACCCTCATGCTTCTAGTAGGCTTCAAGGAGAAAGAGCAGATAGTTTGAACAGACAGGAGCAAGCAGAGCACAGGCCACACAACACTTGGTTTGCAGACACACACACTCTAACCACACGCTTCCCCGTTCTCACTCACACACTCACCGAACACAAGGTTCGCTTTCTGTCGCCCTTTCAAACACACACACACACACAAACACACACACACACACACAAGCCTGTAAACAGGGTAATAAAAGGAGTAAGGGATTTCCAAACTATTCAGATTGGAAATACTGTAGAGACAAGCATATTTCTAAGAGGACGCAAACAATATTTTTGGCAGGGAAACTAAACACAGGCGTTTTTCAACCTGTGTTAAGATTGCACAGATACACACACAGAAACTGGAGAGAGACAAGGGGCACACACACCCCCTAATGGTGATTATAACATCCCAGAACTGGATTCAGAAAATGAGTTGGACAACAAACGTAGGTCAAATTGCAAATGTTCATGGAGGGAGCACACTGGATTTAAAGAGGTGTGTGAGCCGAGAGGCAGCGAGAAACAGAAAGAGATGGATAGCCCAAGCTGGGGCGGGAGACAATAGGCTGTAAAAGAAGGAAGAGAAAGAATGTGGCGAAAAGATACACAAAAAGAGGAGCTTTTGAGAAAACAGAAACCTATAAAGGAAGGGAGAAGAAAACATGAAAGGATAGGTCGAAGAATGACGACAAAGACAGGAAAATATAGAAATGAACAACTGAGTGAAAAAGAAACAAGAGACAAAGAAATAAAGAGAGAATAACAAGAGTACAAAGAACAGCATGAAAGTGTGGAGGGAAAAATATGAATGAAAGAAACGGCCAAAAGAGCTTAATAGAGAAAGAAAGTGACAGAGAAAGAAGAGAAAATGATAGACAAAAAGAAAGAAAGAAAGAAAGAAAGAAAGAAAGAAAGAAAGAAAGAAAGAAAGATTCTCACCAAGGAAACTATATCCAGCAGGAAATCGACCAGCTGACAGAACTCCACCAATGACAGCTCAGGAGGATCTGAGCTCCCAGCATGCCGTGGTGCACGTGTGCTGCTATTCATTGTCCTCCTGCAACAGAGAGAGATTTCTGATTATTTTAGAGGTGATGATGGTTAGCAGTTCACCTCAGTGTGGGTGTACTGTTAAGAAAACTATCCTGGTACACGACAATGTACCAGACCAGTTTGTTATTTGGGTATTTTAACAGACAAACCTGCAGCACTCTTCAAACCAGCGAGCGATGTAGTCCCACATGTAGTATGGCTCAAACGAGTTGAATAGGAGATTGGCTGTTTTAATAAGTTCTGCTGTTTTCTTGTTCTCTCGCAGTTTACTGAGGAAGAAGAGACAAATTAAAGTTGTATGATATTAATGATGTATTGTGTTAAAATCCATTCTAATGCTGGTGGATGGAGTTCACCATGTTTCTATAGTAACCTAGAAGGGTCAAACCAAACACCGGTCTATTACATTTTCCAACACACTGGAAAGTTATTTATGTTTTATTAGGTTTAATATCTTAAACACACATGGACAAGAGGAGAACTGGACTGACCTGCTGAGGTGTGTGTGGTCTTTACTGAATGGATTCTGATTTTGGAGGTCCAACTCGGCTCGGCACTGTGTGTGTAGAGTCCGATACACCTCGATCAAAACATCTTCTAGGATTGCTGGGCCTTGAGGGAGACGTGTACAGATACAAGAGATGATATACACAGTGAATTTATTCAGTGAAATTTATGTGACGTTGCTTGTGTGGCGTCATTATTTACACATTTACATTTGACTAACTCGACTTTTGGCGTGTACATATTTAAAGACTGGTTACCAAGCTCCGGTTTGTCCAGCAGACTGATGAGGATGCGAAATGGCTTGAGGTCATGCATGAGGATGCTTTCCTCTTCCCCTCCTCTGGCTTTGCCCTGCAAGATCCCCACCATTGCCTGAAAACACACACACACACACATTACAGTAGCTTTCAGAAAATATCTGTAAACTCCAGAGCTACTTTTGACACAGCAGACAGCACATTATTTTGTTTTTATGTTTTTTTTTGGTTCCTATAATATTTGGAGTTCCCTTTCATTTTTTGTCTTTTCACGCTTCGTCTGGCACATAAAGAGGCTGAGGACGGGAACAGACGGTCTCTGTAGTAGCAACCTTCTCCCAATGGAGGGAGCTCCAGTAACTATCTCAGAGCAGATGGCACAAGAGAAAATAAAATTTAAAAAAAACATAAAAACAAATCCTTCAAAAACAAAACTTCCCCTCCAGGTCGCTCTGTGTTTCCCCCTGTTCCAACCCCTGGAGTACCAGAGCCCATCACATGCCAGGAGAGCAAAGGCTCAAGTGAATCTGAGTCTTTTGGAGAACTGTCTTCAAAGGACAGGCTACAGGGAGCAGGACGTATATACAAACCCCAGGGAGGCTGTGGGAGAGGAGGATTAAAGGGGATGGATGGATGGATCTGCCAACCCCAAATAAAACACACACTCCCCACTACACGAATATACACATTTGATTTCAGGAGACATGTGATTTGTTTTTTTTTGTTTTTTTTAAACATGTGAACATTTTTTCATTGGTGACCTATTTGCAAGTAGTTTGATCCCTCACCTGGACTAGCATGTCTTTAGAGAAGGTGTTGAAGTAGTGGCTAGCGTGCTCTTCTGGGTTGCTCTGCCGAGTGCTGCGAGGACCTATCATCCCCCCGTTGTTATCAAAGCCTTCAAAAGACAAAGACATACAGTTATGATGATATAAATGCTCAGATGCACATCCAGTCAAGGGGAGAAACAAACCAGTTCTCCAGAGTGGAGCAAATGGAGATAAACCTTAAATCTTAATCTTCCAGGTACTCCGCTTGATGTTCTTGTAAAGTCATTATAGCCGCATGCACAGATTTTAGCCATGATGTAGTAAAGTAATTTTTGGCCTAGTCCACAGCACAGAAGCCTGGCCAGATTCAGAGTAGTACAGTAGGAGCCATCGATTTTCAAGATCAATGAACAGTTGAAAGCCAACAGTATAACTGGAGCTGGCAGTCCTGAGCCTCTTCACGCCACAACATAATATATCCCATTCCCTTGGAAAAAAAACCCTTCAACAGACTTATTATTTGTTCCTCATCATCTTTTGGCACCATCTAATGTTGCAATGTTAAAAAAGTACTGTGGAAAATATTTTAAACTTGATACATTCATTGTTCATCTTTATCCACACAGACACTTACCGGCATGTTCATCCGCAGTGAGTTGCAAATAAGAGAAAATAAAGTAAGACAATGACCACAGCAGATATTAGCTTACTGTATGTTCCACAGAACAAAAACAAAGCACACATATACAAAGGGCCTGTCACAAAACAGAGCAATGTGTCTGTAAAGGTTTGTATATCAGGGATCCCTCCATGGTCAAAGAGGTCAAAATTGACGTGGTTTCATGATCTATAAATGCTCTTCACTGTCTGATTATACAGAGGCTATAAATGTGTAAATAAACTATATACTACAGGTTAATAAAAGTGTCAATCTACACGACAACAACACCAACACTTTCAGATTTAATGGGAACCCTGGTACATCCTTAAGTCAGTACTGTGTCTGTGTGTGTATTTCGCACCCAGCAGCCAGGCGTAGAGTCTGCGGTTGAGGGACATGTCTCTTCTCAAAACCACATGCAAAGCTGCAGACAGGATCCGGATCATGTCAGGGCGAGTCGCCTGAACACAACAGAACAAGATGTTTGTCTTTGTGTGTTTTTGTACTGTCTCTTTCATTCACACATATACACATATATGTACATACAAGCAAACACAAAGGTGGGAGGGACCATGGCAAATGCTTCAACACTGCTCGACCTCTCATGTCCACTGTCCTCACAATTACAGTATTCCCTAACAAAGTCAGCGCGTATTCCGATGATGTCCTCATATCCAGGTGAAACCAATGCACACATGTACACATACTGTACATATGCACATTCAACTGAACACACACACACGCACACACACACAAACCGCACTGACACGTCCAGAAATGCTTTGAGATGAAGGATTTAACAAGCAAGACAGCATGAGTCACCACCGTCTGAGTGGCCTCATCATGACCACACACGTGCAGAAAAAAGACGCAAACACACAGAAACAAACAAAACCCGACATACAGCATATTCATATATCAATATCAGCCAGTTGGTTTAGTCTAATGCTCAGTGTAAGACAGATACACACACACGCGCGCACATCATAACACACAGGCCTGTAGTTTCAGTCACACAGCTCTTCTCACCTGGCTCATGTGGAATGGGAAGCAGAAGAGGATCAGGTCCAGAGTGCTCCTCTGCACCAGAACACTTGAGTCCTGAACCGAGGTACTGACCGCCTCCACCTTGTGAGAACACACACATTATTAATCAACCTGCATATGTCCTTCAAAAAATATAGAACATGCAATTCTGTTATACATTCAGTAACTGAAATCTACCCTGTAAAGAGAATTCATAGTAAACTTCATTTTTAGCGTGTGTATTGTAGTGTACTGTGATGTACCATGAGCTCGATGTCACTGCCCATGACATAGAGCTGGTCCTCCATGGACAGCTTGCGATTGAGGTGCAGCAGAACAAAAGTCACCCCGGGCAGACGCACAGCAGGGCTCGTCAGTATGCTGCCCCACAAGGCACTGTAGAAGGCTGACTGCTCCACTGCTGCAGCCACCTTCTCCAACAGGGTGTTAGTTCTGCGAAAAACAGACAGGACACAGTGAACACGCTCTTTAAACACAATGAGCTGCAGCAGTTGCACAGGTTGTACCGGTCCTTGAGTTTTTGCTCTGTAATGTACTAGCACTTAACGACACAGCACATTCTCATCTGATTGGTAAGAAAGAAAAAGATGTCAAATGGACCAGGGAGAGAGACAGAGACAGAGAGACAGAGACAGAGAGAGAGAGAGAGAGAGAGAGAGAGACAAAGCTGATGAGCTTTCTCAGAACAGAGCTCTCACTTGCTGCTGTTCCATTTAGATCTCACTGTTTGATTGATTTGCCATTTTCACGAACTGACTGGGACTTCTTGCCCACATCAATACATAATAACTCAGCATTTAATTTGGGAAAATAAGATGAATCTGTGAAATCTCTGTTAGAGCAGGCACACACTATTGTGAGTCATGCTGAAAAGACAGATGATGTTATCCTAGTGAAGCTTTAAGATATTAAGAAACTTTAATTTCCTGGTCGAAAACTAAATAGTAGTAAAGAGTAATAACAATAACAGGAAATGGCAAAAGGAAGCAGTTGTAATAATGCAGCTACCTGTTAGGCTTTGTAATGTGACACAAGCAAAGTAAACAAAAGAGGAATGTGAATACTGCATGCCTGATGTACAAATACTACAACTAGGGTATAAATTTTAAATGAGCGAGGTGATCCGTACAAACAGGCCGTGTATATTTTGATGTCATGCAGGGAAAAGCACAGCTAACATTAATCACATCTGGCACTGATTCCTGACACACTTTGATTTAATGGGATCATTTATTTCATCAACCTGTGCTTCCTGCTTAAACAACTATGTGCCATGGTGCACACCTCCTGTTATGTCTTTTAGTTATGGCTGAACCTGTAACTGCAGCGCCCTCTAGAGACTTGCAAGAGTAACATCCCCTCTTGTCAACACATATGAAGTATGAAATTAAACAGAAAAGGAATTAAATATGAAAAATCACTGTGAATATGTGATTTCTTGAGACAGTAAATGCAAACATAAAAACAAATGTCTTTAGATAGTTCCTGGTATGAAACAACACATGTTTTGAACTGTGAAATACTGACTCTTAGAGGTTTTGTCTAAGAGACAGAGGTCTTGGGCTGTGTTTTTATGACTCATTTAGCTCATGTATCATTCATACATCTGAAATCAATTTCCTTCCATATTATTCTGCAAAATGCTTTCTCCTAATGGCCTGCACCAATGGGCACATGTGCACATTAAAATTGTTTTTCTTTCCAGCCCCGCTTGGCTCACCTGTCATAATACTCAGAGCCCTCTTCCAGGCCTGGCAGGACCCCAGTCAGTAGCCCCTGTAGACCTGGTTTCAGAGTCTTTCCCAGAGGCAAGTAGTAGGTCTCATAGAGCCCCAGCAGCACAGGCTTCACAGACATAGCGGCATTGGAGAGTAAGGGGAAGAGCCCAGAGCTGCAATGACAAATAGGATGTGAAGCATGTCAAGAGCTGATACTAGTAGAAAATGTCCAGTTGACTGTAGGTAGTGCTACTACAGTATTACCTATAAAGAAAGAGGTCTTTGGCCAGCCTCTTGGGTCCAATGATCTTGAAGATGATCTCATAGGTCTCCAAGGCCTTGCGGTGGACCCCACTGGGCAGAGCCGGGTGGAGGCATTGAGCCAGACGTTTGCCTATTGTCAGCTTCTTGGGAACCACTTGGTATTTTGCATTGTTCTGCAAAACCTGAGGAGTATGTAAAGAATAGTAAGTATGTGGCAAACAACTGTGTTTTTATGTTTCTTTTCATGACACTGTGGCTTACTAAGACAAAACGCTTGTGTTTATATCTAACTCAACACTTTCAGCATGTGTTAACATGAAGAAGAATAGCAGCTCTATGTATTCAGCCTGTATATGTATGTATTTGTAGGCCGTACTGCTTTCTCTACAATTTGTATTCTAGTACAGCGCATGTCAAGCTGTGGTCTGTGTGACGTCAGTACCTTGTTGAGTTTTCCCAGTGCAGAGATGAGGTCTGCCCACTCACTGGAGTACTCAAAGTTCTTGAGGGCTTTGTCCACTGCTGCCACATAGTTCCTGTACTTGGAGTCACTGAGCAGCTCCACTTCCTCTGCATTCATTCTCCCAGGTGGTTATTACACACTAATGTAAAACACCAGGCACACATATGTACATCACACCTGCAATGGAAAGACGAGAATAAAAAGAGAACAAGAAGGTTTGGTCAGTCTGCACAGTCTACATATTTTATGGTGGAGAGAAAAGCCTGAACCGCTCTATCAGCACGTGATATTTGTGCCGTGTCTAAAGACTGAGGTGCAGACACGAGCAGCCATGACGATCTTTGTTTTAAGTGCTTGGAATTGAAGCACGACAGCTGACACGTTGACACATAAAATGATTGAAACCAAAAAAAAATAAAGCAATGTTTGGAAAAGAAGAGGAGTCATCAACTTTCACCCAATGTCACTGCTGTCACCCCTATAATGCAATCTTTTAGAAAAACATTAACGCTCCAGGAAACATATTTCTACAGCGGGTGAACATGACAGAGGTGTCTGACGTGACGGCCATAAAATAGGCTGCTATTATCACGCTGGGATGTTGTTAAGAACATGTTACACAGTCCTGTATGACGCATGTTGACAAGTTCTGATTAAAAACTACTAGCTTGGCTCCATTCATCTCTCTTTAATATGCAGTTCTGAATGTAGGCTAGCTCACTGACCCACCCAACATGACCTTTAGTCACCCAATACTAAGAGCAGCAGTTTGAATGGAGGAAAGAGATATCAGGCTAATCAGGTGTGTGGAGCTCGGTCCACTGAAACATGGGAGACATTTCGGCTTGTGACAGCAGGGAAGGTGGAACATCAATAATGACGCAGTAACAATGTCAGTGTAACGCAAGTCCCGGGAAAGAACACTGGCGAGCCGCCTAGCACACTGCAGCCTTTACTAATTCATGTTATTAATCACACCTGTGCTTTGACAGCTCAAAATGTAGGCCGGCAAACGTATCAGTAACAGCCAGACAGAGAGGCGAGTGTAGAGAAGGAAACTTGTTCATAAACACAGAGACATGAGGCGGTTTGAATAGTCGGAGAAACGTGTGGTTGTACGTGTGAGGCTGGCTTTTGACAGCTGTTAGTTTTGCTCTCACTGAGCTAAACAAACTTATGTCTGGCTGTAGAGTGTCAACAACGGAGTAACTGCCGAGCAGGTAGGCACACCTGTCGTCCCAACAGCAGCAGTTTGTCAACGCTTCATGGTTTACAACAGGTAAAAGCGGAGACGGCTACAAAAGAAACGTTAGCCCAGGAATAAACTAAAGTATTACAGGTGGCTAAATAAGCTGCCGTTATAATGTGTGTGTTAACGAGCTGGTATTTAACGGAGTAGCTAACAGCTACCTTGTCACAAGCTAGGTGAGGTGACTGCAGCTAACACACACGGCACCTGATAACGTTAAAAACACAAGAGGATATGAAGGCTTACCGTTATAGGATGTATGCCAGCAACTGTCATTCAATCATGTGCTCCCTTCGCCGATTAAAAACGGCTGACAACGTCAATAATATGACTAGCAAGCCAGCTAACGTTACTAGCAGGTTGTTTAAATGATGGAGATGCAGGGCCCGGCTCCGATGTCACCCGTTCATACGAGTCAGCTCCCCTGATAAGAAGGCTTTGGAGGCAGACAATAGGTTATTCCAGTCTACATATTCTTATTTCTCTTCGTGTGGTCCCGCAGTGTGTATATAAACAGTGATGACCGCATCAGTAGCTTCCAGTGCCAGAGATATGTATTGACAGCTCCCAGACTGCACTGCAGAGCGGCCCGACGTCCAACCGTAGCGTCCAACGCTCCGCTCTTCCGCATGGACGTCTTCCGCTGTGTGAAGTCACCCACACGTACGCCGAGGAAAGACGGAAGTGATGTCAAAATAAAAGTTCGATACAAATCTTAACCGCGTGTTCATTCTAAATGACTTGTTTGCGTAATGAGTAACGCAAAGTCTGTTAACATTTAAGTTTAAAATGTATCACTCTTGCTCTTGTCTTTTACAAAATCATTCAAAGATATTTTTTGTGTCACATCTACAGGTACACACAGGTACATCAGCAGTTCTGTCCTTGGAGGTTAATGTTTTGTGCATTCAAATGTTTCATTATGTCAACCAAAAAAAGCCAAATCTGCCATTGTGGAACAGTGAGGCAAATTCCTTTATTTTTACTGTAGACTGAAAATATTTGGGTTTGACATGAAAACATGAATATGAGACAAAAGATCAACATTTCAGGGCCACAACTGCTAGGGGGGTGGAAAGCCAGCTAGTTCAAACATACACGACTTTTAACGTGTTGTTTACACATTGCGTTGATTTTACATGCGTTTTTATATTTAATATTTAAACTAGCTGGCAAGAAGCAGTAACAGTTCCTGCTAAACCAGTTCAGACCAAGCAATGCACAGATGCATCAACTAGAGGATGTGGTCCCTCTGGAAGGACCTGTCGGTATGGTCATATGCTCCAAAGTGTCACTGACATATTGGAACAGTAATTTCCTGTCCATTCATTGGTGGTTAAAAACAAGTCTGGTTTAATACTACAGGTGTATAACATCCAGTTCCATTCAAAGCCAGTGAATAAAAGTTTGAGGCCTGGCCTTCAGAAACATTCTGCTCATAATTGCTCGTACATCACAATGCAGCACAAATGGCCTCCAAAGTTGTGATATCCCAGAAGTGGTGGACTATATATATACTATAAACTGACAGACTACTTTCTGGTGTTGTTCTGTCCAGGTGATTGGCTGGCTTGAGTGTGGCTGGTCCGACTTCTTATGTTTCCCGTTGCTCTTATTTGTACTTGTTCCTTTAACTTTATTACCTGGAGTCTTCTCAGTGGTGAAATTGTGCAGTGGCTTAGCAATGCATGAGAGGTTTGCAATGGTGGTAGTAGGATAGGAACCCTAGAATTTCTCAGGTCTCCCACAGTCTCAAGTTTGCAGTCTTTGAGACTGGCGCTAACTCAGCAGGATCCATCCACCCTTGACACTTTTTAACCAGCTGCCCGATCATATGATCAGTGGCTCTGCTACTTCTGGCTCATTAGAGATTAACACAGGTAGAAGTGGCTCTGGCTGTGGGTGCTTACTTGATCCCAGCTTTAACTTTAGCTCGACCCAGCCAATAAACAGTATTGGTGTCTGGTTTGCTGCTTTGCCAGCAAGTGTCTCATCTTCACCCAAAAGTTTGTCCATGCTGTGTAAGTGAATGTGCGGGAGGCAGGATTTTCCTCAGTTTGTTACTATTCCATCAAAGAAACAATCGACCACGCACCTCTTTCTGATAAGGACTTTCAGCTTGGCTTGGCAATATAGTGAGTGGCTGCTGGTGTAGGTGGAGACAGAATAATCCTCTCTTCTGTCTCTTTAGCAGGATCTAGCAGCTGGGGTGTTTATAAGTGTTTCTTTTTTATTTCAACAACATACCCACCTTCAAGAGAAGCCTCCTGTTGTTTTGACTTTTTCTTCCTCTTGCTTGCTCCTGATACATATTGCTGTCTAGAGGCCATATATCTCCAGCCGCATCCAACTGCCTGTGGGCGCCGACCGCTGATTGGTCAGTCTGGTGTCAGATCGCTCTTCTTCCTCCCCTGCCTCCCTGGTGCTCTACGCTTACCTGAGCAGCTGAGCCGAGACAGTGGCATAACTTCACTTGTTCAGACGATAGTTGTTGTTCCACTTTAACATAGCTAGCGATGACACAGCGACGCTTGAAGCTGTTTCATGATCTCACGATGCTTGTAGTGCAGTCCGTTTCGATCCAACTTATTTCTGGACTAACTTCAGCTGATGATAATCCTGCAGCTACACCCCAAACGACGACAGGTACGGACACACACTTTAAATATGTCAGATTACTGCAGGTTGTTACTTCATACATCCATTAGAAACTTTTATTCAAAGGAACTTTGAATGAATAAAGTCGGAAGCTCCCTGGACTCTGAAGCTAGTTACCGTTGATGCAAGAATAGATACTCGAGGGGAAATTCTTTTTTCCATTCGTCTTTTTTACATGCATTTTTTTTTAACTTGAAATACAAACACACGCAAAGGGCTCATATGCAAATGTGAAGAGAGACAGTGGAGTGGTGGGCCGAGCCCTGAGAGGTTCGGCGCCTTGTTCAAGGTCACCTGGCAGTGCCCAAAACATCACTCCACCACCTCCTTTCTGAAGAACTCCATCTATCTGAACCATCCAGTGTAGCGCGGCACTGATCAGGGAATAAAACTGTTGAAAATCTGTCGTCATATATTTCTGAACCCACTGCAGTCATTTCCCCCTGTGGGAATTGTATAAAGGTGGCTGAAATACAGCTTTATGCACACCAGCAAGCCTCTGGAGCATCCTATATTGAGAGGCTTTTGGGACTCCTGAGGCGCCATCTTCAAATTCCTGTTTGCTACTCATCACTGGCTGACTGACTGGAAACTTTCCTGAACACACATTTATCTGAACACTGCACTTTTTCACACTTTTTACCTGCAGAAAGATCTCTCTTTTTTCCCATATTGCAAGAAACCTCTGACCCGCTTGAGAGAGTGAGAGTGTCATCTAAACAGGGTTATCTATTGTGTGTTATCTCTTCCTTTGTTTCTCCAGGACATCATGGACTGAATTTAACTGGAAAGATGCTCACTTTTTCTTCAGGGGGAGTATCCTTCTCTCCCCCCTATTTTGCTTCTACCCCTCCCCCCTTGCCTTCCATTCCTCCATACCCAACCCATAATTATGTCACCCATCGCCACACCACCACCACCAACCCTCCCCGGACCTCAGCATCTCCTACTAGAGGTAAGTGTTGTGGAGAAATTGCTGATCAAGGATCAGGTCAGGAGGGAAGAAAGTGTTCAGGAGCCTCTGAAGTCTTATATTGTAATGCTTATTGAAACTTGGCCAAGGAGAAATAGAGACCCCCTCATGTACATCATGTAGGTGTCCAAGTCAGTCTCACATTCTAAGAACTCATGCTGGTGGTCAGCACGGCAAAACCCCCACAGATAACACCACAAATACTACTGCCCAGAAATGGTCAAAGAGATTTTATTCATTGTTTGCATCGGCACATTCTAGTCTGGGGCCACTGTTATCTGATTAATGTTATGGAACATCAGCGGCTAGCTATCTGTTATGTCTAGGAAGTCAGCATTCACTTCCCTCAGCCTTGGTTACAAGGTCAATGTTGCGATAGAGGGATGCTTGCTTTCCCCAAGCAAACCCAAACAGCTGCCGAATTGCCTTTTTGTTCAAAATAGCGGTGCCAGTACCACAGATTCTGAGCTTCAATACACCTCTCCAGAAACCTGTGGGTGATGTCATGCATACGCTGTCCATACTTTATTCAGTCAGTGGTCTGTGGTTTTCTCTGTGCTGATATTAAATGGTCAACTGACGATCCGCTTGTTTATGTATATTCAGGGTCCAGAAAATCCTACTCATCACATCTATATCTGAATAATCTATTCCTGCCAACTAAATCATGATTAAGTAAAGCCAATGCTGACTTGAAGCATAAAAGAAGATTCAATCCTCTGTCTTTGTTGTGAGTTTTAAGCTGCAAGAAACAACCAAACAGCTGTTCATGTGTTAAATTTGTCCCCATGTGAACACTGCAGGTGTATCCATGTGTCTGCGTTACCTCTACGACTACGAGCCCGAACACAACACTATAATGTTCACACTGAGTCCATCTAGAAGGCCTCTGATACTAGAATCCCGTGCCCCTCATCGCTACATGCTGCACATCGGTGAATACAGAAGTATGTGGTATAGCAATGCAATGTCATTTAAACCTAACATAAAGTTCTGGTCAAATGTTGGACCGGACATCTGGACCAGACTCTGTCTCACTGTGGACACTGAGAAGAGGGTGGCCCAGGTGTTTTGTGGCTCGTACATCAGTGTCAGGAAGATGCTACCTAATCAGGTAAGGGAAGAGTTGTAATCTTTTGTTTTCCATGTCTGAAAAGGGCTTTAATAGACTGCAAACTATTTGACAACCTGTTCTGTTGGATTTTGTATTTGATCATCTTTAATCTTCATTGTTGTCTCTAATATTATCTATCTGCTGTTTGTGTCCACGTTCGTGTGTTTGTTTTTTAGTATGTCTGGCCAGGTGAGCCTGTGATTAATTTCTCAGGTTTTGATGGTCAGGTGACAGACGTCCAGATGTGGCATTACTCTATCAGCCATATAGAAATCTACAACTACATGACCGGCGGTGTCAACGGGTATGTGTGCGTGTGTTAGATTGCTAACCTCCCAACAAGGGCCGCTCAACCCCTCCCTGTGATGAATATATTTTAGTCTCTTTCAGGGCCCTTAGGGATTTTTAGGAAAGGTAGGAGGTCAATAGGATATACCACACAGAAGGACTTTCTCTATGAGTTAATCTATAAACTGCAACTGTTATTTCACCTTTTTAAATGTCCCTTCATACCCCAATCAGCCATAACATTATGACCACTGACAGGTGAAGTGAATAACACTGATCATCTCATTATCATGGTACCTGTCAGTGGGTGGCATATATTTGGCAGCATATGAACGTTTTGTCCTCAAAGTTGACATGTTAGAAGCAGGAAAACGTCAGGAAATGTTGAAGCTGATCGGCATACAGATTAGTATTATAATTATCATTAATATGTAATCAATATTCATAGAGTTTTTGGACTTTTAAATGCATCATTTCCAAAATATAATTGTTTTTTAGGCCAAATCATGGCTCCATCCTCACCTGGTCCTCCATCAGCTACTCTCCCAGAGAACTCGTCCTATTGGAGGACGTCTACAAGCAGCAGACGAAACCTCCAGTCAGCAGCAGCAGGGGAAAACGCTGTCGACCAAAGGGAAAGAAGACCAGAGAGTTTCTGAGTGTCAAGGATAAGAAGTAGCTTAGTAGGAGTACACTGACTACTTCACATTATATCAAAGTGTCATTTCTTCAGTGTTGTCCCATGAAAAGACCTCCTGGGCACTGCCGAGGTACCCTTGAGCAAGGTACTGAACCCCTAACTGCTCCCGGGGAAGGTACCACAGTCAAGTTGATGTTAAGATTTCTAAACTCTAAGTCTGAAAGCAGTTCAAAAACACGTTGTTTGCCTCAGTGTTTTTTCTTTCCTCTAATTGGTCAAGGTCAGCTGATGTGATATGAGCACACCTGCAGGTTTGCACTGAAGTATCCAGGCTTATTTCCTTTCCTTCATCCCATTCTGAAGACCATTTAAAGGTTGTAGATGACCACAATTAATGAAACAATAAGGAATGTGTGAAGCAGAGTGAAGTTAAAAGGCACAGCGAGGCTGTGTTCCATATCAGCACTCAGGGGACCACTAAGAAATAATAATCATTGTGTTTTTGTTACCTTAGAATGAATCTTTTATATCTACAGAAGGAACAGGTCCCCTCCCACAGTCCACCATATCTAGCCCAGAAAGGACAAACTAAAAACTTTTGTTTCTTGGTGAGTTTAACAGCTATCGTAGTTTCTCCTCCTGCTCCAGTTGGTTGCAGACACACTGGACCTCTAAGCTGTCTAAGCTGTTTCATAACGACCACATAGATTCAGTTATGTGCCACATTGTGCTTAGTGCATTTTGTCTCATGTTTTTATCCCAGCATATATGTGATGTCTTGTATGACTGACTCCAACTTTGAATTAATAAAACGCTAAGATATGTTTAAATCCAGGCTAGATTCATATGTGACATGGTACGATAGATAGATAGATAGATAGATAGATAGATAGATAGATAGATAGATAGATGTCTTGATCTTAATGTCCAAATATGTTTTACATAAGACTGTAAAAATTCAAAAACGACGGTTTAATACTTTTATTTTGAAACGTCTGACCGGATGCTCTACTCTTACTGTGAAGTACTTGACACTGACGTTATCGTCACGCTGCAGTGTGGCGTTAACCACTGAACTCTGATACATCACATAGACATTAGATAGATAGATCTGTAGGTGTTTTTTTTTAGTTTGGGTGCTACGTTTGTGTCCTGAGTCACACAGCCACGCCGAGTTGTGAGCAGTGAGCGTGTCTTTTCACCCTGTCTGAACACTGCGCTTCTTGAATGGCAGACTTGGAGATGCCGGCCGGGACACATGGAGTTGGAGTCTTCTTAGAGCTGAGGAAAAGGCTTCAGAGCGGGCTACTTATTGTCGGGTAACTATTATATTATATTATAGTCACACTTAGTCAACTGCACTCTATGTACAAACTAGGCTAGCTAAGAGCTTTAGCTAACTTAGCCGAGAATAGTAGCTAGCTGTAAGTGATGTGACATATCCAGCATGAGCTAACCTGTTTTCATTTAGCCACTTTGTGTCGAGCTGTTTTTGTAAAACTCTTGTTAGAGTTTCTCGAGGATGAGCTGTATATATAGGATAGCTGTAAATATCTGCTTCTCTGGTCTGAATAAGTGGGCGCTAACCTGATAGACGTATATCCTCAGCTCATATAATATCTCCACCATGTTTAAATGTTTTCATGTTCCATAAAACTAAATGTTTGGGCTACTTGTACTACACTGGGGTCTTACGTATACTAATATATTTCAAAGGGAAATATTGTACCATATTTCTTTGACAGTCATAGTTACCCGTTACTTTTCGGGTTTACATAAAAAATGTTATACACTAAAAAACAGTATTACGTTGTTGCCAAACTACAACACACACCTACATACTGTATATAATAAAGAGCTTATAATATGATGATGGGAAGTTCGGTTATTTTTAGTGAGCTGGATCATTTGACTCAGCTCACCAAGAAGAGTCGGCTCTTTGGGCTCCCATCACTTATACCTTTAATAATTCAACCAAATTTAGCGCTTGTGATTTATATGTGTACACATCATTAAATTATATAATGAATTCTTTGTACAGAAATATTCAAAAGTAAAAATTACATTTTCTAACACCAATAAAATGCTGTAGCCAATTGTTCGCGTTTACAGACCTTTGTAACTTTCTGAAACCGCCCAATCAATGCCTTTACCTCTCTGCTACACAAACCAGATAGAAACACTTAAGCATAGAAATAAAAATAAATGAATATAAGAAAGCTGTTGTCACGGCCCCCCCCCCCCAAAAAAAAAAAGGCTTGCGGACCGGAACTTAAAAGAACCGGCTCTTCGAACTGACTCGTTCGCGACTGACACATCACTATTATAATATAGTTGTATAAGACTGACATGGGCCATTATGCATTATGAGTACTTTTATTTGGTTTATTTGACAGAGACAAATGAAGAGTGACAGGGATGTGGGGAGTGAGAGAATGGTAATGATGTGGGAAAGAGTCACAGGCCAAATTCAAACCCTGGGCCGCCACGGCAAGGACTGAGCCTTCGTAGATGTGGTGGATGCTCTACCAACTGAGCTAAACGATTGATGTGGCCTTCGAAGGACCCTCAGAAGGCCACGAAGGCTGCATCCTTTGAAGCATGCAGCCCCTGAATTGGGACACAGCTAGAGTCAGGGCGCTGGCTCTCTGGAAAGTCTCTGCTGCAGTAAAATGGAGCAGAACCTTACTTAGTATCATTGGAAACACCTGTGTTGACCCTGCTATTTAAAGTCAAAATGGCTGAAAAAAAACACTTTTGAGCATTTTTGTCATGTGATGTTGCTCCTTCCACCACTGGTGTTTACAGTACATTACATCTAGCTTGCTTCACTTCAGCCACGTGGTGACATGATAACATAATAACCAGAAGCTCATGCAGCAAGCGCTACAGCAAGTTAAGCCTGACATTATATTGAACAATGCTATATGAACAAAGAACTGTTCAAATTATCATTATTCTTACAAATGCAAATCAATTAACTGCACTAAATGTTGCTAATTTATATAGTGGCAGGGTGATGTGTCGTCTTTGACAAACCCTGATATCAGGCAGCACTGCTCTGCTTGTTGTGGGTGGGTGTAGTTCACCTATAATATCACTAGATGGGGTTAATGAGATTTGACAGGCAGTAAAATGAGCTCTGGTCCTCTCCTCTCACCCAAAGCACTGACTGTACAGTGTGGAGAGGTAACTGTGGACATGACCACACAGTGGGAGAAATCTTCTTCTTACTACTCGTGGCTGTATTTTGACAACTGATATAGGTCTGAAAGTTGAGAGTGAAGTCGTACACATAACTAAGCCACCTAAAGTTAAACATTTTTCATAGACGAAAATGAAATGAATGAATGAAATAAACTCACAGTAGAACTGTATGCCATCAGTGTTTCTAATGCTGTAAGAAAGAAAAGTATAAAAATGTAATGATATGCCTTGGAGTAGATCCTTATAACAACATGAGCTGTTCAGCCTGTATCCAGTTTGTTTTCACTTAAAGCAGTGCTGCTCTCAGCTTGTGGTCGTCTGAACTCATTCAGTCATTATTCAGTACTTCCCTCAGCTGAGACAGCAGCACACAGCAGGAGGTAGAGGTGTATAGTCGCATTATTTCTGAGAGTTCTTTCCTTTAGTATGAATGTTGACTTTTTAAAATATTAATATTATGATTTTTTTTTATGTTATCTCTCCAGTGTGTGAAAATAACAGTTTATTCTGCAGCATGTGTAAAAATGTCTTACTAAATTATATTCATATAGTCTATGCTCTGCACTAACTGATTAAACACTGTATTGAGAGTGTGGTTAATTACAGATCCTCCTGAATCTATAATTGTATAATTTATATGACAACAAGTCAACATCCCGAAGATATTGACTTGTTGTAACTAACCTAACCTACCTAACCTGTCACTTGACATAATGTATCCAGAAGTCTTAAAAGAACAGGTGGATATTTTTGAAAATCCGCTTGTTCTTTGTTTCCGAGAGGTTGATAAGAAGACAGAGGTACCACTCTGATGTTGGGCCGTTGAATGTAAGACTACAGCCAGTTGTGGTTTAACATAAAGGCTCTAAACGTGGAGAAACAGCAGGTCTGGTTCTGTTTTGAAGATAACAAAATCCACCTAGCAGAACCTCCAAAGCTCTATAATTTAAACATTATATCTCCTTTGTTTAATGTGTACAAAAAGCAAAGCCTAAAAACCAAAACTAGTGATTTTTTTCAGCGTTGTACGTGGGCCTTTATCTTGGCTGGGAGCTTTGTCTTACTGGAGTTAGTGACTGTAGTAGTACAGTACAGTAGTACTGTAGCTGCTAAGCTTATCTGTATTCCTCTTGTATCTGCTCTCCAGGAAAGACGTGGCCAGAAGTCCTGCAGACGTGGTCGTTACAGGTGGAGATTCTTCTCTTCAGGTTCGGACTCCCAGAGGCGAGTTGAGCGTCACTTTGCCAGAAGGAGTCAGCTTCGAGCAGGGGTCCTGCATTCCGACACCTGCAGGGGAATCCTGCGGAGAGGAGCTGCATTTCAGACTGCGCATTAGTGTCACACAAAGCACCAATGAAGGTAACGTCCAGGACAACTATGGTGTGCAACCTCCCTTTGCTTTGCTAAACTCTTCTGTGCCAAGACCAGAACAGTCATTTAGTGGCTATTTAGAGCCATGCTGTCTATTCTAATATAATTGGATTGAGTCACTTGGTCATCTGAGACAGTGAAGGTGTAAATTCTTTGCTTTTGGGATCCTCAACAGCCCACAAGCAACTGATCAACAGAGTCATGAGAATTCTCTCCTTTTATTTGATCTCATCAAAAGTGAACCCCAGGGTCCTTACATAATATCCACAAACTCCATCTTTTGGTATTTCCCGAGATTTTTTATGTCACTCCAGGCACAAGAAGAAGTTACAGCAAAGGACAGTCATTGACAAATCCAATCACAATCAGATTGATTGCTCGCTCCCTAGCCAAGCCACCTTCGCCACCCAGTATTTTATCGATTTTCTGCTCCATAGTACAAGGTTACCATCCTTTCACCAAATCTGACTCATTTATTTGCTTGCCTTTGGTCCTTCACAGAGGCTTCTGACAGGGTGATGGAGACACTCCGGGCAAAGGAGACTTATTGCTTCTACTGCCAAGGCTGCATGACCAGGCTGCTCGAGGACAGGTGAGGTGCAGGCGGACGAGGAAGAGCATCGGTGGAAATGGGTTTTTATTTACAGCCTCCTCCGCAGGAAGAGGAGCGAGGTGTTTATTGATGATGTGACCCAGCGGTAGAAGTGATAGTCTGGGAAAGAAAAATTGATGGATGGTGCTGGAGTCCACAGTTGTCAGCCTGACTGGGTTAGAGTTATAGAGTCGGTGTGACGTAAAGGGTGGCGCTACCTATTTAAAAACAATTGTGTTTCTTACCTTGAAGTGGTTCAGCTGGATGGTGGTATTGTTCTTATTGCCCTAAGCTCATAGCTTCCACTGGTCAGCAATGTGTGCAATGTGACATTCTGAAAATTGCAATAGCTGCATTACAGAGACCCCTGGCCTCTGGCTATGTTTCACAGCAATAACCCACTAAAAGTTGCCAAAAACTTATTTTTGGGGCTGGAGAAAGTAAAAATGTCAGAAGTGCTTGGAGCGAGGGAAGTTATAATTTCAGCAACATTACGGCTCATTATGCTTTGCAGCAATATGTTCCATTTTGTGGTTGCTTAGAGGTATTAATGCTGCCTTTAACTGCGACCATCCCTCTGAACGTTACCTACATAGCCTAAAACGGTCCATACTAAGTGCTTTACTTGAATGAATAAAACAATAAAAAGGGTTGTATTAAAGCTGCACCAATGAGTGATGTTATATTAACAATGGGTCAGAAGATGACATGTAATGGGAAAAGGGTCACTAGTGGTGATGACACAACAAAAAATGATCTCTGCCGTTCCCCTCATTCTTTTGGTTTTAGGGCCCTAATTGTTGCTGTTTTGGTTCAGTCTCAGCTCTCATCAACCTCATTTCAGCAGCAGGAAACTATTTTCAGTCAACAGCTTACCAACTGTACACTACCTGCCAGTCACCAAATGGAAGACAAAGTTAGCGACCAGCTAGTGGAGCATATAGCCACTAAAGATATTTCCTTCAGGAGTTAGTGAGACCCAAAATAGAACAGAAAGGAGAGTAAATATTGGACTTCAATTAAAAACTATTAAAATTCAAATAAATACTAATATGGCTCCAGTGGGTTAGCACCGTCGAAAACATGACATGAGATTCCTGGTTCGAATCTTGGCTGGGGCCTTTCTGTGTGGAGTTTGCATGCACATGTCTGTGTGCTCTCTGGGTACTCTGGCTTCCTCCCACAGTCCAAAGACATGCTTTGGCTTTAAATATTTGTGAATTATATATAATAATATATTATTTAGATTAAAAACAAACACAACAATATAAAACGGAGGAATTACAAGATTACAAAATGTCCAATGTGAAGAAAACATTTTGTTACATCTTTAAAAATACATTTAAATGAATAGACTTGCCCTCCTCTGTGTCTGGTGTCATTCAGATGCTTTCTTTGTCTGTTTTCGCTCTTTTGTATTCCCATCTTCTCTGGACTAAAAGAAAACATACAATTTACAATCACACAGCGATAATAGAGACAAAACCTGTAATTGCTTTTTTTTCCTCGTCAGAGTGTTTAAGCGGGTTCTTCCTCTCCCCAATGGCAACTGGAACACCATCGTGGACGACTGGTGTTGCCACCCAGATCCGTTTGCCAAGAAGCTGCTACCCCGAGCGGAGGATTGTTTACTGGGTGACACCTTCCTTCTCTTACCCAGAGATGGCAGCTGTGAACAGACACTCACAGACGAAGTGAGCCCTGTTGGCTCAGAGGACAGTCAAGATCCAAAGGTGAGGGACGTGCAAAGGAAAACAAACACTTTTCAAAGACAAAGCTGTTCGCCGCTCCTAAAAAAAACAGAGGATTTTTGAGATGTGTGTGTTTTAGCGGCATTGAGGAAGTGGTGAAAGCATATATTGGTCTATATCACGTTTGTTGTAAAAAGGCAAAAACTGGATTCATAGTCGTATCATACGGTAAACTCACCCACACAGACATGCTTTCCTCAGACAGCTGCCTCAGTGAAGTCAAACTCAGGCACTCTGTAGACAAGGATTGATCTCCCTACTCTTCTATTAGTCATTCTCTGCACGAGTGGCACTCGTTGCACGACTGAAACTGAGAGAAAAAGAGAGTAGCAGATAGAAAGAGCAGGAGAACAAATGACAAACTGCCTGCCACATATCTCTCACCATCTCTCCTCCTCTTCAGTCTTCTGTCATGGCTATACTGGCTACCGGTGGTGGTTTTAAAACAGCCCAGTTAAAGATGGGTGCATATTGTGCTGATTGACTTTCTGTGTTTTTACATTCGTCATGCACAGAAAACCTGCCGCAGACTCGCACTCATCTCCTGCAAGAGCTGTTCGTTAGTCCTGGGAGAGGCTGTCACACCAGGTATACATCACTGTAAGAGATTTTTAGAATAATCATAATTCATAACTGTGTATATGAGCCTTTCTCTGTATCTTACAGAGACCCTGAAGCTGTACATCACACAGGTGGTGGTGGAGCCGGCTGTGGGAGACAGAAAGCCAGAAGCTTCACTTAACAGGCAGGTGTTTGTTAATCCGGTGACAATTACTGCTGAAGCACATTCTTTCATATGGAAAAAAAAGTGTCTGTTATCTATAGTAGATGCAGAAACGACTTCACACACAGGTTAAGCTTTGTGACTGTTGTCCTCACAATAAAATGAGTCCAGAGATGATTAATCAGTTCATTTGTATGTTCAGTCTAACCCAGTGGCTGTCACACCACTGATTAGATTTTGGTAAAACTTTGGGGAATGGTGCATATTAGCTCTGTGCTCAGGCTTTTTCAAAAATAATTACAAGGTTACAATTGTTGGTTTGAATTAAACATTTTAATAACCACCCACAGTGCTGAATAATTTCAAGATTAGTCATGAGCATCAGAGTCTCACTTTGTTTGATTGAGTTTTGTTTTCTAGCAGTTTTTTTTTTAATTTCCCTTTTTATAAAGCTTCTGCTGTACATGAGCAATGATTGGCTGCATTATTGGACCTCAGGTCCAGGCATTAAAAAGGAAACCATAAATTTACCTTGGTGGCATCCTTACCTCCTACCGTGAGTGCATGAGGTTAAATAACTGAACGTTAATGTGCTCTGTAAAGGCTTAATGTGTAAATGAATTAACATTGTCGTTCTTGGACAGATCTGTCTTCCTGGAGAGGGTTATAGCAGCCAGGCTGCTGGAGCTGTCCAACTCACTGAGCACCTTCCACTTCTCTGTCCAGACCCCTGATGGAAAAGCCTTCTTGTTGGTAAGAATGAACTCCCATAATCAGAGAACCCCATGCCATTTTAGTAAAAATAGACTACTCGATTATTGGTTAATTGGAAAAGGGCGATGTGGCAGGTTCTTGAAGCGATGTGAAAAGCTGATTGGCTGTGATTTTAGAGTTGTTGAACATACTGCCAGGCTTTTAGCTGCTTTATAATCAGCTACAAGTGGATTATTACAAATGTCTAAAAAAGAAACAGAAACAGATTACTGCAAAGAAAGGATTGCAATTCAAAAAAATGTATTATTGGACAGAACTGTCCTTTTCATAATGTTTTTGGGTACTATTTTATTACTATTTAAGTCATAGTGTAATAGTGTCTGGTGTGTGTGTGTGTGTGTGTGTGTGTGTGTGTGTATTTCACTATCAATAACATTTTAATTGAGGCTGGCAGGTAACATTTGTTTGCTAATATAAGTTTGATAATATATCCATATAAAATGTCCAAAGTATTACAGTTTCCACAAATTATGTTCTTGGCCAGCTTTAAACTCCTCACTAAAGATGTATAACAAGAACTATATAATTCATCTTCTGTGAAATTGGACTAAAATGGACCAAATTCTTCCATGAATATAAAAGCAAATATGCTGCATCATATCAGAGGTGGATGCTGTGCTAGCTAACCCTTGTGTTTTGTTGACAGCCTGACTTCCTTTGTGTCGAATGAGGAAAAATGATAGTAAAGCACCAACCACAAAGATAAACGCATATGAAAAAACATTTTACAGCTGGAAAGTGATGCTTTATTTTCTGTAGCAGACTCTAATTTTCTTGCAATTAGGAAAATCCATGAAGTATTAAAAGTAATAAAACAATGTCAAGCAAAATATGAGGGTCATTAAAAGCACATTATGACAATAACCCCAGCGTGCATGAGTGGACCCATAGAGTTTACATGGCGGGCTGTGTGATTGCATCACCCATGTGTGTATCTCGAGTGTGACCTGTCCGCTCCTCCTGCAGCTCTGGCTGCTGAACAGCGACTCCATCGCAGCGTCAGTCCCGGAGACGTGTGTCGGGGGCGAGAGGTCCATCGGCTCCCCCGCTCTTCACAGTCCATCACCCAGAGCTGCCAGAGCTCTCAAACTCCTCTACACCGCTTGCTTTCACAAAGGCACCCAGCAGAGAGAGTAAGCGAGGACACTTACCGCATCCTCCTCCTCCCATCCCTCTCTCCTTCCCTCCCTCTCTCCCTCCACTTCAATCTTTGTTTTCCTCTTCTTAATCTTATCCTTTCATCTTTCCAACGCAGCCTCTCAATCACCACCTGTCTCGGCTCACTGCGAGAGATGAAAGACTGCTTTGTCAGTGAACAGATTTTAGGTCTTAATTGAACACTTTGCACTGAGGAGCCCGCTCAGACCTAATTGTCTGTTATTTTGCACGTGAGATTGCCATCAAACGTGTTTATCGCCTCAGAGTTGTCAGTCGCATAAACCGCGCTCGCGTTTGTTGCACATACACGGGATGTTGTTTTGACTGGAGCGCGGCTCTGTGTACCTTTTTGAGATGCATTAGAGAGGTGTAGGTGGATGGATGTGCTGCATGTGGTTCTCCATGTTCAGAACAGCAGCACCCCAGTGGAGAAGCCTTCCACCCTCATTATTTTCAACTGAACTCAGCGTTTTTTCCTCTTCCGCCTCCTCCTCTTCCTCTCCTTCCCTGCAGCCGTGTAAAGTGAAGGCAGAACAGAGAAGTTCTGATGCTTCTACAATTTTGACAAGTCCCCACCGGCTGGCTGACTGACAGAGAGAGGAGGGTAATTAGAGGAAATACTCACATGAAAGGGGGAAGGCCTGTCTTCTCAATCAAAGCAGCAAGAATGCATTTAAATGGCGCAATTTACTGTGAGTGATACACGGGAGGTGCACGGCAAGGTGTGTCCTGGTAAAACATGCCATGACAGCAACTTGTCATTGGAGTATTGCTGTTTTTATGAAGCCTGAATAAGAATCAACAGGTCTGAAATTCAGTTCCTCACTGATTGTATGAATGGTTTCAAACTGCAGAGGTCCCTGACAGAAACCAGATAAAAAGAAAATAAATAAATACAATTTTAGACCTTAGAGCTGTTTATTGCTACAGCTTGACTTTTTAGACTGACGCAAAATACAATGGAGATATTTCAGTCAAAGATTTTCCCTAAACCAAAGAAAATGTTCTCATTCTCTTACCAACAGCAGGACATTTTACAGGTGAAAAATAAACCTTTCACTGTTCCCTGGTAGACAAACTGTGTAACAGTGACACAGTTTCTACAAGTCTCTTTAACATATTTCTTTGCTACAATTTCTGACTTTCTTTGTGATTTCTCAGGTGATACAAATGCTGATATCAAGCTGTTTGCAAAAAGCTGATATCGGCCGGTGCAAACACCCAAACTAATATAATATATAATATATCAGCGTACCTGTTTTTTAATACTCTCTTCAGGCCTCAAGAGAAATGGTTGCCAAGCTGTCATTGGCAATCATTTTGAGAAATTGGCAACTAATTCTTGAGCTTTGGTTTTTCCATCAGTGGTAATCACTTTTTAACATATAAAAATAGGGACAGCAAAATGTGTATCTCAAAATAAACATTTCTGTATTTCTATTTCTGTTACATTATTGATAACAGATCTTTTTTTATTTGACTGAAAAGTTTGACTCACCCAAAAACACAAATTTATGTTATAATTATATTGTATATTATTATGATTACGTTTTTCTTTCATGTCACATTCTCATTATTAAGAATGTATTAACTGCATAGCATCTTAATTAATCAAAATATAAGGTGACTAAGAACAGCAACAATATTTTCAGTATCTGCAACCAAAAGCTGATCCCTGGCTGGCAGCCTGGCATTCACTTTTAAAAGTCAGTGTTAAGCCCTGCAGTGTGCTCTGTGTTTAAACCTGAATTGATCACCAGCGCCTCATCAGTTACAGAAAAGAATGAAAGTCTTGGCTTTAAGGCGCTTCACATTTGAGCAATTGCTTTTTGAAATCTTCACCTATTTCTGGCCCTCTGAAGCCTCGCAAATCTAAATGCCGGTGTTACTCACACTTCCATTTCCCCCTACATAATTTACCATTCATCCTTCATCACTCATCTCTGACATTTTTAAATTAAATGTTATGCCTGGGGAGCTGAACTCCCTGGATGTTGGCCCTCTTATTCACGATACAGTCGGTTACAGTCGAATGGAAACAGGGGTTCAGTATGTGTTGTTAAAACTGCCAATAATTGGCTGGAGAATCAGTGAGCCAGTGCCTAAGTGGATTACGTTTGTCACTAATGGCAGTAACTTGATTATGAGTTGAGTGAAAGTCTCAGGCACCATCACAGTCTGGTACAATGGGACTGAGGTCTCATGGATGTGGAAATTGAGTTGAATGGAAATTGTACAGGATGTAGATTTAATTTTGATACACGAGTAATCAAACCCAATTGTAGATGTCACTATATACCCCACTAAAAGAATTATGATGAGGACTGCTTTATGTGCTTTACATTCTAACTTGATTTAGATTTGCTGTGCAAAGAGCTTTTCTGTGCATGTAAAGCAGCCAGCCTGGTTTCTTAAGGAGGACTGTAGAACTGCCAAAACTTTGAGGAGACTTTTCCTCTCAGGATCTGCACAGATGGCTAAATGTCACCCAAACAAACTCATCCAGCACCACACACTGACAGAGCATCAATCTTTCTCCTCTCAATCACTCTTCCTCTTCCCCTTTCAGCCCTCTTCTTTTTCATCTCACACACATCATGATGCCACACACACCATCACCATCAATCCACTTTTATGTATCCCTAGTTATCTAATGCAGTTTACACTTTAAAACGAGTTAATTAAAATGTCTGGATAAATGCTTCATTTTGGGATTTACAGCAGCTATTCTGGGCGTCATCTTGGTTGTATAACGCCGTGGCAGTCACCATAAATCACTCCTGCTCTGCTCTGTGTGTGTGTTTTCAGCATTGTAACTAGTTGGGAGGTCAACGCCATAGGACATCCTGTGGTGCTGCCGCTGAAGGTGTGTGAGGAGCTGCTGCAGGTGATAGATGACAGCAACTCTACACTTCCTGCGTCTATGCGCCGCATGAGGTCCTATGAGGTGAGCCTGTCACTGTGTACTGTAATAGGTAACGGATGATGACACAGGCATGTTGATCCTTTGCAGAGCCATGTCTGTTGATGTTTGTAAAATGCTTATGTAGTGCAATATAAGCAGAGAGACGCCAAATGTTTATCTTGTGTAAAAAGCTGCATTAGCAGCATGACAAGCGCGCTCTTAGCTGACAGCAATCACTTACTTCTTACTTACAGCACCTTGTTTATCCATTATTCAGTAGTGCTTGACAGTGTTTTTATCCAGCCTTAATTAATTTCATGATTCAGAGCTTTCAGTTAACAGCTCCGCTTTAGGGATTATGTGGGTCAAACGCAAAGGTTTAACTTCTGTCAGCCGTATTCCAGCTTTTATGCACCTGTAATTGTACAAAATGTGTATATTTAGCCTGAGTTGCCAAGGAAAAGCGCTTTGACGAGAAAATAGGAGGTGTTAACTTTGCTGACAACTCTATTCTCCGAGACGATTTAAACATAGTTACAGGGGTAATTAGCGCCATTATCCTCCACTTCCTGCTCACAAAGTTTAGGAAGTGACTCCTACCGCTTCAATAAGTTTTCCATCCAACAATACAAGAGCTGAAATATTATACAATGAGCAAGTATCTGAGAGGCAAATCTGCCTTCTCCTTTGTTGCCAGTATAGGCAGGGGGTGTTCAAGAAGATTGGAGTCTTTCTTATCTCTTAATTTCTTAATGGAAAGGTTACATTCAAGCAACCCCAAAAACATTTAGTCCTCATCTTTTTTGTAATGTTTAAAATGAAAACATATTTTGTGACTACAGAAAACTAACTGTACACTTTATTTCCATGCCTTCCGCATGGATCATCAAAGTAGCCAGGGTGATCACTTCTTTTGTCCGCTTTAGCCTCAGTTTTTCAGCGTGACGTCATGCAGCCATTAAATCCATATCTAAGAGCTCTAAGAACAGGGTTCTCATTTAATACGAGTCAGCTGTAAAAGTTAGAAAGTCAACCGCTGCAGGCGTTTTCAACCAACTAATGCAGCTTAATTGTCGGTGGTCAAATCAAGAAGCCATTTCAAAAATGAATTTAAATGTCAAGTGGTGATCTTCCACCCTAATCGTTATAAACTGTGAATGTCCTGTGAGAATGGAAAGCATACAAATGTTCTCCAGTTGGTTTGATAATGGTGTTTTGACATTTCAAATGTCTGCACATGTGAAACTTTACATTAACTCCACCATGCAGCTAAAATATGCTTTACCAGGCCTGTGAAACAGGGCAATGTGTTTATTGCTCTTGTCGTACAGTGGAGGAAACTCTAATCTCTAAAGAACAAAAGATTTTGGTCTACTATAACTACAGTGAACGAGAGTCAGACTTTCTGAAACTATCTGATCTGTTGTCAACCTGAGCTCGTACTGCGATCCGTCTTGTTGGAATAACACAATTTCAAAGCTGAAATTCAGCAGTTTGTCACCTTAGAAGTGGGATTCGGAGTAGAGAGCTCAGTTACAGCAGATTGCTATTGTAATTATTTCACCAACAGGAGGCTCCTGTTTTACCAAAAGGTATTGTGCATACTGTGGTTTCACTTGCACGCCATGAGGCCTGACGATGAAAAACAAATGAAAATTCAGACACTGTTTATCCCTCCACGTTTTGGCACAATTGTTGTTTTCGGAGAAAACATCACGACAATAGTGGGCGGGGGCGAATTAGGCCCGGCTGTAATGGAGAAGCCTACAGATAGAGCGACCCAGACATAGGACATAGTATCTGTCTGCGTTGGAAGCGTTACAGCTGTAAAGGGAGTGTGATAAATTGCCACACTTGAACACTTCCTGATAGTAGATGCTTGTGCTATAGGAGGCAGAGGACAGGAAGGTAATCACTGAAATGTGATCATAGGGACTAGAGTTACCGGAGATGGTCTGAGAGCGTCTGAGAGTCCATGGTTAAACACTGTGGGGTCCAGAGTGTCTGAAGAGGAAGACCAGCATGCAGTGGGAAGCTTCTAATGATCTGACGAGTTGCATCTGTTAGAGATGATGAGCTGAAGATGAGAGAAAGAGGGTGGGTGTTGAGAGCAATTGTTTTTGGACTTTGAGTCTCAAGTGAGCAAAAGCACTCACAGTCACCTCCACCTCATTTAAACGACATCTTATGTTGTGTTCTTCATACCATCTAACAAGTGAACAAATTTAACACAACAGTTCAAACTCATTTGTTTGGAATATAAAATGAAGAGGGATGGTAAAGGCCCAGCACACCCACACAGGTGCTTTCACTTATTCTGGCCAATTAGATCTCTGCTCAGGTTGAAGTGGAGCTGTGCTGACAGCCATGTGAGCTCACCAAACTCCTGATATGAATAGACCTTTTTTCATGGCATCTACACACTCAGTAGTCCCTACTTTTAATGTAAGCTGGTCTGGGAGGTGGAGCAAGAAAGTCAGTGTCAGACAGCGACCTGGGCCTTGTTGTTGAGGCCAGCAGCAGTTGAACAATAAATAGTTCTTGTGCCGTGAGGTTTTGGTCCTGATGGACTGCAGCTTCCTGCCAGAGGGGAGTGACTCAGAGTTTATGTCCAGGGTGTGAGGGGTCAGCCACAGTCCTACCCGCACGCCTTAGGGTCAGTTAAGAACAACGGTATGCCATTTAGGTGAGCCAATTCCAGCCCTGGTACTGTGCATACTGGCTTACTAGCATGGCTTACTGGTCATCAGAGACATCTGTGCTTTTCATGTGATGACAAGTCAAAGCGTCTGCTGTGAAATTCAAATAAGTAATCAGGGAGATAGTGATCCAGAACAGGCTGTACACAGACCTGAGGTGAGGACTAATCAGGCAAATATGAATACACCTGTGAGCAGACTACAGATACTACAGCTGCTAACTCTCTAAATGTAGAATACAGTTTCACAAAGCCACTGGTTCAACTGTGACTTGGCGTAAAAACTTCAGTTATGATGGATCTTTCAAGAACTTTTACCTCTGCTGAGGTTTCCATGTATGTGGTTCAGATAACTGGCTGACTGTAACTAACAGCGTAAAGACGGGATGGGGACTGTTTTCCTAACAGGAAAAGGCACAGGTGTTGCTAATAACACAACGGCGGCTCAGTTCAATTGGAGTGCCCTAGTTATTTTCAGTGAGCGCAATGCAGCGAGTATGCACAATAGGTGTTTTCCACAGAAAACATTTTGACATGTCTCAGTAGGGAAAGCACAGGTGTAAATAATGAGATTACTGATGGCTGAATTCCATGTAGCTGCTTCAGATTCAGGCTGCTGGTATTGTTCGTGCCGGCTCACTGTGACACCGTCAGGGCTTACCGGGACACTCAAATACAACAGAGCCATTGTTAACATTATTCGTAACCTTTTGTGCTTTTCCTACAAGAAAAAGTCTAAATGTGCGCTGTGAAATAGCCTTGGAACCGGCTCACCTAAATGAAACGCAGACGTTATTGTTATTAATTACACCCATGCTCCTCCTGCTATGATGTCAGCATGTCTGCCAGAAAAAAAAAGGTCAAAACAGCTGCAATAGAGGCTCAAAAGACAGAAAAATCTGTAATTACAGCGCAGCACAATATCTGATTCCTAATCACAACGGCCCAACCCATCTATAACGCCACTAATGCTGCGTTTTCAGGTGACTTTTGAATTGTGTGTGTGTTTAGTGTGTGGTTAGCCCTATGAGTAGATCAAAGCTCGCTCCATAACCCAGCCTGTGATTATGCTTCATGTGGAATGTCTACTGTTGTCTGGGCTGCTGCGCTCCCCGCCCTCCATCCCTGGCCCTGCCAGTGTAATGGGGTGTAAAGTGGCTCAAGCTCCAAGTGTCACTCTTTACCCCGAGAACAGACAACAGCCTCTCCACCTACCTACAACTCATTAATCTCCCCCTCACTCCCGCAGAGACGGCATGTAGGTTAGACAGAAACTAATCCAAAAAGTGATCCAGCTTTTTACAATGAAGAACCGAGGAGATGTATCGATCATACATCGCTTCAGCCTTTCTGCAGTCCACACAGCTTCCCACCAGGAGCGGCTGCACTTTGTCGAAATAAATTACTTCCCCTAAGATGCACACGTCTCGATTCATTGCACGTGGACCAATGGATGAGAAGAGGGACTTATCAGCAGAGCAGGGGGTCTGTGATGCTGCTCTTCATCAGTGTTTACATCGGGATATCTCAGCTTCACATGTAAATGAGGCTGTTATTGTTTTTTTTAATTGAAAGACAAATTTGTAATGGCAAGCCAGTGGTGTGATGGAAATGTTGCAGTGTGATCAGTCAGATGTTACAGTTTCCCTTATCACACTAGCTCTACACTTCTTTAGTTCCATGTTTTCTTCATGGATCAACAACTTCTTTCCATCAGCATGCTTGAACAAAACACTACCCAACATACTGTATTTGAATGAAATGTAGAGTGGCAGGAAGGCGATAAAATAAACTCACCCTATTTTTACAGTGAATTTTAACATCTATTTTTTGCTGGGGTGGGTCAGGTGATCCTTTAAACTGACCAGGAGAGGCCAAGATGTCTTTGGAGCACCAGAATATGTGTTTGCTCGAAAGACTTCATATCAGCCTCTTGCCATCATGTAAAATCCTTCTTCAGCTAAAGAGCAGTTATGCAGAGATGGAAAATAAACCCAAATGTTATCCCTTGCTACAGGTAGATATACAACTCTTAAGGCTTTGCAGCGATGTTTTATATTTCAATATGCTAAAGCTCAAACGAATTTCAATAAGATCAAAGAACTCTAACACCCTTAAGCTCATCATCAAACATTCTGAGCAGACCTGCTGTCAACATCGTACCAGTTTGAAGACCCTCACCATGCAACCTTAATGCTGTTAAATACAAACTATCTGGGAACCTTTTTCTCTGCGGCCTCTCATAATATAAATCATTCAGAAACATTACATGCACTCACCAGGAGTAAGTGGAAGGTAGTGAATCTAATGGAACTTTTGCTGGTTTGTGATTCGTCTTTTCGGCTTTCAACCAGCTGGTTTACTCCTTGGAGTTCACCTTTCATGCTACACATTGGTACAGTGTTCTTTACAGTCCAAAATTGGTAACCTATTCATCCGCACATCAGGATTTACTGAGAAAAGCCAGAGAAAGGACTCTGCTGGATTTGCTTCATTTCTTAGGATTGAACATCCAGTCGGGTGACGATGCTGGAGAACTATTTAAGGGAATGGTATGTGTTTTTGCCCCTCTTCACTCCCATCATGGTCATCATCAGTTCATTATCAAGAATCTCAGTAATCCTTTTTTTCTTGTTTTTTCTTGGTCATTGTGAAATTATTTATTTAAATTATTACTTAATATCTTTTATTGATTGATGGATCCATAGATTGTAGCTTTATTTTCTCTATTTATCCTATGATCATAAAAGTTTTAAAGACTTTATTTTTTCCCCTGCAGTAAGTGTCTTTTGTTTTGTCCACTTTGGATGCAGCATAACATTTCTGCCAAAGTGCTGCCCTTTGCTGTAATATTTTTGTGGAGATTCTTCATAGCTCTTCATTGTAATGACCTGTTCCTCTTCACTGAAGTAGGTGGCACACAGTCGCTCCATTTTATGCGGTGGGAAACTCAAATGACGGATCTAACACCTCTTTATATGGGAACACTCACAGAGCCTGATGAAGACCTCGATTAACAAACAAAGTCCACCATTGTGAAATTCATGGTTTCTGATGGGTTTTAGGATTTGTCAAACCAGTCAAGTTTTGAGTAATAAATATTTAATAAATATCAATTAAGATTTTTTTTTTCACAGGCTTTAAGCAAGACCTCATTCAGTATTCCAGCATCTAGCGCCTAGCAAACCTCCAATTCCAAGTCACCTTCTCTCCTCCATCAATACTCCATCCATACGCCATCGTTCTTGGTTCCTTATCACGCTTTGTCTTCTTTTTCTGGGACTCAGAGGTGTGTTAGGAGCAGCTCACCTCCAGTTACCGTTTGTTATCATTTGTATGAATTACCATTGATGCGCTTGAGTGGTGAGCAGACATTGGCATGGGGACGGAGAAGACAGAGCCTTGAGTGAGGCAAATGCCCTCATCCATCATCCCAATATAGAGGCCTCAGCAGAGCGCAACCATTGTCTGCAGTAGGCAAACACCCAGGAATAGCAGATGGAGGAAAAGAGAGAAAGGGAACAGGGCTGAGCTGATTTGTTCTCTGTGCTTTGTTTATCTGTATGTGTGTTTTAGAAGTTGAATAAATCTCTACCACCTGTGGGGGTTTTGTTGTTTGATGACAGTAATTGCAGATAATGGGTTGCTGGGCTGATCAGCAGACCGTAGAGATCAGCAGACCGTAGAGATCCAGTACATCCCCTTTGGGGAACAAAAAACCTCATTGCACAGTAAAAACTGGAGTTTTTTGTAAAGTTGTTCTCATGTGTCAAGTGTCCACATAGGTATGACCCTCTCCTATCCTTTTGTCTGTTGTTCTTAGGTGGCCTACCTGAGACTGTGAGGTCAGAGGTCAGATGCCAGGAGATCAAGACTCCACTCATCACTCTTGGTAGAGAGTTCAAGAGGACCTGGGACAGCTGAGAGAGGAACTTTTGTGAACATGTACATGTGCTGTATGTCTGTACGTGTTAATGCAACATCCTCCACAGGTTTCCAGTAAGTATAAGAATGAAGATTAGTGCTGGAGGAAATGCAGGAAGTGTGGAATGGCTTGTTTAAGTCAAGTTGTGGTTTGGCAGTGTGCCATCACTGCAAAGCTACTCATGTTGAGACAGGATGCTGCCAGGTTACTAAATGTTAGCGTAGATCCAGTAAATGTAAAACTGGAAGAGACCAACAACCTCAGAATTATTTTTATAGAAGAGATCAATTACATCTCACTTATCATTTTATCTTTGTTCATTTCTAAACTTTATTTTGTATTTTTCCAACCATCCTTGCCAAAAAAAACAGATTAAACTGTTTGGAAGTATCACCTCTCATCGTGTCGTTTTTCTCTCTGCTGAAGAGCACTGCTGGCTGATATGTGGGACATTGTTCTTGAGTTGGCTCTTGATGAAAGCTTATTTTAGAGGCATTTCAGCCCCAGGGTACAGCAGTGCATCCTCCACTTGAGTGTACTGTAATTACAGCTTGTGGAGCAAGGTGATTTTCGTCTAGTCGTGGGTTTATCTGAGTGTGTGTCAGCAATTGATGGTATTTATGTAACACGTGGTAGTCAGAATCATTATGAAAATGTGTGCTTAAACTCTGACAAATGGAGCTTTGAATTGGAAACATAGACTCTCCACCTTAAGTTCATCATGATATGGGCCGGTCAAGTAGTCCTTACAGTATTACCACATGAGCAGTGTAGATCTCAATATGGCAATGTTAGTCTGTTCATTTGGTTGGTCCATCACTTTGGTTCAGACTAAAATATTTCAGCTATATACTGCCATTGCATTTCTATACAGGCTTTCATGGTTCCCATAGGATGAATGTGGTCAACATTATAAGCACTGTAACTTTAGCATTTAGCTCAGACCATCACAGCCCAATATAAATGATCTGTGCAAGACACAATAAGCTAAGCACAAAGTAAGGTACAAACATGGTGTATGTAGTCTTTTAATTACACAGACATATTTTGGACATAGCATGAAATAAATTAATCTGATCATCATTCCCTTTAAATTCCCTCCGTTTGGTGCACCTGAATCTAGTGCATTGCTATGTAAATGTTTTTGCTGGAGAAACGGGCCGGCTCGTGAGAGAAAAAAAACATAGTGGGACAGCTGATTCTCCAAAATGATTCAACTTAGGAGATAATAGTCTATTACAGGATAAGTGAAGCACAGAGCAGCATTTGTCTTCACTGAGTGATAGGTATGTGGTCCTTGGCCGGTGGACCTGGTGGATCCTCTCCTTTTGACTGTGTTAACCAGCAACCTGCCGGCAGAGCTCAGTCAGTTGGGTAAAACAAAACGATCTCTTGCTGATTACCACTGGAGCCTGTGATGCCCACACCACTACTCCACGGTTTGTGAACGCAGCATCCAGCCTTTATCGGTTATCTCTGACCAGCAATGCAACATAATATGTGCCTGGATGTCTATTTTTATGAGCTCTTAGTATAGACGGGGGGACTATTTTTTTTCTGCTCCTGACTGCATGTCTGGATCTGCTGAATGCTGATGCTGCAAGTGACAATTACTTTTAGAAATACAAAGAAGTATTGTGCCCACTGAGGCGGCAAAGCAGAGAGTGAATTGGCTAATTAAATACATCCAATGTTGAACCGTCAAGGGGTTCTCATTTCCTTTCTGCCCTTTCTCCACAAGTGCAAATGAAGTAGGCTCTAAATAACCCATTTGTTTCAAGCCTGCTGAGCAGAAGGAGCAACTCCCCATTACTGGCTGCTGCTGCTGTTTTGAACACACCGATAGGCACAGTCACCCAGAAGCTTTGAGGAGTTGCAGACACTCTTTGTCTTTCTCTCCTTGATGATAGACAATGGAAGTGTCAAATTAAAAGTTTTTTTGGCCAGTATACTGCAGTGTATGACACTGTGCAGCTCATTAGCCTTTTTAGACAGTTATCTCATGAAAAATATCAGTCTGAACAAAGGTCTACTCCATATTCAGCCTTAGTAATTACTTGTCCATCGTTGCGGCACTCTTTTTGCTTGCTCTTCTTTTACATTGTGTACAGTAGAGATAAAGAAAACTGGAAAATGGTAACTGCAGCCACTTTGAACACTTCCACTGTTGTGCATTGCCTTAGATTTCCTGTGAGAGTAGAATCACTCCGTGGGATAGTACCAGATAAAAAAGGTTTCATCAAAGTCAAATTTTTCCTAAGGGGTATATAAATGCCTAGAGGTTTCGTGGCAATCCCTACAGTAGTGCTTTAAAACACAAATGTCAACGTCATGTTTGAGCGAGAGAAAAAGTCCAGCATCACCAAAAACATTAGGATTTACCATCTGGGAACCATGATTGTCTGTGTAATATTTCATAGGAATTGATCCAAGAGTTGCAGCTAGAGTGACTAAAAAACAAATTAAAAAAATAACCACATACAACAGTTCTTTAAAAGTTGCATTTTGGAGATTTGAGCATTCCACTTGACAGCAAACATAAGTATATTTTATCTGGCATTGCAGGAGTAAAATTGGAGAAAAAACCTTTATATACCCCAATCTCTTCATCAAGAACTCCCAGTTTCCTCTTTGGCTTTTTTTTTTCCATTGGAGATAAATGTCCATTAAACCCACACATGACACCGCACATATGGAGTGATCATGTCTATCAGCACCACAGTATGAATTTCAAATTGGATTTTTCCAGGCCTTTGCCTTTGCTAATGTGTTTGATATTATTTTTGGATTAAGCGAGACAGCGATGTGTGAGATTACATCATGGACACTGTCGAAAGAAAGAGATCCTTTAGGGAGAGGTCAAGCCATAAAGCTTGTCTCATCTCTGAGAGGAAATGAGGCATTAGATTGAGTTCCTGTTTTAGTCACCCGAGCCTAATGGGTCATCTATCCTGAGAATCTTGGAGTCACTCTGCAAAAGAGGGGTGACAGGATCTTTGCTCTTTTCTTCTTTTCTGGAGGCGCTATGAAGGTGAAAAGTAAAGACAATAACACAACATGAAAGTCAACTTATATCCAAAGTTTTCATATGATTGCACAAGTGTTATGGGTTTGACACCTGTAAACTGTTCTTGGATTTAATAATACATCCAATGTCTATTTACTGTATCTATTTAATTCATTACGTTTGCATTGGACAAGCTGTAAAACTTGACGTATAAACCATTGTCATCAGGAATAAAGTGCCATGCAAAGAAATGTTGAAAGCCTTTATGTTTGACCCTTTGTTTCAGGTTAAGATAACTCATCCACTATTAAATTGCTTTTTATGACATTTGTGGTCACCAGAGGACAATTCTTTTGCCTTCTGCTCACCATGTTGTTTCTTTTTAAGTGTCTTGAAACTTCTGGATGGATTGTCATTAAGTTTTAGACAGTTATTCATGGTGCCCAGAGGATGAACCCTATGGATGACTAGTGATTTCTTGACTTTTTATCTGACGATATCAGCAGGTAAAACTTTGCATTTACCTATCAGAAATCTCAACATCAACTAGATGGACTGGCACAGAATTTGCTTGGTTGTGTTTATGTTTTTGAGTGAAATGTCAACAGATATTAGATGTATTGTCATGAAATCTGAGATCTTTGTGATCCTGACTTTTCACCTGCAGTGCCTTCGTCGGGTTTGTTTTCAGACGCAGTCTCTTCGAAACTAATGGCTTTCCCATTAGCCTCAGCTGTACTTTGTGTTAAGTGTTAATTAGCAAATGTTTCCCTTTCTTTTTTTTTAATCAATGCTGTTTGTGATTATGTTGCTCTGCTCTCTGGTTTCTTGTTTTGTTTGATTAATAATAGCCTTTTGTAAGCCTGTTTGAGCTGGGAGTATTATTTATCCTGATACAATAATAATAATAATAATAAATCAGTCAGTCAGCTTTGCATGTTAACACGCTAACATGTCATTGTGAGCTACAAGAGCTACTAACATGGCTGTCGACCCTCAGTCTTGTTATACTGTTATCTTATGTTCAAAGTCATACGGTCGTCCCCTATAGCTTCATCTAATTACCCCATAACTTTCATAACCACCACACCCCCTACATCCATAGCTCTGCCCTTCTTTCCTTTCTCTCTTTCTGCAACTCCCCCATCTTGGTTTTCTAACAAGGCCATAGGGCATATCAGTGAGGCCTTCAGGGGCTCATTAGTTTGTCCATTGGTTTCAACAAGCCTTAGTGGCAACCTTGGAGCAAACCCATGCCAAGCCTTCAAGCATGCACAGACCAAAGAGTCAACCTGCTCCTGGGAAGGAATGTACAGCTGCCTCAGCGAGCATGAGGCAAAAAAAAGCAGGCCTTCCAGAAAGCTTTTTTGAACTTATAATGCTTGTGACAGTGCAATGACAGACAGAAAACTGCTTACTGTCATGAGTGGCTGGTCCAATGTGAGAATACAGTATGTGAGAGTAAAACCTGTCAAATGCATCAGCAATATTTGTGTTGTTTAGGTTGCAGAATACAAATCAGCTTTTGATTTCCAAATGTGATGTAAAACCTAATTTCTAACTTATAGAAGCAGACAGACACAGGCTGAGTTGAAAGCTCTGGTCTGACGAACGGGAGGCATTTTGAGCTGACAGCTGACAGAGGAGATGGAAGCCCTGCTGAAAGTGGTGATAGGATGCTGTTTCTGCCGCCGCTGCAGCTTGATATGTTCTCTAGCCCGAGGGAAGATGAATCGGCTGCCGCTTCAGAGGCTGGGGACGGAGGAGCTTTTGCCTCACCGTTGGGGGGCAAAATGCTTATCAGCAGTTATGTTCGGCATGTATTATGGAGAAATAAGCAGTTAAGTTTCCCATACCTGCTAATCCGCACTCCTGGGGGAGATATATTGTGTGTCGTCTTGCATTCTGTAATTCTTTATTCAAAATGCCTTCTACAGGTAGAAGCTGGGCATGATATAATAAAAGTAAATAAATATAACAGGCAGCCTGTGGCTGATCTTAGACCACATCTGGCTTATCACAGACTTTTGTTCCAAAATTGAGCTCTAGCAGTTTACCAAAGATACATCATTCAGCTGTGCCCTGCGAATGAGATGACAGCTATATATGGACTGGTCCTTCAAGGAGCATCTAAATGAGGGATGGATAGAATTGGGAACAGGAAGATACAGAGAGATGGGGTGTTAACGACAGGACAATCTGTCAGCGCTCACGGCCAAGACAAATGGTCCAATCTATAGAGACCGATGTCTCCTCTGCATGCCTCATGGGTGTATCCACAGCAGATGTGGTGTGGTTATTGCCGTTTTGGACTTCTGAATGAAGAATAAAGTATAAACAGGAATTCATCTTTACTTGTGGTAATATCAGGCAACAAGCCGTATATTGTAGCGGTAGAGTTAGTGGTTGAGTAGATCTTGACAAGGGTACATCGTCAGCAATCTCTGGCCTGTAGTGCAGCAACAGTCATCACAGCATTGTGTTTGAAATGCCCTGATCAAAAGAAGACAAACGCCCCAAGCAGCCAATGTACCTGTCCAGACATTAGTTTAATTAGAAACAGACGCAAAGACCATGTGTATGGGTGTGTGCTTCTGTGTGTTTGTGTAACAGCTCAGTCTTTAATCTCAGTACTTACCAGAAACACATTTTTTTTCCCTGTTATTTTATTCCAATCTCTCTCCTTTTTCATCTTGTCTCTGTACATCTGAAGCACATTCATAAAATCCTGGCATGAGCGGCAATTATTCAACTCACTCAGTTAAATCTTGGCCTCAGTTTGCACCCCCCAATAACATTTCATACCCACTCACATATTTCCACTGACTCTGTATGTAATTGTGCCACCCCTATAATATGCGTTGTGTTCTGTCTGAACAGATGGTGTCTCACAGTGACAATGTCACCATGCTAATGTTTAGTGAGCAAAATGTTTTTATGTTCAGCATGTGAGCATGCTAACTTTTGCTAATTAGCATTAAACGCAATGTGCAGCTGAGGCTGATTGGTGGCCATAGGCAATGATACAATGCCCTTGAGCTAAATGCTAACAGCAGCATACTAACATATTTATAGTGACAATGCTAACATGCTAGTGCTAGTTAGCATGCCAACACAAAGTATGGCTGAGATTGATGAAAAAGGCGTTAGTTCGGCAGGTATGGGGTTATAAAGCAAAGAATTAGACAGATTAAAAATAAATAAATCACCTGATGATAACACTAACGCGTTAGCTGTGCCCCTGAGGATCAACTGTAATTCAGCTGTAACTTTGGGTTCACCAAAGGGGGCCAATATTACCATTTTAAAAAATGAAAGAACTGTTCTGTAGCAATTATATTTTCATTGTCTCAATCATCATTTGTTTTATGTCAATGTAACCAAATCCAAGCCAATCAGGCATGAACAAATCTAAAAACCAGTTCTTCCTTTCTTTCACATCTGGAGTCAGACGTGATGTCAGATGTTTAAACATGACTTATTATGAATAATGCAAAGTCTATTAATATTTAAGTTTAAAATGTGTCACTTGCTCTTGCCTTTAACAAAACCTTTCAGAAAGTAATATTTTGTGTCACATCTACAGATATGTAACACCAGCAGTTATGTCCTTATGGTTTAGCGCATTCAAATACTTCGTTATGTCAACCAAAAAAGCCAGATCTGCCAGCCACACAGTATTTGACAATACCAGCAGGCCATAAATAATATATATTCTAAAAAACAAAGCTGCAGGCCGCATGAAATCTGACCACGGGCCCCGATTGGCCCCTGGACCAGACTTTGGACATGTCTGATCTATGAGGTATTTAACTGGATAAATGAAAGGTTTTGGCCTGTTGATAGTGCCAGTGTCACCTGTAGTAAACCTGTACCAAATGTTATGGTGATCTATCTAGAAGTTTATTGAGATTTTACTAAAATCTAAGAATGTCAACCGCATTGTGGCTCTGAATAAAAGGTCAAGAACACCAATGTTATTATAATACATCCTGAGGGGCACAGGAATGTCTGTAGTGACTGTTTCACTTAGCGGTTTCATCGCAATCTATTTAACAGACCAACACTGCAACCCATACAGCCAAAACAGTGACAACACACAGACAATTTCTTTCCCCAAATGTAAAAAAAAACCCCACAGTGGATGAAATTGGAGCATCTATCTTTCCAACGTTTCTGGAACACAAGAAAAAAAACTGTAACAGGGGAGAGAAAAGCGACGAGGACACAAAACTGCTGAGCACATTCCTCTTTTGGCATGTCCTTCTATTTCTCCAGGAGTTTCAGCTGATTGTAGCCTCAGGATAAAGAGGCCTTCTGTCAGTGTAGCCAACCTGACCCCTACAACACATCCTTTACATGATAAATCCAAGAAACCTACATTGAAAGCGAATAATAGGGAGAGACATATTCCCACTGGCCAACCAGGACGGTTTCCACGGTTTCTGTGTGCAGGCGTGCCAGTTTGTGTGTTACCCACTATCTCTTGCCAAAGAGAGGCCTTTTGTCTGTTCCAATATATAACCATGAATCTATCTTTAGGTGGGATTGGTCGTGATGAGACCGAGTCCAGTTTTCTGAATGGTTCCAGGACTGTGCACATTGTGAGTCTCTGAGGCATTAATGTACTGAAGTGAGAGAGCACCATTTCTTGGCGCTGTTTCCAAATTATAGATCTCTCTGCGTGTTTCTCAGGCAAGTCTTTCTATTAGACAGAAGAGGAAAGTTTGTCACTGTGCCAGAACAAAGACCCTCGATATCCCACAGAGGTGACAGGTGGAGGGGAGGACGTTTTTTTTGACAAGTTGAGAGCATCTACTTTCTTCTCAATGCGAACCTTCCCTTCTCTTTTTAATATCTGCCTACAGCTCAGAGAGAAAAAAGTAATCTTTTCTTCTTAACATGCATTTCCTTGTCTGCTTTCTGCATTATTCACCTTAATTGTTCTGGGGTGGTGGGAGAATCAAGGATGGAAATATCAGTTTCTCTGAGCTAGCCTGTTTGGAAAAGCCTTATTATTTGTTGAAGCCATCGCAACATTTCTGAAATGAACTTGCTTACTTTAGCTATGAACTCTCCCTCAAGTAATACAACATGCACAGGGCATGTCTTTGCATTGTTTTTCTGATTTCCCAAAACAAAGCTGTGATATTCGGGTGTAAAAACCTAAATCTTGGACCCGCTTGTCTCCGTTGCCTCTCATCTTACGACAAAGTCAATCCTCACAATGCCTCCGGCTGCAGATCTGGCAACACAATGTGTCGACTTTAATAGCTTCTGTAACAAAGTTAAGAAATGATTCACATTAGTTTGCTGAAGGCTACATGTGTTGTAGCTGCACTGCGCTGCTCTGTATGTGGAGAATGAATCATGGTCACGATATCCAGTTTTTAATGTAATTTTTGCAGAAGAAAAAGAGAGGGAGAGACAGGCAGCTTTTTTTGGCCCTAATTGCCACAAATGTTATTATCTGCAGGAGTTAGCGGGGACGTTTTCACCAGCGATGTCTTTGTAATTACCATACACTAATTTTAACTGTCACTCTTAGCCGTACCATACTGTGGCTTCTGCACGTTTTTGTAAAATCATCACTTTAACACACTGACAAAAAAAAAAAAAAAAGCCAAACTCAGAAAGTGGAGGAAATGTTTCCCCAGCCACAAAGATTTCAGTGTGGAATTATTCCCCTTAAATTACAAACATGCAATATCATAATCAGAATCAGCTTTATTGGCTGTCATTATGTGTGCGCATAAAAGCAATTAAACTAACTGCGTTTTTTAAATTGCTTTGAGAACAATCTCAGTCTCTCTCACAGAATAAGATAAGAAGTATGGGAAAATAGGGGTTTAAAAAATAATGTCTAACAATATACAATGTGCATATGTCAATATTTTTTCTTATCTAATGCTGACCAAAACCTTACAGATTTATGTCGGAAATGACTTTCATTTTACTTAAATATGACGTTCAGTTGCGTAATGTTCTCTGTGGCTCTGTAGCCCAGAGGATGTCATCATGGTTGTTAGTAAAATATAGCAGTACATGTCTGAACAGTGCATTTTGTTGGACAGTGCAAGGCAATTTGAACTTTGAGACTACAAATTTATAAAAGAAAGCGTGCCTAGCAACTGTCTGGAGTCTGGAGTTTAAATGTCTGTTGTACATCCCTGAACTTTAAGGACGTTCAAAGACCAAATTGCTGTAATACGCCTTTAAAGTCCCCTGTGATGTCAAAATAGATGTTCCAGTTTTTAGGTATTTCCCAGTATTCGTCATGGTATCTTAGAGTTTGTCATTTTCTGATAAACGATGAAAAGTTGTTGGTGACTCATCCTGCGCTTGGGGGTGCACTAATTTTGCATCCACTGAAACGCTTTCTTGCTTGTGACACTGCCGCAGCAGAGTGATTCCTGTTTGATACAGTCCATGAGTGATTCTGCTACATGTATCTGTGGCCGGGCCTCACTGGCTACTGTACAAAAGCACAATTTCATAACTTTATTCAGTGATTTTGGTGAAACTGGATCAGATATTATACAGAATATATTTGCTGCTTTTCCCTCTGATGTCCTGTGGCTGCTCAGCTTCAACTCTCTGCAGTTAGAAGTGACTCAGCTCTGTGATGCCAGAAGCCAACCTAGCAAGAAGACCACTTTGGTAGACTACTATATTCCATGCCAAAATGGCCACCACTGGTTTCAGAAGATGGTTCCGGCCATGTTCACTCAAAGATAGAAGATATCATTAGATCATAGTGCTACCTGGGGGTGTAATGCACACTTGGCATTGGCTTCTATAAACCATTGACAGTATAAGAATGGTCAGAGCATGCGTGGCGTCACCCATAGGTTTCTGAAGCACCATTTTGAAGTTGACAATATGTGGCGCCTCCTGGCTAACCTAAATATTGGCAATGACGTGGATCATCAGGGCACCTAAGACAGACCAAATGACGCCTGGGTGTTCAAGCAAACAATTTGTAACGTCACCCACCTGTCAATCAAACAGCCATGCTATGTTAATTATGCATAATTTTAAGCCTTAAAGGCGGAATAGGAGATTTTTTCTGGACCATTTTTTACCATATTGCTTGAAAACCTCTTCACGACCCCATTGCAGCCAGTAAAATAGAAGGTTTGTCAAAAGAAACCTGAAATGTTCAGTCCAGTCTAGAGGGCGAAATCATGGGAAAACACCATCCAATCACGTTGATATAATAATTTCATCAGGCTGTAAATTTCTGCTGTGAAGTAGAACATGGGGGTTATATAAGTCTATGGAGACTGGCATATTCTGTAGCCAGCCTCAAGTGGCCACTTGGGGAACTGCAGTTTTGTCACTTCTACATAGGCTTCATTTTCAACCTATGGAGGTTGACTTGACATGTGTTAAAGTAACTTTAGATAGACAGAATAACATATTGTATACATTGTACATAATATATTCTTTTACAAACTGAAAGTTCAAGTTACAAGAAATAAAATGCACCCTTATTCCATTCACTACATTGCAATGCATACAATTTGCTGCTACCATCTTACTTGGCAAAGCCTTTAGCCTTTGTTGTGTAACTGACATAACATTAACAATTAGCTCAGTTATGATTTTTCTTTTCTTGTGCTTCTGTTACACAACATTTTAAAATTAACAGCATCTCATAACTGGCACTCAGGGCCACAGTGGCTGCTGTTCAGCAAACCTCACAAGGGCTCGACTGAATTCATCTGTGCACGTCATCAGCCATTATGGAGTTGATTTCCACAAAACCTCTGAGAAGAGCAGGCTGAAATCAAGCGCAATGTGTTGCTTTTGTCTGTCAACCATAAAGCTCTCTGTTGTTTTCATACCACTAAATGATGCCTCTCAGGGCTGTCAGCGTCTCAAGCAGGGGATGTTATCGCAGCAGACTTTTTCCTCAGATCTTCCTCTGTCTCTGCTTGTTATCCAATAGCCCCTTTATCACTTGAACAGCTCCATCATTACAGTACAGAGTCACTGCAGAAGAGAAGGCCATGCAGACCCGGGCTTAAATCACTAATGTTATTGTGTGTCATGATGTTGTGGTGCTTATAGGACGCAGTATGTACACCTCACCAACGCTGGTGGTGAAAAACACAGCTCCTAGTAAAGAAGGGTGACTAACTGGCCAGTAGGGACGATGATGTGATTACAGTGTGTGTGCATGCACAGCCGATCTGTTGTCATTAACATTTTACACTCCTCTTTGTAACATCAGTGTACCACAGCATTATTGCCTGCGGCCTTGGCCTGCCTGCAACCCTGTCAGCCTTGTTCAGGATCACCGCTGATGAGGAGAGGATGTTTGAAAACTCTGTTAATGGGCACAACGAGGAGGAAGCGTTTCATTTTTCCGCAGCAGCTGTCTGCTTGACTTTGTGCACGTACACGCAAACACAGACACGCGCTCACACTTTCATAGTCTCTGCATCACTAATTAAAGTCGGAGTTAACCTGATGTCTGCGAAGGCAAATTAGCTCTCAATCTGCATGTACTCCATTTAAAAATAAGGGATGTATGAAGCATATTTCAAAGCAACCAAATACATGGTTGCACAACGCCACCATTAATAATTATACATACACATAACTCACACAACATGTTTTATACATTCAGACATAAAAGTCTCTACACTATACCAACTTTTTAACCAGATTGTTTGAAGACTACAAAGTGTTTTGTCATGATCTGAATTTCAGAAAGAAGATTATAAAAAAGTAGAAATGCCATAATTAACAAATTACAAATAAAACTTCTGAATTTAAAATTTTAACTAAGTAGAAGTGCAAAAACAATATCAGCAAAATGTACTTAAGTACCAAGTACCAAGTGCCCATGTTCCTTGTCTGTTCCTCCTCTGCTGTCTCTATTAAATATTCAGTTATTGTTCTCTTCCTCCCACTGTCCAAACACATGCACTTAACAGGTTAATTGGTGACTCTAAATTGTCTGTAGGTGTGAATGTGAGTGTGAATGGTTGTTGTCTCTATGTGTCCTGTGATGAAATGGCATGGCTTCACTTGTCCAGGGTGTACCCTACTTCTTGCCCAAAGTCAGCTGACCCTGATGAGGCTAAGCGGTTACAGATAATGGATGGATTATTATTTATTTATTATTATTTGCACACCATATAAGAAGGAGCACTACCAAAGGTCCTTCATTCCAACAGCCGTCAGAGTCTTTAACACCTAATGACTTCATGACTTTTTCAGACTTTTTGACTTCCCTTTTTCTATATATTTCTTATTAATGAGTCATTTCTCATCCACATAGGGTGTATGAGCTGCTGTGACAAATGAATTTCTCATTAAAGTCTATCTTATCTTAGCATCAAGGCAGCCGTGATGTTGGTGATGGTCAAGTAGGAGCTGACTTTACCTGCCATTTGTTGTAGTGAGTATTATTAGTTAATAGTATTATTAGTACCTTGAAACTGTACTTCAATATAGTTCTTAAGTAAATTAACTTAGTTTCCACTGCTGCAGAAATATGAATTCAGCCAGCATATATACGGCCATCTTTGAGCTCTATGTATAGCTGCAGATGCCCTAGTTTGTTTTTTTTACTTTTTATTTTAACTTCACCATTTTACTGTCATGTTATATCAAAATAACAAATGAATGTGCTTGCGTTCAGTGACTGTCTTTCTAAAAGGCAATCTTAGTAAAAGCTAATAATGTGCAGGCTGACTGAAGTGAAATTCACAGTATGTGGGATAGGTCGTTGCACAGTTCATTGAAATTGTACTCAAATACAACATACATACAACACAATACAGGCAGAAATGATCCCTAATTTTTTTTTTGTAACAATGGAAAATGCAATGATTGATGATTATGGGAAGATAAAGTTTTGTATCTGAAGACTGAGAGCAAAGAACATTGTGAACTCAAAATAACCAAGGTTAAATTTCCATTAGTGACTAAGTGTTCTCTCACAGTAACTTCACTGCATGCAAACACAAAAGCCAAGAAACAAAAAGGGGTTTGAGACAGTCAAGAGATCTTTTTCACATACTGAAGGGTACACTGTAATGGAAAACGGAAAGAAACCTGACTGGAATAGAGGAGAAACTGACATTAACACAAAGAATTCACCTCATTTGTTTAATCGACATATTCTCCATTAAATCAAAGAGATGATTTGTGGAGTAACACTGCTTCACTGGCAATATTTCATAACTACTTTGGCTGTTTTCCAGATATTTCTGATTAAAAGAAAGATTCATTTATTGCATCCGTCTGCACTCAGACAGACAAACTCTGAGTGCAGACAAAAACGACACTGAGTGAAAGAAAAAGCGAGGAGAGAATTCATTCAATCTGAAAACTAAAAGGGCAGCGACTTCACCACATACCTCCGTGGTTACTGAATTGACACCTATTTGGGCTGCCCACAGAGCTGGCTGTCAGATCAAATTTTCTATTCATGTTTATCCCCGCATTGTTAATGGGATTTGCAAAAGAGCGTGATAGATTAATCCCTCTTGAGCTGCACTTTTTGTATACTCCAGTGAATTGCAAGAATTTGGTTTCATCAGGAGGAAGTGGATTTTCAACTTAAACTGCCAAGTGACTCTGAGCGGATAGGAAAAGTCTTGGCGTTTGATCTTACAGAGGAAAAAATCTGGAATATGTGAGCCTGTATGTAGAGCGGGCAGCACCTTACAAAAGCTAATTGAGTTTTTATCCTCCACATCTCGGATTGGCTCATGTACAGAGGGGTAACCGGAGAGATCCTAATTGCCCAAAGCGTTGGCTTGTGGATGGTAATAGAGGTAACGTCAAGTACTATCTGATATCTACATATGAAGCTCATGTTACGGAGCACTTTAGGAATATTGCATTTCATCTGTCAGGAGGCTGTCTGAGCCCGTACTGTATCTGAAGCCTATTTCATTATTCTCCAGCGCTCCTGCCAGACTGCTTTGCTGGCATGGAGACTCATCTCATTTCATACAGAGAATAGAAAATGACAAGATGGAGCGCAAAAGGGCGGAACGACGTACTTGACAACTGGGGGCCGAGATTGTAACTGGAGAAATGTGAATGTAAGTATTTTAACATTCACTGAGCCTCCCAGGAGAAAGGGCTCCATGTGAGGTATTCGATCTTATATAACCATATGGAGAACTAACTAGGTGCGGAGCCCTGAAAGACAAAATGTCAGAAAGGGTTATGAGCCAATTCAAAAATGAACTGACTGAATACAAAAATAAAAACACAGTTAAATAAATAAATAAAACAGAATTCTGACATCAAGTCAGTTGGTATTTTTTGGGTGGTCATTTGATTTATTTCCTACAACAGAACATTTTCTTTACCACATTTCCCAGCAGCTTCATATGCTAATAAGGATGTGCCCAAGCATGGTCAGAGCAATATTGGTTAGCCTCTCAGTTAGCTTTTTCTGAAGCTAACCCTCTGCATAAAACTACAATACCCAACATAGTAGTAGTATGGCTGTGCAAACAATAACATTAGTCTATTCACCCCATAACTGCTTATCCTCATCAGGTGGCACTGGCTGAGAGGCAGGATACATCCTGGACAAGATGCCAGTTCATTGCAGGGCTCATAAAGACATTAGTATCACTGTATGAACTATAACACCGTGCTTTTGTCTTCGGGATATTACCTTCATCCAAGTGTGTAAGTCTCTCTTGTCTTCATCAAGGACCACAATCTGAAGTCTTGTTATCTTCGATATTTTGTAGATGTGTGTGTTGATTACTTCCCTCTTGTGTCACCTTCTCTTTTATGGATCATCAGCAGACCTGAGGTGGGTTGAATGGAGCCTGGGTTCCCAAAAAAAGCCGTCTGTAATGACACCCAACCAGCCTCAGTTACTTCAGTTGCCATGAATGGAAACATAGCTATAGAGACCAACCCAGGCTGTAAACATGTTTATTTCTGCTGTGGAGCATTTGAACATGGGGACTTACGGAGACTGACTTGATCTGTAGCCAGCCTCAAGAGGATGTTTGAGGAACTGCAGTTTTTGGCTTGGTGTGAACATAAAAGGGTTATTCTAGGATAACAAAAACATAATGATTCTTACTTTCAGGTGACATATTATATTCAATTTTCACCATATTTTGTAAATAGATCCCCATGAATCTGACACACTGGACATTTAATGTCTCCTTTCCCATGTCAAGTGAAATGAGATGTTTTGTATCGTTACAAAAGTTTGTTGTTGTGAGCTTACTTGTCAAATGCTTAGTTTAGGGATGCCACAGCAGATGCAGTATACACAGTATACATAGTACATATTTGGACTGTGCAAGAAAACTAGAAATATGGCAAGAAGCGTTGTTTCAGGAACTATATAAATGATTAAATGTGTGCCAAGTGCAAAAATAGGAGTAAAAAAAATTGCTGAAATAAGGGTGGTTAATAAGGGTGAGGTTGTATAAAAAGGGCTTTTTGCCTTTCTCACCTACTGATGATAAATGGTGAAGTGGTAAAGTGTTAAGCTTTGTACAGTACGTAGTCTATTTAAGTTATTATTTAACAGTTAGTACATTTTGGACTACATACACTGAACCTTCCCCTTGCATGGCATAAATATCACCATGATCAAGATCAGCTGTGTCAACGCAGATGAAGCGAAGGGAAAACATATTTCTAAACTACACACACAAAACCAGGTGCAGGTTTTTCAATCTGTCTCCCTTGTGTAAAGAGCTGTGAAAAATCACATCATTTTAGGCAACATAACAAATTCCCATTTCCTCTGTGAGTGCTGTAGCTGGAGGACTTGTCCACTCTAACACCTCTTGTACCAACAGATTAATGGCAGGAACACAGATTTCATATTCTGTGTGGACCTTGTTACACCGTTTCTTCAAGGCCTGCTGAGCATTCTAATTTGTCCGATAAAAACTATATGTTTTTAAATGGGGGTTTTTCATCACATGACCATGTAAAAGCATTTCAGGTTGACATGACTGAACTCCTCCCGGCTGACTATGCTCCCGGTGCCTTGTTGCTGTGTTGCCGAGGTCATTACTCACTGTGACACCCTCCGCTGATCTACATCATATTACCAAGCGTTTAATGTTGTTCCCTGCTGACCGCATGGCCTCGCAAAACAACCACCGAGACTGCCAGGCTGCACTATGCATCGTCACAAGCGTTAAAGAAGTGCTTCCCTCAGCAAATCCCTCACGATGCTGTGCTTTTATAAGAAAACTTTTTAAATTTTTGCTTTGCAGCTTTGCTTCACATTCTGGTTGATTAGTTATTGATCATCTCCAAACTATTTTGAGAAACTGCGCTCTGAATGCAAACAAAATCCTTTTAAGTTTTACCTTCTGGGGTGTAAAGTGCTCTGAACTCAGAATGACAAATAATTCTGGGTTACAGAAATGCATGCATTTTTTCCAGTCCTGTTACCTTAATTTTTTTTTTTCACACTCCACAGAACAAAATTGGAAAAGAGATTTCACATAAAGATCAGAAAGCTAGCAAGATGATTTTCCTTGCAGACCTGAGGCTACGGTATTTATCTACAGTTATTCCCTCCTGAATCTGTTTCATTTTTCTTTCTGAGCTACAGATTATATAAGATCCACTCTAGCTTTACCAGATGGCAAAAATCTGTCAGTACCCTGTCACAGTTTATTTGGACAGGAGAAGGGGAAAGAATTAACACTTGTTCTTGGTGGTGGCTCCTTAGAAAGCAGAGACATAAAGTGGTGTTTATGTTGGAGGGTGTCCACATTGAAAGCTTAACATGTTAGAGTAAAAGTGCCTGTTGCTGAGAGGATTTACCAAAAGAAAAACTATCACAGCGGCCTTTTTATTACATGCCTTTCTTTGGTACTTAAGCTAACTTTTATTTATAGCACGTTAGCCCCTGGAGGCTTCTTTAAAGGGAGAGATGATGAAGAGTACAACATAAACACCAACATGAAAGGAAGAGTATGGGGAATATCTTGACAGATGAGAAGATCAGTACCACTCAGATATAGCTTAGAGACAGTTAGCTTAGCAGAAAGACTGTAAACAGGAACTAGGAAATGACTTCCTACTACTTGTTGTCATCTCCTTTCACTATCAAACTATTAATACAACTATTAATACAACTGGGTGTCAGTATTGTCAAAGTCACTTTAAAGAAGTGAAACAGTCAATGAAAAAAGCCACCAGGTACATTCAGTGGTTCTTCTTGGAGGTTTGTTTGCTGAGAAAATTGAAAATTGTAGAAAATGTCTGAGAACTGTACGAGAGAACTGAACTAGCTATAGACAGTTTTTTATAGAACAACAGTTTTTTGTACCAGGCTGTTAACATGTTTATTTCTGCTGTGAAGCATTTTAATCTGGGACTTGTGGAGATTGAAACCAGCCTCAAGTGGATGTTTGAGGAACTGTAGTTTTTTGACACTTCTGTATTATATTCACTTCACAGCAATAAAGGTTACAGCTTGATCATTAGATGCCATTAAATCCTACACACTGCTCCTTTAAATGCTGAACATATGACGATGACTAAATGGACCTTATGGTAAAATAGTTTAGTCTTCTATTTCCAAGGTTTAGGACTGACCATGGAAACTTAAGTATATATATAATGAATAAAATGAGAATAATTGTTTAAAGTCTGAAAAAAGTAAAACATCAAAACATGAATAATTCAAGCCCAGAAATTCAATGCCAAACATACTTTAATCTTCACAGTAGTGCACATGAAACTGTTTTTTACATTTCTCAGTTAAGTTTAATGAAAGAATGATTAAAACAGTTGTCACTATCTTTAATTACATGTTTAAATCACTGTCTAACATACAAAAAGAAGCTTAAAAAACAGCACATAAACACAACACAGCAATGGTAGCAAATTATAAAACATACATAGGCTGAACAATGCCCCTTTTCTTCATATCGGTTTGTATTTACATTCCTTTATATAACTACCGTATTGATAATACACCAGTTACTTGCCAAGACAGAGGTTATGCCGCTGATTGAAGGGCTGCAGGATTCACACATTAAAAAAAATGATGCAACCAGGGCAGTAGAGAGTAACGTGTTGCCATGAGCTCAGGGTTGAAGGTGTTATCAGGTATTCAGACTACTCGATCCAGATAGTAGCAGTTAATGTTGCGATTTAAATGTAGCTTCTTTTCTCTTCTACCTCATCGTGCCTGCACAAACACTATGGTCATTAATTAGTTCTGTTGACCAAGAGCTAGTTTGATCATTAACACCCTTCTTTAGGCATCGGTCTATAAGGATGATAAACACCAGACACACATACCTGAAAGTTTCCTGATATTGTATTTTATTGTTACTGTGTATTTTTGATAAACCGCTGAGTCCAAAGACATTTTCAAGCATTTTCAGACCTGTTTTCGGTGTTGCTTTTTGTAACCGACGATGACTGGCTGTAAAAGCTTTGGGCACACAAATGTCCTCAGCGTGCCTGTCAGGATATCAGCTCATTTAAGAAACAAATTAGTGTAAAAACACTTGAACGTCTCACTTTCTGTTTAAGAGCAAACACAAGAGAGCACTTGATGGCTGAGCCCGGCATCGGATACACATTAATCAGTCTCTAGTGGTTTTAAAATGCAAAGGAAAGGTTTCTCTTGTGCCTCTATGTTACAGACTATATTACAAGACGGGGGTTGGCAGGCTGAGTTTTTTTTTTTTTTTTTTACAGAGAATGTGAGACTGGCCAACTGATCAGCTATGCTATTGAGTGCTCATGTGAGCCTGATGGATTGCTAGCTGCTGTGCTCAGAGGTAACACTTCAACATTTCCTATGCTGAGTGAAGACTGACTTTTTAAGACATGAAAGGTTGTAGAAGAAACAGTCCGACCTCTGGATTCATGAAACTGAAAAATGAAATAATATAATAATATCAACTGGACAGCTCTGACGTAACCGGGGTTAGTCTGGGTGTGTGGATTAGATTAGTCATTTGTTGTTTCACATTACACATTGGGTTTTTATTTCCAATTCTCCCCCACAAAAGGCCTGACTTTGTGATTTAGCTGCAATATGTTCTGATTTTCTCACTTTAAAAGGTGCTATCTGCCCACTCACAACAAACAGCATGTGACAGCCATGTGATCTAACAGTAACGCAGGAAGATTTTGGTGTCTATAATTAAGATATGTTGATCATTGGGGACATGTTTGTTCCTTCTGAGGGAAAATCTTATGCAAATCTTGCACCATAAAATTTTAAATTATTAAATCTATTCTCTAAAGTCTTCCAAGAGTAAAAGGTCACCCAGGAAAGGTCAGTATATTATTAACATTTTACATCCTCAACTATCATGCAGTTACTCAACATTCAGTAAAAAACAAAACAAAGCAAAAAAACTAGCAACCTTACCTGGCCCTCAGTGCCAGTTCTAGCCTTAAAGGTCACTCTCAGTACGTATTTTGACATTATACATGTATCACGTCGAGTTCCGACTCTGTACAAGCTCAGCAAAACTGAGCCATCAGATATGTTAGCCCGAGCCACGGCGCTGCGTTCACCTCCTGATCTCTACCCATCTCCTGCATCTGTCCCTCAAGCACATGTGGCAGATGCCGGGCGGGCCCTGCGTCTCTCTCTCTCTCTCTCGGAGGGGGCATCGGCGCTGTCAGCTCAGATCCGTCTTTGTTTAGGAGGGCCGCTTGTTCATTAAGAACCAACACGGCTCAACAGGAGGGAAGCTTCCACAAACACGCTCGTGTACGGCGTCATAAATTCACATTAGAGAGGCTGAAGCATCTCCTGCGGAGAGAGGCTGCAGGGGCGGTGGTTGATGACAAGCAGTCTGAGCTAACCACTACATCCAGGAGCAGAGGTATCGTATCATTATCAGAGAGACTGAGGGGGTTTTCTGTTGCTTTCTTACAAACAAGGCAACAGAAACATTTGTTAAAAACAAATCATCATAATTTCAGTCTACAAAGTGCGCCCTGTGTGACTGCCATTTACATAACACATTTTTTTTTTCCAAAGGAAAGGTCAGTGGCTGGGGCAACTTGCCAGGTGTTTGTGGAGCAGCAGACCAGTGCGGTGCGGTGAATGTAATTACGGCACTCTGGCAATCTGATAACCTGCCAGTCTGTCTCTCAACACTAGGAAAGTGCACTGGCATATTAAATGGGGCTCAACAAACACGCGAGCGAGGGAACAGTATCCGTGTGTGTAGTATTCGGTGGTGGCGTTGGTTGGGGAGAGTGGGTGGGAGAGGGTTTGACTGGTATTCGGGTTTTTCAGCTGCGTGACGAATTTCATCTGAAAGAGTTGCTCAGAAGGATTAGAGTACTAAATCTCCCCATTAAAGGACAGGTTCTTTTTAAGTCTATCTAAATATAATACACACTTCCCAATACACTGAAAGAATCACAGATCGCTGTTAAGTGATCCCCGACTCCAAGGTATGCTCATCTATTTCATACCCCTTACAAGGCCCATGGGTTATGGAAAGACAGCAAAGGGATGAGACTTTTGTTCTTTGCCTTTATCTTGCAGACAGCGCTTCTACCCCCGGGCTGCTGCATCCATTGTCTGCAAGGCTAAAAGAAAAAGAACAGAAGTCTCCCATGTGCCATTAAAGCCGCAGATTACATGAAAGATTGCAATGTAATTGGCTACAGTGGCCTTGCTCTGCAAGATGGACAGTGATGTGTATCTGGCTTGAGCTAAAATGTGAGTAAACCAACATCAGGTGTCCATCTCTCTGAGTTACAGCTGTTTTTTTTTTTTGTACCTTTTAGTGTTTCCATGGACAGTGATTTCCTCGCAGAACTGCAGGGGAGGTAGTAGCAGATAGTAGCACACACAAACGAAAGTTTGCACCAAGAAGACTGTAACTTTGCAAGATTTGTCAAACTCGCACTGCTGAAGCCTCATATTAGCTGCTGCTGAACACAATTTGGCACTGAAGGAAGTCTTTTCTGCTCCCCCAGTTCTTCTATTTGAGTCGCAGGAGGATGGTTTCACTTCCCAGCCATTCAATGTAAATGTAAAAGCACGTTCAATTATAATCAGTTATACAAAGAACGGGGTCAATGACACTCATTCAACATCTTCAGAGGAGGCACTGTTCAGACAAAGAAAAAAAAACAACCTTTCTGTCTGTAATCACACGGCCTTCAGCAGGCAGTCTGGAAATGAGCTTTAGGCGATGGCCCTAACAGACAGCTAAGAGTCCAGGGAGCTGCCCGAGACACACTCCTACCTCTCTGACACTGTATGTCAATGGCCGGTTATTTAGATGTCGAAGCTGTTTGGAGACCAGAGTTAACAAGCACAAAGGGGCCACTGAGCGAGCCAGAGAAGGTGTCGGCGTGCTAATAGAACAGAGAGCTCTCTCCACATTCATCCGTTTTCTTCTTCTTCCTTTTCAACCATTCACTCACCTCCTCTCTCTTTTTTTTTCCCTTTTCACTGTAATTACACCTGCTCTGCCAAGCGTAGCTCGAGGCGTGGCTGGGCAAAATCACTCGTTAATATGAATCTGCAGAGAGTGCGAGGAGGAGGAGGAGGACTACTCGCTGACAGTCTCTGTGGAAACATTAGGTTGTAAGCAGCCTGCACCTTGTATGTCCCTTGTGGGACAAAGAGGTAAGGAAGCCTCACTTTGGGGAATATTGTGTGTCTGTGAAGTGAGACCATCCATTTTCAAAATGAACCTGCAACAATTACAAATCCGTCGTGAGGAAACAAGTGCTTGTAACTAACAGCCTATGGGCTTGGGAGTGTTTAACCGGCTGAAATCAACCTGCAAGATCACAAATTGCACAAGGATGTCAGAGAGCAGCAGAACAGAGGTCTGAGAAACACACGTTGAAGCTGACAATAATCCTATAAGGAAACAGAGCACAGTACAGACAACTACACAGACAACTGCAAGACAGGCAAAGCTGTTTTTGAACAAACGTCTCCTTGACAGAGAGATTTCCAGGCGGGAAAGTGTGAATCTAAAAAGGTGTGACGACACGTCTCCAGCCCTCTGAGACGGCGGAGCGGCTGCTGTGTTTGTCAGGAGACATGTAGAGCATTAACAGCAGCCAGAGCACCAGACCAGAGCAGATAGTGTTACACTTCCCTTCCTCCTGCCAAAGAAGTGTAATCAGACACATCCAGAGACGATCAAAATTATGGCAGACGATGGCGAAAATGAAATGCTGAAATACCACAGCTACGCCATGATGACACACCGTGTTGCTGCAAGATGCAGCGTGGGGGAAATCTGTGCCTGAGCCATGCTGTTTTACTACAAAATGACACAGAGCCGCAGGCTATGCACGGATAAGTTGTTAGAGATTGTTTGTGTGACAGAGTGAGGAGCTGCAGAGAAAGGGAAATTATCATCCGTCTAGATGCTCTTCAAAAAACAAGAAGGCCAAAGAAGTTCAGTCACTCCTGTGTGCAGACACAACAAACATCTCCATTGATTTAGACTGCAAGGAAGCAACATGCACGACATACTCTTCAAAGGAATACCACATATTAATTATTAATCCATACGACACTGGACTGCATGAAATTGATGGAAAACACTTTTTTCCAAGCGTGCCACTTCCCCTAAAACGGGGTTACATGAGAAGCAAAGCTGCTTGAGCTCATTTCCATAATACCTCTGTGTGCCCCATGAGAATCTTGGGTTCACTTTGCCTTCATTAGCCACAAGGCCGCATACACCACTTCTTTTTCCCATTTTTTTGCAGCTGGAGTATACTGAAAGCGTTCAGTGTATGCTGGAATCTACGGGGTGGGGGCTGTTGGATGTGAAATCTGCCCATTGGCTGCCGCTCACAGACATTATTTTGGGGAATTTACTGCGGAGCCAAGGATTTTTTTTCCCCTCTCTTTATCAGATTCACAGCAGGAAGCAAATTGGACGGAAGATAACAGTCGGTTACTCTCGTCACCTACAGACCTCCAGATAGAAGAAGCTCATCTAAATTCAGACGGCGCGTCATCTCCTCAACTTCTCAATTTGACTTTATTTCCCCACCAGCAGCAACTCGCATGTCAACCGAAATAGCGCTTAAACTGTTAGCGTAGCGTTTCACACGCTGTTGAGCTGGTGTTTGTCATATGGTTCATGCTAGCTGTGGCACCGCCTCGGGAATGAGGCTGTGTCAAAGCCTTTGGATCATGTTTGTCAAGTTTAAACAGATTAAAAAGGGGCCTTAGTCGAGACGTACCAGCAATCCAGAGCATTTTATTTAGCTGAATATCTTCACAAGGAAAAAAAAAAAAGAGAGCAATTACATCCACCTACTAAATCCAAAAACTATGCAATGTGCACTATAATCATTCAAAAAAGGGCATACTGTATATCACAAATTCACATATTAAAAAGAACAAACTCATAAACAAGCAGTATAGCATTTCTCTGCAGCAGAGGCATAATGAGAAGGATGCAATGACCAGCAATGTGTGTGTATGTGTGTTTGACAACTATGCTCTCCCTTAAAAATGGACTCCATTCGTTTATCCTTTAGCAAAAGTAAAAATAGAACATATCTCTCTTTGCAACTCTCCAGAAAAAAAAAACCCTTCATTGTCCATGCAATGTTACACGGAAGATCCGTAGTTGACGTCACAGCTGCCAGGTATTTGTACGGTGACATGCGGCAGTGGCTGAATGGAGGATGTGAGAAAGGTTAATTAGGAGCCATGACAGATGTCAAGTCTGAAGATCATCATGGGGGGAAAAGGAGCGGGAAGAGGAGGAAGACTTTCATGCAAATCTTAACAGTACAAGTCATTTAATATCTCACTGTGGGGTCTTAGGCAGTGTCCCGTCCTCTCTCACACATCAGAATTGATGCTCAGGTTGGCCAAACGTGGGTCAGAGTTTATCTCGTACCTGTAATGGTACCCCTCCATGTGGTCCCTACAAGCATCCCGGATGTTGTACATCCACCGCTTGATGCCTTTTCTGTTCAGGTAGAGCACCAGCAGGAATATGACGCCAATCAGAGCCAGCACCAACCCCAGGAAAACATAAGAGGTCTCCAGAATGACCTCCATGTCGCCTGAACACTTAAGTTGCGAGTGCTCTACCTGCAGGAGCGGCTGGGGTCTCAGACCCTTGGGCTCCGCGCAGGTCAGGTTCTGCACGTCGACGACCTGAGTGGTGTTTTTCAGCCACGACAGCATGTCCTCGATGAAGCAGTCGCACCGCCAAGGGTTCCCCGCCAGCCGGATGCGGAGACCGGGCTTGTAGGTGAACTCTGCCAGAGTGGAGGTGGGCAGATCCCTCAGGCTGTTGTCCCTCAGGTCAAGGTCACGCAGTGGCAGCACCTTCAGCGTCCCGTTCTGAATGGAGATGATGGAGCTGTTCTGCAGGCTGAGGTTGGCCAGGTTGGAGAGGCCGGCGAAGAGGTCGTCTGGAGGAATCACAAGGTCATTATTGGACAGGTCCAAGACTGTCAGCTGGTGCAGGTTGCCACTCTGCAGGGAGCTCAGGACCACATCTATGGTGGAATCACTGTGAAAAGACCTGCTGAGGTTGAGGACCTGTAGTGTGTTATTATGAGGGAAAGCTCTTTCGCTGAAAGTCTGGATCTTGTTGTTGCTCAGGTCCAGACGCACAAGGTTTGGCAAGTTATCAAATACCTTTGCACCCACAGACTCCAGCTCATTCCCACTGAGATAGAGATCTGTTAAGTGTTCCAGGGGGTTTGGGAAAGAGTCCAGACTAATACGGGAAATGTTGTTTCCTGTGACGAACAAGGACTTGGTATTGGTCGGTAAAGAATGCGGAATTTCGTCCAAGTCTTGGTTTTGGCATTTCACAATTTGTGAGGAACACGAGCATTTGTTCGGGCAGCCGTGGCAGGACTGCACAACCGCGAGGAGCAAAAACAAATACATCATCCCAGACTTGATTTCTCCTCGGTTATATCCAGACGACGTGCTCAGCAGCGGGCGCATCTTGGATTGTAGAAATGTGTCGGCGCGGAGCGTGCGTAAAAATCACTTTACAACAATCCAACCCGTCACCGCCTCGTTCTTCCACCGGGAAACTTTTTTCCCAACTGTGTGTCCCGCCTTTATCCTTCCGAAGACTGCTCCCACATCCAACTCACACTCCATGCAACTACCCCCAAACCATCCTCCTTTAGGACAAGTCTACATTTCCACGAGGATAATGGAGAAGTGGCCGAGGCTCGCAAACTTCTTCTGTCTTCTCCGTCGGTTTTTCAAACCTCACGCTTATTTATATCAAAACTACGCGATATGTTTACAGTCCAGGCAAAAAATATTTATTCCCACACAGGATGTGAAGTGTAAATAACTTACTGGTGCTACTGCTTTCGATGCAGACAGCGCTGCATGTCTCCCAGAGGTGCCGCGTATTACATGCGTACTTCCAGCTTATCGCTCTCTTAAGCGGAGGGAGTCTGGAGGGAGAGACTAAACACAGCAGCTCAGTGCAGACCACTGGAAGGAGGGAGCATACCATTGTTCAGCCGAAAGAGGGGTGAACCGAAAACTCTTACAAGTTTATTTAGATTTTAATAACACAAAAATCACTCGCGGTGACGACGCACAGCTTTATTATATTAGTCTTAACTCGACTGTCGAACGTGTAGTTGTGAAAATGGCAGCTAGTTTCCCTAAAAAATTAACCCGTCCCTGTGGCTCAGGGTCTAGGGACCTCGGAGGGGTCCCCGAGGGAGCTCCAGTGACGTCCCAAGCAATGTGGGAGAACAACTGAGCTCCACTACGTCAGTCTGAGATGAGGCAGCAGTCTGTATGAGACAGTGCAGTCACATATTTGTTCTGATCGGACATCCACACAAAAGTTTGGGTCTGTACTGAATCATTACCTAGCATTGAATTTGGTTTGGAAATGATTCAACAGTTTGATCTATGAGGCCTAACATGAGGTTTGATATCTAATCCTGTTCAACTCAAACCCCATTTGTCTCAGTGGAAAACACATAACCTCGAGGAATTGATGAAAGTCAAAAGGAATCAAGTAAAGGACACGCATTCATCATTTGGTCCACTGATAATGTCACATTATTGAACTCAGTATTTACTGCTATTTATCTAGAAAAGTCACAATTTCTGTTCGGATCCCTGAGGAGTCAAAGAGTCTTTATAAACTATCAATGAAGGAGGGGGAAAACACTGTGCATGGTGACATAATACGGAACCACATAGACAACACACTCAGAGTAGGAGCAAACAAAAGATGACTTGTTATCTTCTGGATAAAGGCTTAGACTTGGCTTAGATTTGACATTGACAAAAGTTGAATCACATTTCTCCAAAATTCAAAAGGCCAGCATTCGTTTCTGAAAACTTTGATGGCATTGTTTTCATGTTCAGGAAATATATGAAATATTATTTGGTTGAATGTGTGTCCCATATTCTGTGGAAAAGGTTAAAGCGGGCTCACAACAAAGAGTAGGAATAATTCATTTTACACTTTTTCTAGAAACAGTGGTGCAAAGTAACTAAGTACTGCACTTAAGTACACTTTTGAGGTGCTTTACTAACATCCAATTTATGCTACTTCATACTTCTCCTGTACTTTATTTCATGGGAAATCTTATGCTTTTTAATTACTTCACTACATTTATTTACATGCTATAGTTACTGTATATTACATACATACATATATAATGCACTGTTATAGATTAGAGGCCCATCAGACCCTCACTGCTATGTTGCTTATCTCTGCTGTGATTTACATGAGGTCATTGTGTACAAATTGTCCCACAAACAACAAAACTATCAGAAGTGTCCGTGAAGTCGCCCCAAAATCTTCTTTATCTTGTTGCACATGATATTAACTTGTGGTAAAAATGATTATCTTGTGTTCATAAAATAAAATAATTCTTTCAGGACCTTGAAGCCTCTTGAAGTGAAGCACACTTTGCTAGTCATACTAATATACTTACACATACTTTTACTGAAGTAAAGGATCTGACTTGAGTGGCGACCTGCTGGATTATGCAGGATTACACCGCTGAGAAGCAACTGTGGATGTGTTCATGCGTGAATGGTGAGGGAGGGCACGCGGCTCATCAATATGTCATATTTGGAAACCCTGGTGTGGATCCTAGTGTAACCCTAGCTTTACCCCCGTCTGACCCCCTCCTATTCTTGGCCTGGGGTCAAAGTGACAATCATCTGAGTAATTCCATGAACCTGGATCAAGGCTGAAAGTGATACTCAACCCAAAGTCTAACTATGAGACAATCGCAACTGACATCTACTACACCTACATCTACATTAACATAAATGTGACATGCTCAGAAGATGGATGTAGAGTGGAACATCAAATTATTTCTCTTTTAAAGCAATGAAGATTTTTTGTGCAAAAAATAGTTTTATAACAACTCTTAACTGCTTTTCTCTTGCTCTTTGTTTCATCTATTTGGAAATACAGGCCAGTGTAATGATATAAAATATATGTGAATAGCATTAACACTGTGTAAAACTGTTTTCATGAGTCTCTCAGGCTAATGGACCTTCTTGCATTAGTTTAGTTTTAAAGATTAATTTAAATGGTAGTTCTGTGGCACTTTGTCATTTCTTATGTTGTTTTGTAATATATTATTATTTTATTATGTTTATAATGTAAACTCTAAAAAATATAAATAAATAAAATGTCTTATGACATCATAGCTACAGCAACAGCCTTTGAGCGCAACTTACACCCACAAAAACGAACCAATAAAATATAACTATGCACACGCCCTGACCAATCACAAGTCTCGTCATAGGCAAGTGCTTTTTTTCAACCAAACCTGCAGGGTTTCAGGCTTCCAGTCCTGTCACAATTTGCACCAGTGAAAAAACTGCTAGCTTCTCTTTCCTGTAGTAATGTCACAGTGGATGTACGTCGTTGATGCCACCTTCTCCATGTCCTCTTCTTTCTTTATCTAGCGGAAGGTAAGACGCGATACGACGTCAGCGTCCCTGCAGCTAACGTTAGCTGCCGATGATGTGTCAGTTGTGCTAGCTGCCAAGGCTAGCGCCAGCTAACAACACTTAGCATGTATGCTCGAACCTATATGTTTATATGTTTTTATTTGCTTTTCTCCACGCTAAGTGTCACATTATGGTGTGGTCTGACGTGGAACCATATCCCCGCTTGGCCACCCTGAGCTAATACTTATGTGAAGTTACTAGCTGTCACAGCTAGTCCCCAGGTTATTTGTGAAATATTATCATATCAATTATTTGTTATTCCGATGAAGAAATAGGTTCATAATGTCTTCAACACACTGGTTGTCTTCGCAGAGCCCAGTGAGGTGTTAAATGGGGTGCAGCCAATACAGAAAACTAAAATCGCTCATGGTATTCGGCTAGTGTAGCATGTTACATAACCCTACTGTCCTCAGTCTACATTAAGAGCATTGTTAATGTTAGTCCGCTTTCCTCACAGAAACATTATCATGTGCAAACTGACGTTAAATGCAAAGTTTAAATTGAAGAGCCTCCAGTCTTATTTGCACAGCGTCGTCGGATAACTGCACAGCAAACCTGTCGACTCAGCTGACCTGTAATCAGGCCAAACTTACTGACCTTTGCATTTGCAGCGTTAGATCTCACCATCCTGTACACAGAGCACTGCTTAAAGTTCCACAAGTACGCAAAGTGTGAATGTTCTCCATAGTTTTTTTTCACTGATAAGTCCCAATCTTTTTTCTTTTTTTTTTTTTATCAACAGGTGCACTCTACAATTATGGAGTTTTGAAAAAAAAAAAGTGAACACTTTGGGGGGGAAAGGGGGCCTTTCCCCTCAAGTTTGATGGTTGGACTGCTGGACGAGAAGGTCAGAGGGTTGTTGAAATTGTTGCCTTTTGTAAATTATTAGAGTATATAGAGGAGAAACTATTTTTGCAAACATTACTATGTAAAATTTTGTATAAAATGCACAAGAGCATTTGTATTTATTGAATTCGTGATGCCATTCAATACTACAAGCACCTTAGTTTGTGTCCAACTCTTGGTTGAAATGGTGGACTGAACCAAGTCGGAGAAAGGCTTTGGAGTTGCTAGGGTGCGGTGGAACCTCAACACAAGCACAATTCTAGCGCTCCAAACCATTTTGACCTTTTCTTGGCACTTTTTTTTTCTTTTTGGAGAGCAGCTCTTGTAGATTAGGATAAGTTTAGTGTCAGTGTTTTTTTTTTTTTTATCTGTTACCTTGTATCGTATTGTTTTTGAGTTTGTTTGGAATTGTCGGTGGTGGGCTGTCAGAAGGACTCTGCAACACACAAGGGAGGAGGATTCACTGTGAAGGTTTGGTGGAGGTCAGGATGAGTCTGGCACCGCCGGACTGCACCCCCAAATGCCGCTCACAGCAGCATGCAGACGAGGTGATTGCGGCGCTTACCGGCGGCTCTGAGGGGCAGCTGAGGGCGTTCTTGACTTCACACTGCCACAATGCGGCCACCTTGCGGGATGCTTTCGGTCGCAACGCCCTGCACCTGGCAGCCTCTCTGGGAAAGAAGGCCCTACTGGAGTGGCTGTTGGAGAGCAAGAGCGCTGACCTGGTGGTGAAGGATAAAGAATCCGGCTGGACCGCTCTGCATCGCAGTGCTTTCTACGGACAGATCCACTGTCTCATATCACTAGTCAAGGTACGTATTTACTACTCATCACATGTGCAGCATTATGGAAAGTAAGCTGTAGTGCCAATCCTTGCTCATTTTCAGGAATTTGAGCAAACTTTGAATATTTTTTTTCCTCGACACTGTTACAGCATGCTGGACTCCTCTCCACCCAGGACAAGGAGGGCCTCTCTGTTCTGGACCTAACAATGAAGGACAGACCATCACATGTTGTGTTCAAAAACACCGGTAATAAAAGCAGCTGACTCATTCTGTTGAATGATGTATTTCAGACTTGTACATGGATGGGATTTAATTCTCTCTGTGCTATTTCAGGTCTTCGATTTATGTTGTTCACATTATGTACAAAAGGACTCTGGATGGATGTGACATCCTTCTGTTTATCTGGTTCATTCTTTTAAATCATATTTAAATGTCTCTTTTTTTATATAATGGCTTATGTTTCTTTTCCTAACACCTTTTCATGTCTTCTACAGAGCACTTTGAATTTCCTCGTGGTTCTTTTCATTTAATTCTTTTCATAGCAGAAAGGACCAGTGGTTAAATCAAGCTTCAGGTGGAGGCGGTGTGGTGGTTGTGTTCGTAATTGTGTTTTCCTCCTCATTACAGACCCAACTGAAGTGTACACGTGGGGAAACAATACTAATTTCAGTCTCGGGCACGGTAATCAGGAGAGCCGACAGCACCCTGAGCTCGTGGATGTGTTTGCAAGGACCGGAGTTTACATCAAGCAGGTAGGCTAACAACACCCTGCTGTCGTCGGAGCTCTCCAGGGAGTAAGGACATGTTTTCCTACAGTGTAGGGCTACCCTACCATAAAAACCCCACTTAGATGTGTCACACCAGTAATGACCTCATGATTGAACTCTGTGCCTGCATGTGTTTTTTTTTTTTTTTTTTTAAAAAAGCCAATGCACATGGATACTCCAGATAAGACACACCACCTGGGTAAACTAGCAAAACACTCCCTCCCCAGAGGGTTACACAACCTTCTCTTCAGGGTAAACTGGCATTAATGAAAAATGTTTTTTCTTTAAAGCAGCAGTGCGTTGGATTTAGTGGCATCATGCAGTGTAGTTTTTGATTGCAACCCCTCTGTCTCTCCTTCATGCACCTTCCAAGTGTGGGGATAAAAACTGGTGGCTGTAAAATGTGAGAAAAATGTCCATTATGGGCTATTGTAGAAACATGTACACATCTGTAGATATAAAGGGTTTATTCTAAGTTAACAAAAACATAATAATTATTTTTTGGTGATTATACACTCATGAAAACATAGTTATTAATATTATATTCAATTTCCACTATGTTCTATAAATGGAGCCCCCTTAATCTGACACACTGGACCTTTTTAAAGTATGACTCATACTTTCTCCAGTTGGTACTCGGATGTAGAAATATTGGTTGAATTGTCCTTTTGATAAATGAAGGTGGTGGTTGCAGCCACAGTACATTGTTATGAGGCATGCTGTAGTAAACTATGGGCGCTGTTCTCAGCTAACTGGGTTTGGAAGGTGGAGGCAGAGTCAAACAGAGGGCATAGTTGGTGTGTCGGGTGAGGATTGATTAGCCTTCCGTTGTCCTGTATAGCCTTAATCGGTGACTTTGTCTGAGCATGGTTAAACCATGTTACCAAACTGTGCCAGCCTTTCTACAATTTAATGCATTCGTCATGTTGGCGCTCTTAGTGTGATTAATATAGCTACTGGCACCAGTGCAGCCACCCCTCCTGTGATGTGTGTACACACCAGGTGCTAGTTATAGTAGATTCATTAATGCAGAACGACCATGTTAGATTCGCTGTCATTTCAGTCTACTGTTCAGCCTGTGTATTTGTATATTGTTGAAACACGATGTGAATCAGGGCTTTGTGTCAGCATATTATTGGTGTTTACAGAAGAAACCCGATGTTTGAGGTGTTTTTTTTTCTGCCCAGCACGACCTGTCATGCAGAGTAATTTCATAAAGCCTAAGTGGGGGACAGATGGATCTGATTTCATGACCACACAATGACCCAGTGGCACTGCGTATAGTCTTTGTCTTCTTACCCCAATCCAGCAGGTGCCAGAGGTTAAATATTAATTCCACAATGACATGTTTTTAATTAAATGAACTACACTGGTGTGTATGCATGTGTGTGACTGTCCACATCAATGTGATACTTTGGGAAACATCCCTGCGCTCTATTGAAAGCTTGAGGGGAGCAATGTATTAGTAATGATGTTTGCTTTTCCACTTGTGCCCTGGCCTTTTATTGGCACAGTGTTTTACTATCACTACAAGAGGGCTTGGATGAGGGTCATGGAAAGAGATGCATCGCAGCTTCTGAGATGAGGTCAAAATTATAATGACAACAGCCTTAATCAGCACGAACTTCAGACAAACTTTTTTTTTCCATAGAACAGGCTGTGTATATAGTATATAAAACTAAAAGCAATAAGAGAGTAATCACTTATGTTCACGTTCTTCTCCCTGTAGGTGGTTCTGTGTAAGTTCCACTCTGTGTTCCTGTCTCAGAAAGGCCAGGTCTTCACCTGTGGACATGGACAGGGAGGAAGACTCGGCCACGGAGATGAACAAACTTACCTGGTGAGACTTGTTACAGGCCGATGTGCCATATGTTTTTAAATGTTTTGATTGAGTCTGTTACAACAATCCAAAAGAAACATTCATGATCAGCATTTTAAGACGATTAATGACCAGCTTGTGATAAACAAACTCATTAAAGATTCAGTTGATCAGCAGATTTTCCAGTTTGTGTATGTAATTTTTTAAAGATGTAGCGACCTAGAAACAGATGTTTGTGTCACTGCTTCAGTTTTAAAGCGGAAAGTTCAGTGTGTTGGAACACACACAACTGAGACATAAGTTGTTTACTTGCCTGTCATGGCCTTTAGGTAATTAATCATTCTTAGCCAGTCATGTTGTCCACCACTGATAAGGGTGGAGGCTCCTCCCTGACCTCAGCCACACACTGTAAGCACAGACTAAATGCCCGAAGCTGCTGAATCTTCTGTTTCTAAAGTGAACAAGAAGAGGGACACTTTATTACGCACATGTATAAAATCTATTGCACTTCAATACAGCAGCTCAACTGAGATGTTCACTTTTGACTGACACTGTCAGAAAGCTATTAAGCAAGAAGAGATCAGAGATCACAGAACACAGAGTTGAACCCAGGTCACTGCAGCAAGGGCTCTGCCTTTCAAACGTAGCTGAGTGCTACCAGTTGAGCTCAGGGTGCCCCAGAGAGATGTTGATTTGATGAACTATGTTGGCTAGCCTATTATGGAGGCTGTAGTTTACAGTAGTGTGGAACTGGGCTGCATCATATTGAGAAGTATTTCTAATGTTTTACTGCCACGCGTACAAACAAACACGAGGGAGGAAGAATATTAGAAATGCGCTTGACAACCGGAATAATAAACATCTGGTTGACTTATCTTTGAACCTTAACTTTAATCTTAAACTTTATCCTCACTTTGAAAATGTAAAACTAAAATGTGGCTACACAGATATTACTTGTTAGCGGTATTCATCCATTGTTGGTATTGGTCTTTTCATGGGATTTATTTATAATAAGAAAAATAAAGACTATGACCGGACTTGTCCTTTTACATTAGCTCACTGCAAATTTTGCACAGCAGAAAACAACAGGGCTCCCGGTGTGATGATGCCATTTAAGTGACTACAAGCAAATAGATAGGGATGCAGATACAAATGTAGAGGAAACTATGCAATCTAAAGTACTTCTTTAGTAGTAAAACAATACCATTGATCTGTTTGTTTGTTTTTTTCCTTATCTCTGTCATTATCCTCTTCTCCTCTCCACAGGTTCCTCGCATGGTAGAGGGTCTGATGTCCCATCACTGCTCTCAGGTGGCGGCAGCTAAAGACCACACAGTGGTGCTGACAGAAGAAGGCTATGTTTACACTTTTGGCCTCAACACCTTTCACCAGCTTGGTCTGGCTCCTCCTCCTGCCTCAGCACATGTCCCCAAACAGGTAGGAGGCAGCAGGGAGGCTAATGGAAAGGGATTGATGACATTTAGCAGGGCATGTAATGAACATTGCTTGCATGCTAAATAAAATAAAATGACATTGTATTTTGAATTTCCCCAGCCTGCTGCTCTTTCATTGATAACATGCAAGTGTCTTTTTTGAGATTGTGTCTTATACGATCTGTACGTTCAGAATTTATCAGAATCTCTTCAATCCTGCACACTTTAGGTTGAAGTCTGTTTAATATGCTGTGTATGTAGGTGTTCTCCAAGACGCTGAAAGGCAGGACAGTGATTGGAGTTGCAGCTGGAAGGTTTCACACAGTGCTGTGGACCAGGGAGGCAGTCTACACAATGGGACTCAATGGAGGCCAGCTGGGTGAGTGTCAGCAAAGCTGTTTTTTCCAAGATGCTTAATGTGACTGCACATTTGTGCTAAACGTATATGTAAAGTTTAACTATGCCACAGAGGGCAAAGTATGAAAGCATTAACTACATACAGGCATCTTAAAATGTTCCTGTACAGTACACTTTGCTGTCCACTGTGTGTTGCTCTCCAGGTTATTTGCTGGATCCTAACGGAGAGAAGTGTGTGACAGCCCCGCGGCAGGTATCAGCTCTGCACCACAAGGACGTTACCATAGCCATGGCAGCAGCAAGTGATGGAGCCACAGTAGTCGTGACTGAGAAGGGGGACGTCTACCTGCTGGCTGACTACCAGTGCAAGAAAATGGCTTCAAGGTGAACGGGAGTGCACAACTTATTACACTGCACAAAAGACTGAGGTGGCCTTGCATTGAATTTTCTGCCTTTTCATTAAAAGCAGTAGTGGGCAAGTCTTTTGTTAATGTTCAGTATTAATTCCTAACGAACAAAAGACTGCACATTGGGATGTCAGCTGGATGTAAAGATGTGATCTGTGAAGAATTAAAGGTGCTACTCTCGTTATATTTTTCCGTGCTTATAAATTTGATTGACACGTGGAGCCAACTGTCCACCCTGCATCACCTCCGCTATTCTAATTAGACCTACTATGAATGGTGGCACTATCACAGAGATGTTGAAACACCCACTACACTGCGGTTTGCATATTGTGCATATGTGTCTGATGGAAAAGGTAATGGGGCTAAGTGCATATCTGTTAAATAGCAACATTAGATTTACTCGACTGTCTGTATATTTACTTGTGTTTCGAACGTTCCACTTAATCTTTGATTTTTTTATCGTTCTCTCTCAGGCAGCTGAACATTAAGAAAGTTCTGGTCAGCGGTGGTAGTCTGGATCACCGTGTGATTCCACAGATCCTGAATGAGGGGGGAGGGGAAAAGGTGGCCATCTTGGCTTTAGATGAAGCTGGAAGGGTAAGTGCATACTTCATTATTTGACCTAAATCAATTATAGGAGAATAAAACTGTGGTTTAGTCTCACCCCTGCATCACTTCCTAAATGTTAGCGCAGAGAGAATGTTATAACATTGTTATTTTTGATATTGCTTTACTCTTGTTATCTAACCAATGGTGCAAGTAGACAGTTACACAACCTAAATCAGGCTGGTTGAAAATCGGAACCTAGACATCAAAATAGTGACTAAGACCTGTGTTGTTCTAACTTTCCTTAAATTTTCTCCCTCCTCCGTTTCCCTCTCTCTGTCAGGTGTTTTGCTGGCGTTCCTGCGGCAGCTCAGTGAGACAGTGCCGGTGGGCGTATGGGCGCCAGGTTTTCATGTCGGACATAGCTCTCAGCAAGAACGGCATGATGTTTGTGACTCAGGAGGGGGAGGGCTTCAGCGGTGTGTGGGCTGGAGAATATAAGAAGTATGGGGAGAAAAAAGGTAATGCATTTAGCAACATGGTATACTGAATCATAAAGTTTGTCAATTTTTTGTCATTGTTAGAATATGTTTTAAGTTTTTACTGGACTTTTATTGACTGCTGATGAATTTGATCTGTGACTAAACACTGAAAATGAAATGTGACTTAAACCTAATTTCAAGTTTGAAAAGAATGTGTTAATGTAAGCTACAAATCTGGTTTACATGCTTCTTGTAATCTTACAGAGGTCAGTGTGGAGGTGTGTGGCCATTCAGACGCTGGGACACTGTACGAGCGAATCCGGCTGGAGAAACTCCCGTACGTCCACAGAGCTGTCAGCATCACCATGGACTCTAAAGGCCGAAATTTTGGAGTGCTTCAGTCTGACCCCAAAACAAGGTAAGACCTCTGTCTCTTCATGGAGAAAATGCTGTGCACAGTGGTGAAGCCTAAAAAGATGTTTTGGGACAGGTTGCACACGTGAAGCGTGAGTGAAGTGAAAGCTGCTGTGCAGCCAGTGTGGACAGCTGCTTTGATAACATTTGAAGCAGGCTGACATGGAACAGGTGACTCAGGCTGAACGGGCTGTTAAAAATTACTTTGTGATATATCACAGATTTATTTATTCCAATTCAGTTATCACTCAAGTGTCACTCATAGTAGTTTTTAAGAAAGTCTGTGTATATAGAAGGATGGAGGTTTGTTTGTTCTTAATCATCCTCCTCGTTCAACTGTGATAATTAAATCAGTTTTGAAATAATGTTTTTGCTTTACCCATGTGGTCATGTTGTGCTTTGCCGCAAATGAAACCAGCCTTTTTTTTTATTACCTACAAGAATCTAAGGATGTTGGCATTACTATTCTTGTGGCTAATTATACTACTGTATAACATCAAGAAAATGTGTACAGCTAATTGGTAAACAGAAAAGGGCATTTAGAGAAGAAGAATATCTAGCAGATATAAAACATGTTCCTATCCTACAGTAAAGCATGTAACTCTGCCATCTGCAGGTGGGAACCAGCTTTTCAAGAGATGGGAAGCAAAAGAAAGATGGACTTTAAAAGCATTATCTCCCTGGGGACACAATCATTTGCCACTAAATGTTATGTTGGCACATTTAGCCTGTTGGGCAGAATGCACAATAGAGGACTATTTATCTCATCCACTTGGGTCTAATTGTCTTTGTTTTTAGATCTCTTCCCTGCTGATACAATACACTGCTTCATTAGAGCATGGCAGTGTTGTGTGTTCTCTGATAGGTGTTATCTTGTTATTGAAGATGTCTTTTCTTTATTTTAAATAAAGGTCTGTGTGTGTTTGTGTTCCGATTATTGATTATTTTCTGATGTCCACCATATCTCTTTAATCCAGCTTGTATGAGATTCCCATCATTTCTCCATCCTCCTTCTCCCAACACTTCCGGAGCCTTCTGGACGAGGCAGACGAAATGGACAGCATCCACGATGTGACCCTTCAGGCCGGCAATTGCACCTTCCCGGCACACAAGTACATCCTGTCCATGCGGTCCGAGTTCTTCCGCAAGCTGTTCATGTCTGAGCATTGCAGTGTCGATGGGGAGCTTGATGGAGAAGTGAGGAAGAGCGAAGATGCCGTGGGCTGTGATTTAATCATTTTGGAGAAAATCCCAGCGGACATGCTGGAGTACACCCTGCACTTCATCTACACAGACTCCTGTGAGTTGCTGGTGCACGGGGCCCGGCCCAAAGTCTCAGGGGCACTGACAGGACAAAATCAGGTGAGGGAAAAGAAAACAATCCCTAAAGTGTTATTTATTATGGCCTCACCCTTTACAAAATATTCACATTAGCCTTGAAGAGCTGATTTTTCTTGACAGTCTTGCATTGTCTCATCCTGTCTTTGCCAGGACTCAGAGCAGGAGAGGCTTATCAGCAGCCTGCAAGACTTGGGCTTGAGAGGTCGTTCAGCCCTGGAAGTGTACCGCTCCCTCCCCCCTGCAGCCAAAGGAGATGGTGACAAGGCCAAGAGCAAGTGTGCCAAGCCTGGCAAGAAGGGGAAAGGAGGCAAAGGTGACAAGGCCGGGGCCAATGACGGAGGTGCCAACCCAGTGAAAACCTTACAGGGTGTTGCTAAAAAACTGGGCCTGGGAAGCCTGTCTGCACGGTGAGAGACTGAGTGTGCTCCAAACTCCGAGGCAAAGAACAGATTTGGTGTTAATGTTGTTAATCGTGGTTTCTTTGTTTCTCTGCAGACTGGACGGAGTCAAATATGAAGGTGGAAAGATCAATGTTATAAACAAGAAAACTGGCAACAAACCAAAATTCTACCAGAAAAAATGGTGTGTGCATATGTATACACAGGAATATACTATTATTAGATTAGACTGTAAAAACACATTTTCTGATCTATCTCGTGTCTCTTTGTGCAGCTCCTATCTGTGTGATGTTACTCTGAAATCTGAAGATGGGAAAGAGTTTCCATGTCACAAAAGTGTCCTCTGTGCAAGACTAGGTAAGACAAAGAAGCATACCTTAAATCTGCTGTGTTTTTTTTTTTTTTTTTTTTTTTTTTTTTTTTTTTTTTTTGTGAGTCACAAATATTTAAACTTTTGTGTCCAACTTTTCTGCAGAATACTTCAACAGTATGCTTGGAAACCCCTGGATTGAGGTATGCCAGCTTTGTATTTTCAATAAATGCACTTCGGTGGACATAACCACACTAGTTCTGATAATAAAGTTGTCTTCTGCCCCGTCAGGCTACATCCTGCACTGCACTGGAGATGCCCACCAGCTCCGAGATTCTGCAGGTCATCCTTGAGTATATTTACACAGACGAGTCTCCGACCATTAAAGGTAGCTTCTCAGATTATGTTATATGACAACACCTTCTATAAAGTAAGAAGGCATGCTACTAAGACTTATTGTTTTCTTTCTTTGCTCCACAGAGTCTCTGAATGTCGAGTTTGTCTGTAATGTGTTGGTTGTGGCCGACCAGTTGCTAATCACCCGACTGAAGGAGATGTGTGAGGTCGTCATCACTGAGAACTGTACGTTTGTCTTTCTATCCAGTCACTTACTTTGCTCTTATCTGTTTCCTGCTTCCTTTATTTCATGTTATGAGAATTAAGATTTTACTCTATTTAAATAAAAAATAAGTATAATCCTACTGAGACATCACCCATGGGGTGTGGAAAACTGTTTTGAAGCCTATAGTTTGATATTATGGGAATCCCCATCTTGGTATTTAAAACCCAGAAATGACCATATTTGGACGATGGTGGGTGACATACTGTTTATTTGTGCTGTCTGGCTAGTTCTCGTTATAAACAGTACACTAAAATATGTTTCTGAAAACATTTGAGGCGTTTTCACCCCATAAGACCAGGCAAACCTCACTGTTGCATATAATGAAGCTGCCCCCTGCTGGCATTTAGAAAGAAAGCAGGTTTGACATTTGATTGACTTCACCAAAACCTGGAAGCTTGGCCCACTAATTATATACTGTTTTACTGATTTAAGGTTAAAAGTGGAGAATAATTTGCTATACAGAAGTTTTTGTATGAGTTTGATTGTCATTTAAGCTGTTTGCTTTCTCCTCTCAGTGACTCTAAAGAATGCTGCAGAGCTGCTGGAGTTTGCCGCCATGTACAACGCAGAGCAGCTGAAACTCTCCTGTCTCCAGTTCATTGTGCTCAACATGGCCGCTCTGCTGGAGTCAAAGTGAGAATCAGCTTGATGGCCACTACAAAAAGAAAACCTTATGAATTGATTCAGAACCTTTCAACATATTCATCTTGTGTTTAGTCGTTTATTTGTAGCTACACAAAGATCCTCTAAAGAAACTAACTTCAAAAGTTTACATCGGACGGTACAATTTAGTCTCGATTTGTGGACGTTGAGGCTCTGATACACAGCAGGACAAATTCTTTCCTTGGCAGGAGAGAACTAAAAATATCTTTTCTCATCTGTGTGTGTGTGTGTGTGTCTGTCTGTCTTTCTTTCTGCCCCCTTTTTGTGTTGCCCTCAGAGCGCTGGATATTCTTAGCGATGAAGTGCTTGTGGAGCTTTCTGCAGCCTACAGGAGGATGGTGAGTCACTCCCACCTCTAGAAACATCCCAATCTGAATCATCCTTTCCATAACTTCAGTGTTTGCTCATTGTTTATGTTGAGGATTCTTTTCCTGATAACATACCAATTAAATGGGA